>CM060070.1:12021500-12336500 GCA_030533445.1 Cyprinodon diabolis | reverse complement strand
CTATGTAGGACCAGACTTCGGCTCAACAAAAGTGCCAAAACCAAACATTGGTATCATCTAGCATAGGTACAATAAATACTAAGAGGTATTTTGAAGAGTTGTACATACAAATGAAAGGCTAAAGCAGACAATAATTATTACAATTTAATTATTCAAACAAATTTGAATTGTGTACACGAAATGAAATACATAAATGTCACATTTAATATTTCAATGCACCTTTTTAAGTTCAATACATCATTAAACAACTTAATGAACCAACAACGTATAGAAAAGCCAGTTAAATTATTAAATGTGCCATTAAATAATCCAATATATTAGGCAAATTATGACAAATGGTTAAATGTAATGTTTTAGCATAAATGATGTAAATAGACTCAGGTTTTTTATACATTTAATAGTTTAACATTTTGTAAGTACGCTCAGGGTGAGCAACTACAGTCTCTGCACCCGTAGTCTAGTCTGAAATCTCTCCAATTAGTTCTACTGTAGTATGATTTAATCAGAGCTCACTGTGGTCCAGCATAGAGAAGCTTCTACAGACAGCATCAATGCTATCTCGCACACTGACTAACTATGGCAGCTTCTTGTAGTTTACTTATATAGATGCATTTTAGAATTTTTTTTTTCCTGGGTTTTTTTTTTGTCATTACACTGTCACAAATAAAGCAAAACAAAATTCACTCTCTGCATTTAACCCATCCCATAGGGGAGCCATGGGCTGCAGTTGTGCGGCGACCAGGGAAAAGTGTGGGGTTAAGGGTCTTTGCTCAGGGAGCCAGAGTGGATTTCTGTGGGAGTGGGTTTCAAACTCAGGAGCTCTATGCTCTAACCACTAGGCCATTGCTCCCCTACAATACTTTTAATTAAGAAAAAAGACATTTAATTGTTCAGTGTAGTCAGTTAAAGGTACATTTAACTGTTTAGTCTTATGTTTAATTATATTAAATGTATTATTATTAATAGTGTTATGTTTAATTGTTGATAGTTTATAGGTAAACATATGTAATTTAATTATATCTAAAAATAAGTGTACATGTATTTATTTCATGACATTATTTTATTTCATAATATATCTATTTATCAATAACAGTTAATTCTGTCCCTGCTTATGCTCAATAGAAAGCTTGCTCTCACTGTTGTAAAAACAGTGCAACTATTAACTTGCACAACCTGAAAATAACATATCAGGGGTAGAAATGGACATGAAACACTGGCTTCTGTAAATCACAAGAGAGGGTGAGACAGATCACCCCATAGTGGGAAGCAGGTTTATGTTATCTGGCAGATCAAACTAAGAAACTGCTGGAACCACCCAAATATAACACTTTGGTTGGTCCCAAGTTTTGAAGTCCTGTGACAAATCATTTCTTTGCTGCAAGTTACATTGATCCTTGTAGAGGCATTTTCACTACATTAGGTTGGCAATTTGGCTCTCTGTACACAGAGGGGGGTGTTAAACTAGGCTTACTCAAACAATATATTTAACTCATAGGGAAAGGTCTCATATGACAATAGTTTAGAGGGACACCTTTCTAAGTTTTCATCTATTGGGAGTACATTCTATGCCTATTGATTTTACCATGCACACTTGGTGAAGGCTTTTTCTAGTATGGAGGTCAGTCAAAGGCATGTACAAAAGCCCACAGTTAGGCTGAAAGACTCCAGAGGATTGACCAGGACTGTCAAGGAGGATGACACAGTCAACTTGGGGCTGTAAATTATTGGCTTAAAATAAATATAAAACTATAGATGGCCTAAATAAATTAGGAAGAAAGAGATCAGAAACAGATTAACATATACTAATAAATATACCTGAGAGAGAAATAACCATAATTCCGCTTTCACTGCATTTTGCAGCCTGAAGAATACATTCAACCTGCCAAAGTACAGGATAACTTCTCCTTATAGATGAACAATATCTTAGAGAATCTCAGACAGATTTTATTGTCAATTTGTACAATCAGAGTGTATACAAAAATAAATTTTATTTAGTACAGCTTTTAAGACATTTTCATTTTTTTTAAGTGCAGCAGCGATAAAAGGTAAGCAGCAGTGATAAATATAAACATACAGCTGTATATTAGTTACAGTTTCCAACATTCAGGGTTTTTTTTATAACCCCATTTTATGCAACATTCAGCAGCCTAATGGCAGTGGGAAAGAAACTGTTTTAGAATCTGCTGGACCTGCACCGGATGCTTTGAAGTCTCTTTGTAGAGGGCAGCAGGGAGAACAGTCCATGGTGGGGGCGTGATGGGTCATTTATAGTGATATGGGCTCGGGAAACGCAGCGCAGGGATGAAATGTATTTTCACCTTCTCACCTTCTTCTAGTCTGAGGCGCTGCAGCCTCCACACCACACAGTGAGACAGCTGGTCAGAACGCTCTCTATGGTGCTTCTGTAGAAGGTGGAGAGGATGGGTGGGGGCAGGTGGGCTCTCCTCATCGTCTGCAAGAAGTACATGCACTTTTGTGCCATTTTGATCAGTGAGGTGGTGTTTACAGTTAAGGGTGTATGTATAGTTTAATTTTAACACAAAGCCCCTTGTGCAAATGAAAATAAACTGGAAAGGGTAAGTGAAACGTTGCTGGTACAACTATCAACATACAGGTGCTGGTCATAAAATTAGAATATCATGAAAAAGTAGATTGATTTCAGTAATTCCATTTAAAAAGTGAAACTTGTATATTATATTCATACATTACATACAAACTCATATATTTCAGATGTTTATTTTGTTTAATTTTGATGATTACAAATGACAACAAATGAAAATCTCAAATTCATCATATCAGAAAATTAGAATATTACTGAAGACCAATAAAAACAAAGGATTTATAGAAATGTTGGCCAACTGAAAAGTATGAACATGAAAAGTATGAGCATGTACAGCACTCAGTATTTAGTTGGGCCTCCTTTGGCCTGTATTACTGCAGCAATGCGGCGTGGCATGGAGTCGATCAGTCTGTGGCACTGCTCAGGTGTTATGATAGCCCAGGTTGCTCTAATAGTGGCTTTTAGCTCTTCTGAATTGTTGGGTCTGGTGTATTGCATCTTCTTCTTCACAATACCCCATAGATTTTCTATGGGGTTAAGGTCAGGAGAGTTTGCTGGCCAATTAAGAACAGGGATACCATGGTCCTTCAACCAGGTACTGGTAGCTTTGGCACTGTGTGCAGGTGCCAAGTCCTGTTGGAAAATGAAATCTGCATCTCCAAAAAGTTGGTCAGCTGCAGGAAGCATGAAGTGCTCTAAAACTTCCTGGTATGTGGCTGCGTTGACCCTGGACCTCAGAAAACACAATGGACCAACACCAGCAGATGACATGGCACCCCAAACCATCACTGACTGTGGAAACTTTACACTGGACTTCAAGCAACGTGGATGAAGTGCCTCTCTTCTTTTCCTCCAGACTCTGGGACCTTGATTTCCAAAGGAAATGCAAAATTTACTTTCATCAGAGAACATGACTTTGGACCACTCACCAGCAGTCCAGTCCTGTTTCTCTTTAGCCCAGGCAAGACGCTTCTGACGCTGTCTGTGGTTCAAGAGTGGCTTGACACAAGGAATGCGACAGCAGAAACCCATGTCTTTCATACGTCTGTGTGTGGTGGTTCTTGAAGCACTCACTCCAGCTGCAGTCCACTCTTTGTGAATCTCCCCCACATTTTTGAATGGGTTTTGTTTCACTATCCTCTCCAGGGTGCGGTTATCTCTCTTGCTTGTACACTTTTTTCGACCACATCTTTTCCTTCCCTTCGCCTCTCTATTAATGTGCTTGGACACTGAGCTCTGTGAACAGCCAGCCTCTTTAGCGATGACCTTTTGTGTCTTGCCCTCCTTGTGCAAGGTGTCGATGGTCGTCTTTTGGACAACTGTCAAGTCAGCAGTCTTCCCCATGATTGTGTAGCCTATAGGACTAGACTGAAAGACCATTTAAAGGCTTTTGCAGGTGGTTTGAGTTAATTAGCTGATTAGAGTGTGGCACCAGGGGCCATCAATTTTGAACCTTTTCACAATATTCTAATTTTCTGATATGATGAATTTGAGATTTTCATTTGTTGTCATTTGTAATCATCAAAATTAAACAAAATAAACATCTGAAATATATGAGTTTGTATGTAATGTATGAATATAATAGACAAGTTTCACTTTTTAAATGGAATTACTGAAATCAATCTACTTTTTCATGATATTCTAATTTTATGACCAGCACCTGTATAAACAATTAGGAAGTGTGCAGTCCACAAAAAAAAAAAGATACATTTCTAGTGATAAATTTCTAGTCTTTATAAGAATTTTCATCAATGGCATAAATTATAAACTTGAATCAATGACATTTAAAAACTCCTTAAAGATTAGAAGATTTTTCAAAATTTCTAAAACTGACCTTTTTCTTTCTTTTCTATTGGTAGATGACACATTCAAAGATTATGATTAACACCAATAAATGTGGAATGTTAAGTAATACAAATCCTACTTCCTTAAGTACAAGTTCTTTAAGTTTAAATGTGTATTTGTAAAAAGCACAACTTTTGATAGTGGAGCTACGATTGTTGTGGCCTGCATTGCATATCATCCAGTATCTTTTGTTTGAGGGTGGCAGGTTGTAACAGGTGGTTTTATTTATTTTCTTTCCTCATTAGGGAATATATTTAGGTTAGGTTAGGTTCAATATGGTTTCTCATAACTAGTCTCAATATTGTCTCTTTGGAGAGCTTGCTTATGGTGGAATGTTGTTCAATCTCCCGATTAGTAGTGTGTTGGCTGAATTTCCTGCTCCCTCATTTACTAATCGCTTTCTAAAGTGTTCTGTTCAGAACTGAGGTGTTTTCAATTCATGCATTTTTGTTTCTCAATAATTAGATTGTCATTACAATTAGGAATATTGAGTGTGAAATCTGTAGGTCATTTTAAAATTGACCATATCTGTTTTCAAAAAAAAAATAAAAAAAGTAAATCTTTATCCTTAGTGCCTGTCCTGTTGTGTGTGGTGACCGGTAAGTTGCCAAGCTGTTTTTGAATGATGAACTGGCCATTGCTTGTTGGAGGGAATTAGTTGCACAGTATCTTTATGCTGTTACTTTTTCACAAATATATGTAGCGTTGTTCCACAATGGGAATAAATATTTTAAAAGAAGAGAAATAGAAACAATACATAAAAAATTTCCTATTTTCAGGCATGATCTGTCAAAAGCAGCTCATAGCTGCTTTTTTTTCAAAATTTTACAACCATGACGATAATGCAAATATTAGTTCCTGCTAACTATGCATAGCTTATTCAATTCAAATTTAGATCTAAAATACTTAATTAATTCAGTACTTCATTATAGAGGTTATCTTAACAAGTTATTGTAGATAATAATGAATGTATTTAGAAAGGATCTCCTCTAGCAGTTTGTCTTACAGCTGATCCCAAAAAGCCTATGACTAAATACTCTGTGGTTGCTAGACATTCTGAAGAGGATCCCCAGGGTTCATTGTAATGTTCATAATATAATGAAGATTTTTTTTTCTTTATCAAGTAGTGTGGCTTCTTTAAATAAATTGCTCTGATGCATCCCCAACAGCTAATAATAGAAAACACACACTACAAAAAAGACCTATAGAACATATGGTGCATCTTGGTAGCATTAAAAAGCTTGACAGAGAAAGCATAGTTTAAAAAACAAAAAATCATGGACATATGTTTGCTGAAGTTTGCAAACTGGGCAGCATTTCAGAGTTACAAATTTAACCACCTTTATAAGAGTAATGATCAGAAAAAAGTAAAGCATTTGCATTATTCAGAGCAAGCTAAGAAGTAGCACCAGAGGATTTGATAGCTTAACTGTAAAAGTACCAAGGATTTTTTTGTACACAGCTCCACTGTCCCAGGGTGGCAGAAATGAAGACCAGAATTTGTAGTTTTGCACGAAGTGACTAGGAAAGGGTTTCAAAAGCCATTCTTTTAATGGGGACTGGCAAATACTGTCCATGGCATGACAAGAGGAAAGTTCTCCCAAAACCATAAATATTGAGAAGATTGTAAAGAATACTGAGCATCATCTAGAAAAGAAAAAAAAAACCCTGAAAATCTATTTATTTTCTTGGGTTTGTACGAGAACATGGATGTCCAGTTACTTGTCATTGTATGTGAATGAACAAAACTTTAAGACAATCAAGCAATTAGCAGTTAAGCAGAAAGTCAAAGGCGGTACAAAAAGGCAGGCCGGATGGATGGATGGATGGATGGATGGATGGATGGATGGATGGATGGATGGATGGATGGATGGATGGATGGATGGATGGATGGATGGATAGATAGATAGATAGATAGATAGATAGATAGATAGATAGATAGATAGATAGATAGATAGATAGATAGATAGATAGATAGATAGATAGATAGATAGATAGATATTCTTCAATGTCAGGCCAACTGTAATAATTATGAACTCAGTCATTTGTTTATTAATTAAATGTATGTCTTTATTTTAAATTGTGATGTGTTTATCACCTTTCTTGTGGTATTTCTGGATACAATATGTGTTACTTTATAATGAAAATGTATTTACAACAATGCTGGACAGTGACCAATTAAAAGCTATGCTTCCCCTGATAATATCATCATATTTATTTTCACACTCATGTATACTAGCTGTGATAAATAAATTGCAGAAGTGATTCAGCTTTGGTTTGCAGCACACAAGAGCCCCATATTCTGCAGCTGAATTATATCCTTTGTGCTATGCTCATCTGGTCTAAGGGTGGCAGTGTTGTTTCAAAATTCAGCAGCTCATCACTGGCATTGTGAATATCTATTTTGTGAGTGATATATTTATAATGTAGATCACTTTAACACACAGTTCTCAAGATTAAACCTTAAATCATGCTTGCAAGAAATAATTTATGTGTGGAAATAGTCCCAACTCTTTATTCTAATATGTCAAATGAATTACATTAAGTTTCTTTGATTAGTCAGATTTTGAAAAAAACATCAACAAAACATAAAAGACTGCAGATATCTTTACTAAATATTTTTTTTATTGAATATGTTTGCATAATTAATTGTTTTTTTTTAACACTTAACAATTTGCACAACAGTTGTTGAGTTCTGCAGAGCAGCTTCAGCCAACACACAGCAGGGGGCAAACCAGAGCCTGGAATAAATTGTAGCCCATGGAAAGATCTTTCTGTGGGGAAAATCTATTTCTGTCTTTTAAAGTCCAACGATGTCTGAATTATTTTGTATGTGGTGAATGGCAGGGGATCATGTGCTCTCATAACTGTTCCACTAAACTCTGTTGCAGGTGGACCGCTTTTCCCGTGAATTAACCAATTCCTCTAATGAGAACTCTGATCAAACTTTTATTGTTCCTCTTAATATGCAACTCCCTGGTCAGGTTCCATTAAAAAGCCCTACTGCTTCACAAATCAAATTTCCATTGAACATCACCTTTAAAATGTCAGAGATTTCTGGTGATGTGTTCTTTGTGTCAGCCTATGAAAATCTTCTTGCAGAGTGATTTTTTTTATTTTTTAATTCAGTGTCACATCTGTGACTCTGTGCTCCGCCAGTAAATGTGAATTTGGTTTTGCATGAGCAAAGCTTATGTAAGCTGGAACTGGAGAGTGGTTCAGTGTGGATAGCTAGTTAAGGGGGATATTTAAAAAAAAGTCAAAATTAATTAAAAAGATATCATCTCCTTCTATGCTTCACTGAAAATACTAGAGTTCATTCCAGCATCTCCCATGTGTGTAATCTTTTAATTCTGCTTATATTAAACTCTATTGAAATTTTTCATAAATATAAAAAATCCAAATGGAAAACAGAACTTGGCTTGGAAGATTTGAATGGCAGCAAAGCCAAGGATACACAGTGATATGCAGAATGTGCCGCACTGAGAGACAAGTTTGAAATAGGAATTCATCTGACCTACGTCATGTGTACCTTGAGTAAGAAGGGCCATGCAAGGTAGGGTTATATGGTTAAAATAATATATTTTTTGTAGATGTTATGTTTTACCCCAGTTTCTTAATAGCTGTTAAAGAAAAAAAGAACATAGTGCATTGGCATTCTGAACAAATGTAATTTATGTTTCTCTCTGTCAACTTATGTACTTATATCGCAAAAATAAAAACTTAAAACTCGGCTTAGAATTTTGCCCTAAAGATTTCAAGCTGAAGTTAGTCTCTTAAAAAAACAAGCAAACAACCAAAAAATAAAAAAATAAAAAACATAAGAAAACCATTAAGATGTTTTAGGCAAGAATGCAGTTTTGTTTAACACAAATATCTAATCTGTTGGTTAAGATTTCAGTTAATTTGAAAAGAAAAAAAAAAGAGCTCAGCCAAATTCCTGCAACCTTATACCTAATAAGTTTACTACTAAGACCTGAGAACTGATAGATTTTGTTTAACTTTTGTTCCGAAGACTTGGCAACTTATTTCTCTGAGAAATGACACTTTTTTTCTTTCCTTTTTTTTTAAACTGAGACCTGAAAATGTCCAAAAATGTTCAGACTTAGGGATGCAATAGATATAAAAGATTTGATGACAAATTTATTATTTTTTATTATTATTACTTCAGTCCAGAAGGACCTGAGAGTTGATTTGCCACTATAATAAAACAAGACTATACTTCAAAAAATAGTATCTGTGGTGTAAGTGAGATTGATTATTTAAGTTTTGCAGATCATTTAACATCAATGGCAGCTATATTTATGAACTTTTGATAAAGTATTTACTATGTAAATGCTACATACTAAATTTTCATGTGCATATTTTCTTCCAAGAACATTTGTCTTTAACAGTTAATTTTCTTCTTTTAGGTTGTTTAATATTTAATAATTTGGTTTTGCCCATTTTCCTTTTTTGATGTTTCACATTGTTACATTCTGACCAATATGTTTCAACATTCTTTCATTAGTATCTCCTAAAAGCAATAAAGATTCTGGACAAATACAGGCCCTTCTCAAAATATTAGCATATTGTGATAAAGTTCATTATTTTCCATAGTGTAATGATAAAACTTGAACATTCATATATTTTAGATTTATCGAACACTAACTGAAATATTTCAGGTCTTTTATTGTCTTAATATGGATGATTTTGGCATACAGCTCATGAAAACCCAAAATTCCTATATCACAAAATCAGCATATCAGAAAAAGGTCTCTAAACAAGCTATACACCTAATCATCTGAATCAACAAATTAACTCTAAACACCTGCAAAAGATTCTTTTAAAAATCCCAGCTTGCTTCATCAATCAAAACCCAAATCATGGATAAGTCTGCCGACCTGACTGCTGTCCCGATGACCATCATTGACACCGTCAAGCAAGAGGGTATGACACAGAAAGATATTTCTGAACGAATAGGCTGTTCCCAGAGTGCTGTATTAAGGCACCTTAGTGGGAAATCTGTGGGAAGGATAAAGTGTGGCAAAAAACGCTGCACAATAACAAGAGGTCACCGGACCCTGAGATAGGTTGTGGAGAAGGGACGATTCCAGACCTTTCCAGACTGGGGAGAAGGAAATGCCAAAATGCCAGAAGTTCAGTGTCAAGTACCCACAGTCAGTGATGGTCTGGGCTGCCATGTCAGCTACCGGTGTTGGTCCACTGTATTTTATCAAGGGCAGGGTCAATCCAGCTAGCTATCAGGAGATTTTGGAGCACTTCTTGCTTCCATCTGCTGAAAAGCTTTATGGAGATGAAGTTTTCATTTTTCAGCAAGACCTGGCACCTGCTCACAGTGCCAAAACCACTGGTAAATGGTTTTCTGACCATAGTATCACTCTGCTCAATTGGCCTGCTAACTCTCCTGACTCAACCCAATAGAGAATCTGTGGGATATTATGAAAAGAAAGTTGAGAGACACAAGACCCACTCTGGATGAGCTAAAGGCCGCTGTCGAAGCATCCTGGGCCTTCATAACACCTCAGCAGTGCAACAGGCTGATTGCTTCCATGCCACGCTGCATTGAAGCAGTCTTTTCTGCAAAAGGATTTCCGACCAAGTATTGAATGCATAACTGTACATAATTATTTGACGGTTGACTTTTTTTTTATTAAGAACACTTTTCTTTTATTGTTAGGATAAAATATGCTAATTTTGAGAGATAGGAAATTTGGGTTTTCATGAGCTGTATGCCAAAATCATCCGTATTAAGACAATAAAAGACCTGAAATTTTCAGTTAGTGTGCAATGAATCTAAAATATATGAATTTTCAAGTTTTATCATTACATTATAGAAAATATTGAACTTAATCACAATATGCTAATATTTTGAGAAGGACCTGTAGAACAGTAATGGTAAAAGTGATCTTGCCATCTGCCTTGGCAGATTGTCTATATGTTTTTAATCAGTCACAGTCAACCATACCTAATTGTGGGATGAAATTATCTTTAAAGTACACCTAGTAGAAAAGTCAGCAATAAGTCGACAGGTTCTAAACATAAAACAAAGCTTCCAGCATTCAAATATTTAACCATATTCTGATTTTTTATTATTTTTTTAAATCCCTGAATTTGGTTTGGAATTTTTTTTTCATCTGTGAGCAGTACTCCTCTAAATTACAAGAGACGTGTAGAAGTGTAATACATGAATGTAACATGAGTTCCTGAATCTTAAAGGAGTGTAACTGAATTTTGTAATATTCAGATGTTTCAAAATGTAGCCTTAATAGAAAAAAAAACATCAGCAAAAATTTACTGTGGGAAATGTTTGTGTTATTGAGATAAATTGAAATGCACAGTTATTGATAGCACAGACAAGAGGCCAATCTAAATGAACAAAGGGTCATATGTGAGGTGTTAGGATTACAATCAAAGAAACCGTAAACTATTTATGATATAGAATTATCTGTGTATATATATCCTTCCATGCCCTTTGTGATGATGATCACATTTTATAGTGGAGTGGCACCATCAACAACCATCATAATGCTTGAAATGTTGAATTTCAGAAGCCTTGTAGAGCAGATGCAAAGAATCCAAAGATAGTTGTCTGTGCTGTAAAAAAAACCCTGTTCTCCCACTCTTCTCCCTGTCATAGCACCCTCACTAATCACCCTTCAACCTAACAGAATTGCCGTAACTCTCAAGGCTGCCAGCTCGCATGGCTCCCACCTTTTCTTATTCATTTTTTGACATGTTCTCCAGAAACCAGTACACCTTGAGTTCAGTCTTACTGTGTTACAGAGCTGTCCACTCTTTCCTTCCCTGTCTTCTGTGTGATTAATTCACAAGTCCAAAACAGTAACTTCCTCTGACATTAATTTCCCATGTAACATGACATCTCTGTACCTGGTAGGACAGGCAGCCCCATGGATGCCTGAATGCTGAATTCTTTCCTGTAATAAATCATTAGCCATTAGGGACCTATGTGCCCTAAATGACTTAAACAAATGAACATGTCTCCTTTAATAAGACCTTCCTTTACCCGAGTGTGTTTTAAAGTCAAAGAGATGAAAAAGAAATATTAACAAGACCCTTTTTCTGAAAGAATGGAGGCTTTAGAGAAAGCTAAACTTTAATAAACTTTGTAATGTACAATGGTTAAAATAGTAAAACTCATTTTTTTTTAATTCTAGTTCTTATAAATAACATTTTGGGTTCAAACCTAGATTATTTACCTAATGAAAAATGTTAGAACATTTTTATAATATTAGGCTGCATGGATAGCACTATTGCCTCGCAGCAGGCACCTCCTGCAATCAAAATTGGCAACTTAAATGCTTAGTAGTTGTTGACTCGTAACCCCTGATTTAAACATACATTCAAAATACTATAATCAGAAAGAGTTATGTAAAAATGCTGGTCTTTCAAAGTAACAGTACAGTATATATAATAGTAAAAATTGTAAAATAATAGTAAATAGCTCAAGTTAGTTATGATGGTTAAATACTCTCACTGGAGCAATGGTTCTGACCTGAGATGGCAATTGGAGAAACTCTTTGATACAGTATATGATTATTGATGGTTCTATTAGAGGGAGACCAAGGTGATTCTGCCAGGATATGACTGAGGTCCAGGAGGTCTGTTTATGTCAGATCTAAACAGACCTCCCTATTCCTGGTAGGATCCACCAGGGATTTGGCCCTGAACAATGGAGAGTACTAGAACAGAGTTTGGGTGTCTTACAGAGTGTACGAGAGGGCACGAGATCCAGAGGGCATGAGATCCAGAGCTCTAAAAGACAAAGCCTGAAAATGAGAGCAAAAATAATTTAATCCTGTTTCGAGGAAAACTAAGAAAAACTTTCCATTGTAGCAAGAGAGTTTACCATGCTGTGTAACACTCAGGAGAAGAAGAACTGTCAGCAGGCTTCTTTAAAACACCACTTCTGATTTAGTAGATGTGAAACACCTGTGGCTCCACCCAGCTACAATGCTCTAACTGACACCATCTTTTGGACAATAGATGAAGTAAAAAATAAATAAATAATAGAAGACAGGAGACAAATCTCCAAGACCCTGAAAAATAATACATCCTTATATTTTGAATGGATGTTTCTGTGAATTTGTTGAACATGTTCGAAGAGTCTTATGTTGGACAATGCAAGTGTTTAGAATAATCTGTTTTCCTAACACCAAAGCCATTTGGGTGTGCGTTTATAGGACAACATATGACAGACCAAAAGTTATAGTCATAAAATCAGTTATACAATGAGTTTAAATGATAAATACTCAAATTTAAGTTATTACATTTTTTGAGTGAATGCTTTATAGATCAAAAATAGCTCATATGATTCAAGAAGCAGTTTTTACACATGCTGTATATGGTATTTTGGATACAAAAATATCATATATAGCAAAATTCTGTTGTGTTTTTTTTTTTTTTAATGAAGAACAAATTGTATGTTCATTACTAGTGTTTTTGACCATCTGGAATGTATACCACCTGCTCTGAAATTCATCACTTAAGAAAACTACAACCCATAGGCACAAAAGAAATGCTGTAACTTTTAGTAGAAAATAGAATGTTAAAGTGAATTAACATACAGCTATTAGACGCTTGCACCCAATTAAACTTTAGTATCTTTTCAATGTTAAGTGAAATCCAATGTTAATTAACTTACTAATGGAACCTTAGGGGCTGATGTTTCTGAGTCAAGACACAGCCAAGATGAAAACCAAAACACTGAATCATGTGTGAAACCTTTTTAACACGATAATAGCTCACCATGGGTGGTTTAATAAAGGCAAAAGTTTTGTTTACCCAGAATTTTTGTTGTTACTAGCTTTCCACAGGAAATCAACTTGAAGCCATTTAATTGCTTTTTACTTGACTGAAAATGTGTAAAAACGTGTTTATTTCCAACTAACTAAGATGCGTGGGCATCTAAAAATATAGCTGTATAGCTTTGCATGAGTCCAATGTTCCTTGGCTAGGAGGAAAACCACACTACTTCTGCTGAAGCAGAGGTTTAACAGTGTCTGGGAGTTTGGGAACCTTTACTATGAGACAAACTAATGTTACTGCACAAACTGAGCAGAATTTGGTCCACAGCAGCAACCGTAATGAAGTTGGACCTATTCCAGTAGAGTTCATGTTGAACTTCAGCAAGCTGCCCTCTGTAAGTGGTCCTATTCATAAACTTTAGGAACAAGATTTCTAGGTGCCACCAAGGGGGGCATGGTTTGTGACCAGCAGATATCTTCCCTGCCTTGTACAGATTACATTTTTCTGTTGTTTCTCTCTTGGGTTGTAAGCATCGGTCAAGCTGAAAACAGGACAAGTAACACAACAAATTCTTGAAAAATTGGTTTTAAATTTAACCCAAAATTTGAAATAAGAAAAATTTCCAATCTCAGATCAAAGAAACAAACTTAACTCAGGCAAAAATATGAACAAACAAACCAGCTGCACAAACAAAGACATAACTAACCTCCCAAAGAAATGACACAAACGGATACATATGCTGGCCATCAGACCATTAAAGCCTCTTTCCCATTGACCCACTTAGCAGGTAAACCAGGGATTTTCAAACATGGGTCGGCCAGTTAACAATTGGTATTTGTCTGTCTTCCCATTGGCAGAAAAAGCTAGGCTTAACCCCTCACTGGCATTGTGGCCTCTATCCCCCTGCCGCTGCATGTCTAGTGACACCATCACACTGGGTTAATGTTGATAATGTCACCAGTGCAACATAAATAAGGAGATTTAACAAAGGAGAGCAATGTGTAAGGAAGCCAGGGTGTAGTGAGTGTGCTGTATTGTTTCACTCTTTTATTTGTCCAAATCCCTCTTGCCAGGGGTCTGTTTCACAAAGCAGGTTTAACAAACTCAGATTCATATTCTCAACTCTAAATTGATCTGGCCTAAAGTCAGGAATTCTCAGTTTTTGGTTTCACAATGGCTGCTATGAATTTGTTTAATTAACTGCAAGTAGAACCACTCAGAGTTCAGCATGTGTGTAACAAGTATGAAAAGCCATTATCAGTGGAGCCGCTATTCAACAAGCCACCATGAGAACAGGAAACAGGGAGTGCCTACATCCCCCCAATGGAACTGGAGATTTTAAAGAAGAAATAATATAAAAGACAGAAAATGTGTTCGAAAGCCATAGAAACAGCACTACAGCTGCAAAGGAGAGAAAGATGGCAAAGGAGAAGATTGTTGCTCGAGTTATTGCGTCATTTTATATGAAGTCCTTATGGCACAGCATTTGTACATTCACTAAAAGCACTCTGCTGTCATTCTCTGTTGTTCCATTTATAGATAACTAAAATAAGATTCTTCTTAATCAAAATCACACTCCTAGACTGAACTGTATTATATTTTCTAAATTACACTTTTTGATCAGAAACTGAATTTTGGAAAGTAAAAATATAAAATAGGTTTTGTATTTAAATGAACATTGCAGAAGAGAGTTGCCTAAAATGTGTGTGGCCATAGGTATGGCCATCACAATGTTCATGTAGCAAAATTTAAATCGTCTAAAAACTCAAAACACCAAAAAGACAAACCTCAAACAGAAGAGTCAAGCCACAATGTTTGCTGTTAATAAAAGTGTATAATAGCTAAAAATATAGGTAAAAATATTTTCTTTACAAATGAATGACTTAATTGACAGGTATCTCTGCATTAACTTAATGTTCATTTACTTGTTTTTATAATCTTAAATGTAAGTAGTGCCAATTCACAGCACTCATCATTTAAGGCACTTTACAGAGACCACTGTCAGTTCAATCTGAAAAACTCTAATTTGGTCTTTGGTGGTCAGACCTCGGCAGGAAACATAGAGCTGAATTTTGATAGATATGCATGAACAGGAGTAAAGAATAGGTCCCCATTGAGTTGCCCCCCCCCCCCCCCCCCCAGGCCTGAAACTGGTGGTGGAGTGGAGATGAATGAAGTTGGTCAGTCTGTAGACTGGTTAGCGAGACGGCATGCTAAGCTTTATGGGAGATCCAGTGGACTGCGTGAGCTGATACTAGAGCTTCACTCAGGGACCTGGAAGATGGAAGTCCAGTTTGGATAATACAGATTAAAAGAAACTGTCCATGATGAGCAAGCATGAAGCGACAGTGGAGAGGAAAAACATACCTGTTGGGAAGAAACCTCTGGCAGAACCAGGCTAAGCATGGCGGTCTTCTGCCGGACCAGTTGAAATGAGACGCGGAATGCAGTAATAGTCTGGAAGTAATGAAACTTTGATATATATATATATATATATATATAAAACTGTTTTCTCACCCCTCGTGGGGTGGTAGTGTCATCCTCAAGCTCGGGTCCTCTACCAGAGGCCTGGGAGTTTGAGGGTTCTGCACAGTATCTTAGCTGTTCCTAGGACTGCGCTCTTCTGGACAGAGACCTCTGATGTTTTACCTGAAATCTGCTGTAGCCACTCTCCCAGTTTGGGGGTCACAGCCCCCAGTGCTCCAATTACCACTGGCACCACTGCTGCTCTTACTTTCGACATCTTTTCTAGCTCCTCCTTCAGCCCTTGGTATTTCTCAAGCTTCTCGTGTTCTTTCTTCTTAATGTTGCTGTCATTTGGGATTGCCACATCTATCACTACTGCCTTCTTCTGCTGTTTGTCGATCAACACGATGTCTGGTTGGTTAGCCATCACCTGTTTGACAGTCTGGATCTTGAAGTCCCATAGGATCTTAGCTCGGTCATTCTCAACTACCTTAGGAGATGTCTTCCATGTTGACCTTGGGACTTCCAGCCCATACTCATGGCAGATGTTCCTGTACACTATGATAGCTACCTGGTTGTGGCGTTCCATGTATGCACTTCCTGCCTGCATTTTACACCCTGCTGTTATGTGCTGTATTGCTTCAGAGGCAACTCTGCACAGTCGGCATTGGGGGTCCTGCCTGGTGTGGTAGACCCCGGCCTCTATTGATCTTGTACTGAGTGCCTGTTCTTGTGCTGCCATGATTAGTGCCTCTGTGCTGTCCTTCAGTCCAGCCTTTTCCAGCCACTGGTAGGATTTTTTTTATATCAGCCACTTCTTCTATTTGTCTGTGGTACACGCCGTGCAGCGGCTTGTCCCTCCATGATGGTTCTCCTTCCTCTTTCTTGTCCTCACTTTCGGTTTTCTCCTGCCTGAGGTATTCGCCAAGCCATTTGTCTTTGGGGGCCATCTTCCTGATGTATTCCTGGATATTAGTTGTTTCATCCTGGAATGTGGTCTTGACACTCACTAGCCTTCGGCCTCCCTCGCTACGCTTGGTATACAGTCTCAGAGTGCTGGATTTGGGGTGGAACCCTCCATGCATTGTGAGGAGCTTTCTTGTCTTGATGTCAGTAGCCTCTATCTCCTCCTTTGGCCAGTTTATTATACTGATGACTGGTAGGGCATATGTGTTGATGGCTTGGATCTTGTTTTTCCCATTCAGCTGACTTTTCAGGACCTGCCTTACTCTTTGTAGGTATTTAGCTGTGGCAGTCTTTCTTGCTATCTCCTCGTGGTTTCCGTTAGCATGTGGCACCCCAAGGTATTTGTAGCTGTCCTGAACATCTGTAATGTGGCCTTCTGGTAGTTCAACCCCCTCGGTTCTGATCATCTTCTCTCTCTTTGAGGCCATGCGACCACACTTGTCCAGTCCGAATGACATCCCAATGTCGTTGCTGTAGATCCTGGTAGTGTGGCTCAGTGAGTCGATGTCTCGCTCACTCCTGGCATACAGCTTGATGTCATCCATGTAGAGGAGGTGACTGATGATTGTTCCGCTTCGGAATTGGTATCCGTAGCCAGTCTTTGGGATGATCTGGCTGAGGGGGTACAGGCCTATGCAGAACAGCAGCGGGGATAGTGCATCACCCTGGTATATGCCACACTTGATGGTGACTTGTGCTACTGGCTTTGCATTGGCTTCCAGACTTGTTTTCCACAGCTTCATTGAGTTCTTGATAAAGGCTATTAGAGTCCTGTTGATCTTGTACATTTCCAAGCATTCCAGTATCCATGTATGTGGCATTGAGTCATAGGCTTTCTTATAGTCAATTCAGGCAGTGCACAGATTTGTCTGCCTGGTCTTACAGTCTCGAGTGACTGCTCTATTCACTAGTAGCTGGTGCTTGGCTCCTCTGGTGTTACTGCCTATTCCCTTCTGGGAAGGGTGCATGTATTGAGCCATGTGCCTATTCATTTTAGCTGCTATGATGCCTGACAGGAGCTTCCATGTTGTACATAGGCAAGTTATTGGCCGGTAGTTGGATGGGATTGTTCCCTTCTGGGGATTCTTCATGATCAGGATTGTCCGTCCTTGGGTTAACCATTCTAGGTGGGTCCCATCCATCAGCAGTTGGTTCATTTGTGCTGCGAGGCGTGCATGAAGTGCGGTTAGTTTTTTCAGCCAGTCGGTGTGGATCATGTCAGGGCCTGGTGCTGTCCAGCTCTTCATACCTGCCGCTCTTTCTTGGACATCTGTCGTTGTAACGGTTATGGTTCTTGTTCTGGGAGATTGCTGTGATCTGTTCTTAGATCTTCTAGCCACTGAGCATTGGTGTTGTGGGATGCCTCCTTCTCCCATATGTTTCTCCAGTACTGTTCAGTCTCAGCCCTGGGTGGATCTGATCTTGAATTACCCTGCCACTGTGAGTACACTTTGGATGGGTTGGTGGAGAACACCTGGTTTATTCTCCTGGCTTCTGCTTCTCGCTTGTATCTCTTTAGGCAGGTGGCCAGGGCGGCGAGTCTTTGTTTGGCAGTTTCTAGAGCCACACTTGTTTAGTAACTATTTTCTGAAGAATTTTAGATAAGAAAGGAAGATTAGATATAGGTCTATAATTGAACAAGTCATCTGGGTCAAGTAAAAGTTTAATTACAGCTACCTTAAAAGTCCGAGGTACATATCCCTGTAACAGAGATAGATTAATATTATCTAAAATAGAGGTGGAAATCAGAGGGAATCCTTCCCTAAACAATTTGGTTGAAATTGGGTCTTACTTTCAAGTTGAAGGCTTAGATGAAAATAATATGCTAAGATGCTGCTTCACCTCCCAGGGATTCACCAATTATATTTAAAGGGATGCCAATAATCTTATTCTATAATCTTTCTGCTACTTATTATTTCGGCTACTTATTGTATCTTTAATATATAAAGAATTTCAAAAATCATTAATGCTAAGAGCAGGGGTATGGACGGTTCAACAGAGCTATGGCGTTGGATTAGTATTGTGTAATATTATTTTTAATTGGTTGAAATAGATTTCATTTCATGCAGGATAACTATTTAGGAAATCTCAGATCGTAGAGAGGCCATATTCTATAAATGAAGAAATTATGTTATCTCCAGTAGAAATATCAAGTGCTTCTGTTTATTTGATTTGATATTTAAAAGCAGCATTAAGGAAGAAATATACTGTAAGATTTTCTGATGTAACTGGCATTTTTTTCTAATTACAAAAAAAAATTCATTAAGCCATCCTAAAATATTTCTGAATATGTAGATCCTGCCGATAAAGCTACATAGTCTGATGGGTATCACACTTAATTAAACTCCTTATTATAATGTTCAGAATCCTTTGGACTAAGCTTATTATGTACTGCTGATATTTTGGGATTTAAAGTTGACATGATGCTTTTTTCCCTCCATTTACATAATTAAAATAGCAAAGTGATAACAAACATTAGACAAGTCTCAATTTAACCAAAATTATAAAAAACAACAACCGTTTATTTAAAAATAACACTATATATAGCAGGGGTGTTGGGAAATCCACGTGCTTCACATGCACACAAAGTTTATGATACACTCTTTCATCAGCATGTAGTGACAGGAGAGAGTGGTTTACACTGCCATTGACTCTCTATCATTGCCTCACATCAAGCATGGATGTAGTGACCTTATAGAAGAAAACAAATGTTTAACAAGAGAACCTATGTCTGGGAGTGAGACAGTACTAAACACTGAAAAAAAACAGGCCCAACTGTATACTCTAGATCTGGGGTAACCAAT
This sequence comes from Cyprinodon diabolis, assembly GCA_030533445.1. Taxonomy (NCBI): domain Eukaryota; kingdom Metazoa; phylum Chordata; class Actinopteri; order Cyprinodontiformes; family Cyprinodontidae; genus Cyprinodon; species Cyprinodon diabolis. Next base: position 12,317,090 of record CM060070.1, on the reverse strand, counting down.
TAAAAATCAGCAGGGTCCGAATAAAGAAAATCAACAAACAGTAAAGGTCCGGACAAATTCGTAATTATAATCAGTTACTTTAAACAAAATTTAACTCTGAGAATTTAACACCCGGATGCTCCGGAGGGCTTTACCATGTTAACAGGAGAAGCGGCGCAAGTGAAGTTAGACACTGCTGTCGGACAACAAGCTGTAATTTATAAATGTTTTAAATCAGGTTGAGTCCTGCTTGCAAACTTTTCACCAGAACAATCCTGTCCTCTTGATAACGAGCAATCAAATCCATTTTATTTACTCGTGTAAAGTCGTGCACCACTCTAGAGTATTCGGGAGAAATGGTTGGAACGGCCGTTTCCCTAAGACTTTAAGACAGCGAGCTAGCTGTCTTTCAGGGCGTTTAAACTGAAAAGGCCAGGTGAGATTGCCATGGGCAGTTCAAAGGGAAACAAACAGCGACATTCACATGGGGTGACACAGAACCTTTGTTGATAGCAGGCATAAGACAAAACTCTTTCTTCTCCCCACTGGACCTGTGACTGGACAGCTTTGATACTGTTGGATGTGTCTTTATTGAGAATGAACTCGGATATCGCAACAAAGGTGCAGTGGGACAGTTTTTCTTTGAGCTTAGTAAAAGCAAAATGGTGCTTCTCTGTCTATATGAACACAGTCCCTTTTTTGATCAGATAATTAAGTGGTTTTCCAAGCTATGCAAAACTTTTGACAGTTTGTGACAGTTGTTTCATAGCCCAAGGAAATATTGCAGTTTGCAGATGGTTTATGGGATTTGCTCTACATGATCTACATTTGGTCAACTGCAACCTGCCGGTCACCAGACTGAAGGTCAAGGGTAGAGAACATGGTAGCTCCACCAACAAAATCAAGTCATTCTTCATCCTGGGGTAGTGGATAGGTGTTCTTGAGGGTCAAATTGTTTATTCTTCGGTAATCTACACACAACATATTGTAACCCCCCATCTATCTTTAGTATACAAGGACCACGGGAGAAGCCCACTCAGTAAATGATGGCATGATTACCCCGGCTTCCAGCATGGCTATAAGCTGTCCTTCCTCTTCACTTTGAAATCCAAGAGGGGACCTTCTGAAAGGTTGGTGCACAGGTCTTGCAGACCCAGCGTCAATCTTGTGTGTAACAGCAGACATGTAACCAGGATTAGTGTCAATTTTAACAAAGATGGACTGGTATGAGACCAGGGCTGAATAAACCACTATCGTTTTTCTTCACCTAGAGCCTCACTTGTAATAGCAACCAGGCCTTGGAGCTGTTCAGGTATGTCAGTAATTGTTGCTGCTTTTCCCATCAGTAATGTTGATGATGTGAATTTCAGTTCTCCCTATTCTTATTGCTACTGGTCAGCATTTGTATTATTTTGACTATGAAAAAAATGTATTCCAGATATCATGAATACACATTCAGTCAAGCTTATTAAGTGTCAAAATTGCCACTTAAAATGTGTAAAAATGTCTAGATATATACATCTTAAGTCTTACTAGAGGGTCTTTCATTGCATTTAATGCAGACAAAATCTATTATTTGGTATATGTATAAATGATCATCATTTTACACTCACACAAACAGATCACCTCGTCCTATTTGTGGTAGTGCTACTGCTACTGTGTTGTAGGTAATTCAATTAAAAACACACTGTAGAGCTAAACAAAAAAGAATTTAACAGGCAAAACAAGAAGTGTACACAAATTAGCCAAAAAATGTGTATTTACCTGAAATGGCAAATACTTTATAACGTACAAATAGATAAAACAGAGATAAAAAAACAAAAGCATTACACTACAGGCAAACACTACAGGACCATGACATTTATATTGTCTGTTGTAATAATTTTTAAGGCCTACTTTTATAATCTTTTTCGCTTTTTGGTCCTTTTTCTTGACAAATAATACATTTTTGGCTGACAGCTGCCAACCAGAGAAGGGGAACTACTGTAAGGTGGAGGCAATGGTTATGGTCATGTTGGCTTAGGATGCTTGGGCTAGGGGAGCACACAGGATGATCATACCTATTTAATACCTTTCATGTTCAGAACAAAAGCACTCAGTTTTCAAGGCGGAGAAACAGTCAGGTTTCACAAAATGTTTAGTTAAGATGGAACTGTAAAGAACAGCGTCGGCGTCTAAGTCATGAACCTCTGAAGGAGTACATAGATTAGTGACCATGTCTATCTGGCGGAGGATAATTATGAACTTGTGAGTCACTAACCTGGTCTTAAAGTTCAGTTTCTGGCCAGAGGATGAGGTTGGTTCCAGCCAGTCAGCTGCCAAAAAAATGCAGTGGGAGCTGAAAAGTTCCAGACTTTAAAGTCCTGGAGGTCAGAGGACAGGCAGGATATCAGAACAGAGCAGACTAAGGAAGGTAGGATAATCCAGAGGGCGAAGCCGAAGCCGCTGTCAAGGACGTGCTCCGGAGTCAGAGCCAGGAGATCAGAGATCTGAATAGGTAACAAAGGGAAATCTAGGACGGTATCAGGAACTGTGTCAGTTCCAAGTTCGGTACACGGGCAGAATTCAGCAGGAGTCCAAAGACAGGTCAGGCAAACAAATCAGAATGGGGAGAGACAGGCTCAGAGGTCCAGAACTGGTCAGGTTCAGGCAATCAAAAAGACTAATTTACGCTAGAAAACTTTCCCCAAAGGCTCTAGTACTCTAACACTGACTGGTTGAATGGCTTTAACGGCAGTTAAATAGAGGCTGAATCAGGTGTATCAGATTTACGGTAGTGAGAACTGGGCTGAGCTAGGCCGGTGGATGAAATGAGTAATATGCATCAGCGTCAAGATCATGACAATACCATGCTTAGATAATTTAGACTTCTGGTCTTTTGAGTCTGTGGTTAGTCTCTTTTTTGGAATTCAGAAAGTCCATGGAGGAAAGGCATAAAGTTTTGCTCCTGCTGTCATTGCAAGCAGTCCTTGTATTCTTATATATATATATATATATATATATATATATATATATATATATCTGTATATATATATATATATATATATATATATATATATATATATATATATATATATATATATATGTATATATAACCGACATTATTCTTGCAGTAGAGAATAAAGGATCTAAACGTTTTTTGAAGACTCCAGGGTTAGATTCCACATACTGACATTCAGGAATGACAAAGTATTTCCAGAAAAAAATCCTTTAGAGAAAATTTAACTCCTACAGACGAGAATAAAATAACAAAAGACAACTTTAGAGAAAAAATGGAATTAAATAGAAGCAACACTAAAAGCACTTGTACAGTGGGTGGGCGTTGGCAGGGGGGTGGGATTTGGTAAAAAGGGAAGTATACTTTGATGAATACATGCATTTTTTACATGAACAACCACAATGACAAGGTGACATTATTTGTCTTTGGCATTTAAGTGGTCATCTATCAGACAGGTAGTCTGATTTAGCCTTCAGTGTACATATTGAAATATTCTTCAAAAAAAGTGAAATCTGAAAAAATCTTAAAAAGAAATGCATAATTGCAACAATTAAGCAAGAAAGAATAAATAAACGAAATTGTTTGCATTATGACATTAATTTATATTTGAGGTTTTGTTATGTTATTATAAGTAAAAGTTCTCTTAGCTAGAGCAAAGAAGGTGAACTCTGCCAACGAGCATCTTCAGAGTTAAGCAAACCTTAAAAAGCAAAGATAATCTTATATCATAAGATGTTGAAAAAGGACAGGATTATTGATCATTTGTGTCTGTAAATGGCTTAAGAAGCAAAAGAAGCCTCAGTGGAGTTGCATTAATTGCATTAAATGCTCCATACTAAATAGTAATTCATAAGCCTCTAAAGGCAATGCTTTATGCAGAGCTGAACTGTCACAATTATGTCAGTATTATTTAACTGTATCTTCTGTTTACAGGCAATACTGTATGCCTTGTTGATAAAGAATAAAATAAAATAAAACATTTTGTACCATATTTCGTGGATGAAATTGTGCTATAGTTTATGTTCCTGTACTGTTCATACTTCTATAGAAGTAGCTTTTCAAAGAAATTGCATAAGAGGTTTCTTAAAAAAAATAAACTGTGCCAATGAAGAAGGCAGATTGCTTTTACATATAGCATGTTTCTCAGCTATTTTTCCGGTGCCGTAACTTACAATCTTTATGTCTGTTTAAATAAATATATTTTGCTTCCTGGAGTCATCTGTGAGAAATTCCTCCCTGAGTAATTGGTGAGTATGCAAAGGTGTAAGAAGAAATGTTACACCTAAGCTCTCAAACTTTTTTTTCGACATCAAATGTGTTTTTGCTTGAGGAATGTTTCAGCATTCCAAAATGTATAGGAAAATAATTCCCAAAAAATTCAGAATTAATCTTTCTGATAAAATGACAGACATCTTTCAGAATTGATAATATGTGAAATATATTATTACTGCAAAGATACTGAAGTAATATAGAAAAAGTGATGGTACGTGGTATCTATTTTATTGATGACAACATACACTCAGCTCAGTTTAAAAAAGTACGTTTACATGACTATCAGGACTGCTGGCTTCATTGGAAGTTGCTGACACACAGTAATGTAACAATAACTAGCCCAGTGGCTGTATTGTTCCTAAATCATTCTTGTATTTTTTTTTTATTTTTTTTTATTTTTTATTTTTTTTAGGATGGCTATTTTAATATCACACAGACAAATACGGCATTCTGCTTTTGCAGTGTTATTGACCAATAGGCAAGGTCAAACAGCTTTGTTCCATTCTTTCTCATTTTAACTCTGGTGGTGTATGTCCTATGCTACCCCAAGTATGTATTGCTTATAAGGACTCTGTAAAATGGATTACTATCACCAAGGACACTTTAACCTCAGTGAAGGATCAAAACGTTGATCCCACTTTGCGTGTGCATACTGTTAATGGTATAACAAGTTATGCTTTAGTACAATACAGTCCTTAGAGGGCTTCCTAATGCTGTCTTAATAGCATAGCTCATGTCAGGCTGAATGATGAATTTTATAAGTAACAGTCTGACTCATATATCTACTAATGATAAAGCATAGGCAGTTAATACCCCAGTCCTAGGCGTCTGATCAGATATCAACTATGCTCAAATGACTGGTATCTGAACTCCCTTCCTAGCAAGACTGATGTCCTGCCTGGCCAAAAGTTGTCAGATGTACAATTAATTTGTGTGTGTAGGACACAGAGCTACACAAAGCAGCTAATACATGAGTCATTACATTTTACATTGTTTTAAAACTTGGCATTAGTTTATTAAGATTCATGTTGAAAATATTTTTTCGTCTATCACATTACTTGAATAAGAAGGAAACCACTAATACCTAGGAAAGGTCTATAGCTTATTTAGAAAATGTGAGACAATACAATACACTCGTGGCTGTTTTGAGCTATTTAAAGATTGTAAAAGAGTGGAGTCTAAAGGCCAATTTATACTCAGAAACCAGGTCTTCTGCCTGTGTGTCGTAGTTAATGCAGATATGCCCCCGCACCTTCCAGAGACACTCTGGTGCACCTCTCCAAATTTGTAGGTGACTACAGTGCCGCAGATGTGTGCAAGAACGCTGGGACCCTTTTTCCACCTGGATCCCCGCTCTTTTTCGCCCTCATGTGCGTCCGTGGTCACACAAACTTGTCCCTTGCATTTTTCCACTTCCTCACCGCCTCGGACGTATCTAGACCCACAGCTAGTTTGTGATTGTCCCTCTTGCGTTGTGGCGTGGAATAACACGATTTAGGCGAAAAAAGAAACAATTTCCCCTCTTTAGAACTGCTGAACTACATTTTTGCTCCTCTCTGAGGAACTGGCCAATCAGTGAAACCTAGCTTTAGGTGACCAGGCCTTCCGGTCAGTGAAACTCCTGAATGGCTTTATTTTGACATGCAGGATTCTGAACTCATAACCATCCCTCAGGTAAGGAGCAAAAATATTTCCCCAAATGTACTTTCATTGATTATTAAGGGTCAGTATCTGATAGTGATGATGAGATGTAGCCTTATTAGGCATTTTAATCATTTGGCCAAATCGCTTCAACGATCCCCTCAGTTCATAAAACTTCATGTTCTGATATAATCAGATTTTTTTTTACAGTTGTTTTTTCTTGTGTTTTTTTCCCAGTTTAGTTTGAAATTATTAGCAAATGCTGTGTATAATAAAATCTTTTGTAAGTTTTTTTTTTGATTGTTTAAAAGGTCTTAGAAGAGAAAAATAATTTAAGGTACTCTATTTTTCTGCTATTTCAGAGAAATAAGCTCAAGCAGATGATGAAAGTGTTTGTGCTAGGCAATGATTACCAAAATGAAAGGTGTTAGTCATTTTATTGAAACAGAAAAGTTTTTCCACAGTTTTGGTTCTAATTGGGTTTGAAGTTATGTGTTCTACCAATCTCTTGGTTAAACTAACCTTATTCGGTAATGTTTTTAACCATTTTATATTTGTACAAAGTCAAACCAATTCAAATTCGTCACATTAGCCAAATTAATTGTTGTGTTTTATTGCAACTTTTAAAAGTCTGAGGTGAAATTTGAACCAACAACATCAGGAGTAGAAATCCATGTCTTACAGTAGCAAGGTGACAGCACTTCAGAAAGCAATACTACTTTAAACCATAAATCTGTAACCATACATCTGTAACCAGTGGCTCGCTCAGATTTTGATCATTACATTGTTTAATCCCACCAAACTAGTTTTAAGCAACTACTACCAACTATTCATTGAATATATCCAAACTCTATCCAACAACAAACTCCCACATCTTGACTGAACACAGAGGCTGTTTAAATGCTTGCCGAAATTCAAGGCGAGCTGAACCACTTCCTGAAGTGGTGACGTGATATTGCGGGGTAGCAAGGCTTCGGACGTCATCTATTTTGACTCCTCCCCCAAATGAAGCAAGCCCCGATACACGCCTCGCAGAAATGCCCCCTACACTACAGACGCCTCGAAGCCTCGGCTCATCTCATAACATCACTAGCATCTAATGATGTTTATATCGTTGTGCTACATGTTGTAGAGTAGCGTAATCAGCAGACAACGGCCACAAACAGGTGGTTTAGAGACATATTTCAGTTCTGAGTAAAACCCTCGGAGATTTGATCAGTTACCTGTATGATATTACCAGTACCCCACGCGACCCTGCCTGGGATAAGCGTGATGGCAAATGGATGGACCTGTATGATATTGATTGTGCTACAAATAGTAACAACTGATGAAATGAAATTTGGAAACACCTGCCAACAGCTTTAGCTTTTGCTCAGTGCTGTGCAATAAGTCTAATCTTGCTAAGTAGACCTTGGCTAACCTGTTACTCTGGGAATTTGATGCTATATGTGCAGCATGCCCTTTCTTTTCCCTGTTATAAATGCTGTTGTTTTCACTTGAGTTTATGAGAAATTGTAATCATTAGTTCATGTTAATTTTCTGAAAGATATTTTCTTGTGTGGGAAAAAAAAAAGTTGCAAAAATATCAGTTGCTTTTCTTTTATCTAAGGGATTTAAGGGGCCAATTTTTAGTGTTATCCCAACTCTTACCGGTGCTGGAGGGGGAAGTAAAGCACAATGAGCCTTATGTCCTAGATCACTGTGAATGTCTCTGAATGTATTGTTTTTAACATGAAGGTTAGTCTTTATTTTATTTTGTTTTAAGTGTATTAGTACGATCAAACTTTGAAGAAAATGATTTTGGAACCAATTGATATGGAGCAAAACGCTATTGATTGGTGATGATCTATAGGGTAGGCAAAAAATGAAATTAATGGACTTTCCTCTGACCAATTCATAGGTCTTTTTTTTTTCTATATGCTATCCAAACTTCCAAGTTTATCAATTGATTTGGAGTCACACCCATCCCAGAATTGGAAGTTTTCAGTTGAGTTGAAGCTTCAGCGGATGTTCATGCTCTGCATGAGAGATTCCCAGTGTGAGCTGGGTGGTGAGCCAACTAAACTGTGAGCTTGGATGTGATGTATTCCCTTCCCTCACAGAGTGTGATGTAGGACTGTTGAACACTGAATATTGACACTGGTTCTGGTTTTCAATATCCACAGTCTCGAGGAAAAAAGGGCCACAACATGCAAAAGTAGGTTAAGAACTGTATATTTTATATATATATATATATATATATATATATATATATATATATATATATATATATATATATATATATATATATATATATATATATATATATATATATATATATACATTTATACTTTTTAAATCGAAATGTTATTTTGTATGTGAAGTTGCCCTTGGTTAAAGAAATAATTTTACAGCAACTGAAATTTCATGACAAGAATTACACTTTTCAACAGAGGCTTTATTCAACAAACTCGATTGTTTTTTGTTTAGAAAAGCTAACATTGGTTACATCTGTGCACTGCACAGAAAAATGCTTCTCAGTTGTCCATAAAAGATTTAACAGTAACACAAAGACATACACACAAATGCATCTTCCAGTCTTTGTCAGACCTTTCCATTGAGTTCCATTCAAATCAATATCTACAGCTTAACCATGACCCTTGTGGGGTCGAAACATCAGACCCCACAAGGTGCAGTGTGTCCCCACAATGTTTTATATTTCCATGAAACAGGCCCGACGATGTATATGTATCACACACACACATGTAATGCACACACACATACAGTATTTAACACTGTAATTTTTTTCCAGTGATTTCAATTCATATTTCATTATTTTCTATGGCCTAACCCAGACCCTTACCCTAACCCTAACTTTTACCAGCACATACAAAACCTTTTACCTAACTTGTCCAAATTAGAGTCAAAGCCCATGGATGTGTAAAAACCTCATTCCTTTTACCTTTCCCCTGCAATAACCTTTTATCCCCCAATAGATGGCCTACTAGTCTAGAGAAGACACATTGACCTTTGTTGGAGTGTAACTTTCCAGCTGCCATTCCCCCTGTTCGGTAAAAATGAAAAGAAAAGTGGAGACTGAGTGCAGACTGTTTGAAAAGGATAGGACAATAAAGGATTTTTTCACTGAAGAAAAACTTTTTCACTGATCATGAATAATGATTAAATAATTTGAACTATATTTATCTCAAAATGGAGAAATTAACTATCTCCATAAAACCCATCCCTTTGAGGAGCAGTGGGCTGCCACTGTGCAGCGCCCAGGGAGCAGTCAGGGGTTAAGGGTCTTGCTCACTGACCCAGAGTGGCAGTCTGTGGAAGTGGGCTTCAAACTCACTACCTCTAAATTCCAAGCCCTATGCCCTAACCACTAAGCCATCCCCTCTCAGTGGCAGCTAATTTAAAGACTTACCAGAATTCTTTTCACCGACAAACTGCGATTCAACAGTCTAGTACCAAAGCAAGTATTTTGCTGGCATTCGAGTCAATGAAGGCTAGCCAACCTTTCTTCGAAGGCAAGTTTTTAAAAAAATGCATGGTACCATAGAGACAGCAGATCTTTTGTGTCTGCAAAGCAAATGCAAGTTTGACAAAATCAGCTTATCACGCAGGACAGCGACTTGTCGTGTGGAACTGATTAACAAAGATATAGTCAGTGAGTTAAACAGGAAGGTGGAGTGCTTTAATTTATATTCACTAGCACTGGATGAAGGCAACGGCATAAAAGACACTGCTCAACTCCTAATTTTTATCGGAGGGATAAATGACAGTTTTGAGATAACTGAGGAGCTTTTGAGCATTGAATCGCTGAAGGGGAAAACGCGAGGAGAGAACTTATATGAACAGGAGTCTGCTGTGATTAAGAAGATGAAGGTGCCTTGGAGTAAACTTGCTTGTGTCACCCCACAGTACCCCATTCAATCCCCCAGCCTGCACTCTAGGTACCAGAGCAAGACCCTTAAACCCACACTGCTCCCTTGGCCCCACACAATGGCAACCCACTGCTACTCAAGGGGATGGGTTAAATGCAGAGGTACATTTTCCAGTTTGAGATCAATACATTTCTATTATTATTATTAGTAGTAGTATTATATGGATGCCGGACAGTAGCAGCCCACTGCTCTCCAAGGGGATGGGTTAAATGCAGAGGTGATTTTTTCCTTTGTGAGAAACAAAAAAAAAATTCTGTATTATTGTTATATTTTCCAGTTGTGGGACACCTCACAGTATTTGTGCTCAGGGCCCCAATCCTTTGCATCACCCTTGATCTAACCTTAAAATATAAGTCAGGCTTTCCTTGGATGCGCTAATTCTAGCTTGAGTTCAATCTGTTTGTGTATTGAAGGACTGTTGACAATGCTGCTGTTAGAGCTATGTAAAGATCACAGCTATGATCATTTATGTCCTCTGCTTTTCCTCACTCATCTGAAATGCATTATTTTTAATCAACCAATAGGCTCCAAGTCCTGGTACACACCATGTGTTGAAAAAAAAAACACTGAGGGTTTAGAAGTGTTTGTACTGGTTTGTTCTATATTTATAAATAACAGGTCAGGCCATGTCAGCATGGGGTCCCACCTGGTCACAATTAGAAAAAAAAAAAAAAAAAATTGTTTTGCTATTAAGGCTTTTCCTAATTTTGCCAGTCTTGTAACCTCTGCTGATATCAATCTTGGAAAGGTGAGGTGTCTCCAAGTTTCAGGAAAGCTTAGCATTTCAGGCCTGCAATTGGGGAGCTTATGTTCTTTCCTCTAAGATGAAAGCTTCAAGGCTCAGGCATAGTAAAGATTGCTGTAAACTCAAACAAAAACACTGTAGAAAGACTGTTTGGCTGACTTTGGTTGTAAGAATAGCAACAGGGCCTCTCAGATGTGGCTTTCTTGGGAGCAGCCGTAAAAGACAATAAGAGAAGCACGAAGGAGCTTCTTTGTCCTCAAGCACGGTGAGGGGCTGGATTATATGTCCCTGTGGGAGGGGTCTTGTCAGAGGAGGGTTCACAGCAGTTGGAGAGAAGAGTACAGCAAAGAACAACTGTATCATCATTCATTAATGTTCAAAGTGTCATGATTTTATCTAGAGCTCTGACCCACATGCAGAAGACCAAAAAGAAAGACCAGGGAAAAGTTTAACAGGTTTTATTGAGAACGGGCTGAGAGGAGTCCAGTGCTGCTCTGAACACTGTCGAACCGGGACTGAAAAGTGAAGGGGAAGATTCTGCGGGTAGTTCAGGCTCAGTGGGAAATTTGTGTCTTCGATTTGAAGAAGGGAATTAAGGCAACGGATTCACTTTTCCAGAAAAAGGTGTCTCTTGTTGAATCCAGTCGGTGTGGGTTATCAGTGAATGACTTGCTCGTTGGAGGGCGGACAGGGTTTACCCAGATTGCGGTTTTTTCCTTGAGGAACAAAGGAGCTGACTGCCACTTAGTTTTCCTGCTGCACTTGAATGGTTTCTTGTGGAGATGAATCCCCTGCTCAGAGAGAGGCCCAAACAATCCTTGGGGGCAAAAAGTAGATCCAAACCACTAGCTTGAATCCTCAGCTCAGTTTAATGCTTAGAGAAACCTTCCAGGGGGTGGAAGGTCCAAAACATCCCGTTTGCAGGATGACTTCCTGACGAGAGGCAAAGACAAAAAGCAAGGTTAAAACTCAGGTAGACAAAAACTTAGTTTAACTGAGCAAAACTCAGCTTGGCTAGAGTACCCAAAACTGGCAAACACTCTTTGTTGGGATCGGAGCCGCAGTCAGCGGTTTACTGTGTTCCTGATTCGGAGCCGCAGTGGGCGGCCCTGTCTGAGCCTCTTGCAGACCAGCAGAAGCTGAGACGGCGTCCTCCTCGGAGCTTCCTGCAGAAGCGGAGGCGGCGTTTCCCTCGGTGCTTCCTGCTGAAGCGGAGGTGGCGTCCTCCTACAGGGTCCCTACGGCTTCTGAGACTCCGGCCCCCGGAGCGTCTGCCTCTGCTCCGGTCCGGCAGCCGCCCTCCGGAGCGTCTGCCTCAGCTCCGGTTCCACGGCCGGTCACCTGAGACTCTGCCCTGCTGCCGGTCCCACGGCCGGCCACCTGAGACTCTGTCTTGCCTCCGGCCCCGCAGCCGGTCACCTGAGACTCTGCCTTGCCTCTGGCCCTACGGCCGGCCACCTGAGACTTTCCCTGTCCTCGCCCACCCTGGGTGGGTTGTTTTGATTTCTGGACCCTGTTCTGTTTCTGTACCTGGCCCTCCTTGCCTGCTTCCCCCTCCGCCCGCCCTGGGTGGGTTGTTTTTGTTTTTGAGTTTTTTTGTTTTTGGGCGTCTGGTATCTGCCCTTAAGGGGGGGGTACTGTTGGGATCCAGAGGTTTGCCCTCCAGAGGGCGATGTGGATCCCTTTCTGTGGGCTTCTGTTACTGTTGGGATACAGGGGTTTGCCCTCCAGAGGGCGATGTGGATCCCTTGTTGTGGGCTTCTGTTTATCTGTTGGGATCCAGAGGCTTGCCCACCAGAGGGCGCCGTGGATCCTTTCCTGGGAGCTGGTGCTCAGCGCTCACAGCTGATCCCCATCAGCTCATGATTAAGCTCTCCCTTCTTAAGCTGGAGGAGAGCTCCACTCTGAGCCGGATTGTTTGGTTAAACAAGCCTGAGCCACCCTGCCTGCCTGAACCTGTAAGCCTGAACCTGTGAATCTGTAAACCTGAACCTAACCTGCTTGTCCTCTCTGCCTTCCAGGCAGAAACCTGTGTCTATCCAATAAATTATTGGACTTTTATCCTGCCTGTGTGTCTGTGAGTTCTGCATCTGGGCTAGTAAAACCTACCCGATCATGACACTCTGGCATCAAGGTAGTGGCAGTCAGCAGCTTAAGAGTCCTCCGGTAATGAGGTAACCATCCGCAGGTGTGTGAGGAGGCCAACTAGAACAAGGCACCGCCTTGTGGGAGAGGGAAGACAAACAAAAGTCCAACCCACACAAACTGGATTCCTAACACAAAGTTTACCCGCCTGGACACTGGTCCTTACTGCAAAAAATTAATATCAGGGCATATGGCATTACATAGTGAGCTATATGCACACACAATCTCTCTGTGTTATTCCCCAGTCTCACTTTTAAAAGCCAAACAGGGTGCTTTTGCACCTATGACCATCTTAATAGCTTCCACTCATGGTTACCAAACCTGAAAGGGTAGTGTAGAAATATTATAACAAAATGGTTAAGGGTAGAGGTGGGTCGATCAATCTAGGATCGATAATGTCAATACCAACACTGGTATTGATATCGAAAAATACTGGCTTTACAAGATTGATATTTTTAATTCTCTCTTGCACACACTAACTGCAGCAGATTCACTAGTCTCCCCATCTTGGTCATAGCACTTTGCTGCTCCCCTCTCGCCACTAGCTTGCGCCATCACATGACTCAGCTGCGGCATCCAATCAGCACCAATGAACCACCAACTAAGCTCTCTCTCTATGCTTGACACACAAACAGATGCGCTACTGCTTCTCAGACTTGGCGGAAGATCGCCAGGAGAGGAAAAGATGAAACTATATCTTAATAAGGTAATTTAAACAACAGAAAGCTGTATGGTTTGAAAAAGCAGGTTAAATGCAGTGAAAAACAACAAATTTATATAAGCACACAAGAAACAATGAGCAAGAAAACGTCCAGCTGCAGAAATGGAGAGAGGAGATGAAACGTCGCTCATTGCCCCAAGAGACCCTCTAACTTCAGACAGACGTTTCAGACCTCCAGAGAATATCCAGGTAGATAAGAGTGATCACCTTCAGCAGCACTTCATATTAATTTTCAAAGTAGATATTCTATCTCATATGTTACTAGAGCCCACCAAGAAAAGTGTAATTAAGACCATGAAAGAATCCCAATAAAACATGTTACCTTAATGACATAAGCTAATCCTTTATTTATCTGCAAACACTTTTATTTTTACAAGTATTGTAAAAATTTGAGGTAAACTCAAGGTTACATACAACTGTTTTTAAGAGACAATATGTATTGCTGTCCTGCAAGTTTTAGCTGCATTCTGACTCCAACACACCGAAATCAAATGACACAACGACCTAATCAGGGTATCTTCCAGCTTCTGCAAAAGCCTTGTAATTACGTAGCCATTTATAAAATCAAGGTTTGTTGGAAGAGGGCTGTATTAAACTTCTAAAGATTGATAGTTCTTGTGGAGTGGAACTGGGAACCCCTTAATTTCAGCTTTCAGTGTAAAGAGAAAAAAGAAACTGAGTAAAGCTACATTTGGGCTTGTCTCTTAATGTCTAGACAGATACCATAATCAAAGAAATATGTTCTAGCTATACCTTCTTAGGGTGTGGCACAGGTTTGATACTTATAACTATATACAATATGATATTTAAATATGTAACTAAAACAAACAGTTTAGAATGACAGCCGTGCATACTCATTACCCAAATAAAGCTTAGAATGAGGAATTTTGCTGTACTTAAAACTTGTCCTCACCAACAATGCCGGATCATATTCATGCAATTCACAGAGGTCACCTTTCCACACCTCTTGGATTTATTATCATGGGTTATGCATGGCTGCCTGAAAGCATGTCATCCATGAGGGCAAATCGTTATCATTATAAAGATTTCAAAACACAGCTTTGCTTTTAGTGTAATTCCTTACTTTGCAGCCCTTGACCACTCCAAACAAATCAGGGAAATGGAACAGAAATGTTACACATGTATGCTAATATTCTTTAGTGCCATCACGAAAAAGTTATCATAATGTCTTCTCCCTAAGAAGAAAGATACCTGAAAATAAACTTTATCCACCAATTAAGTAAAAGTGGGTGAGACCACCATTTGTCAAGAGCTCAGATTATCCTTAGTTAACATTTTTTAGTCTTGTTTAGACACAGTCCCCCTTTTTTCAGTCTGTAATCTGCAGACATTTGCTGTCTAGGTTTTGTTTTGTTTGCATTTATACAGATAATTTGCTTTATTGGTCTAAATCAACTTATATGTGTTAAGTATGCTCATACTCATCGTCTTCTGCTTTATACATCATAGAAGTACTGTTTCAGCTTGATAATTTGATAAATACAGTTCTTTACATCTGAGAGCTTGACAAAACACTTTACCCAATGTATAATCCCTGTTCTGTTTATGGAGAAAATAATTTTGATATTGCCATTTGTCTAGAGTAATAAATCTCTGAACCATTCAGTCCATGATTGCAATTATTAAATCCTTAAATCCTTATCTGTTACTATACCAAAGATGATCATAATAAAGTGTGTAAAGGTTTTACAATTCAAAATTTAAAGGAGTAAAACAATGATACAAGTCAATCAGTTTCTGGCATTCACACCTACACAAAAGGTAATACTGTTAAGATAGCAATAAGATGCTCTGCAATTATTTTGTGTTCATTAGCAAACAAACTATTCAAAGGGCTCCAAGGCTTTTGCTGAATAAGGGTTGGACAATGCTGAGATGGAAACAATGCAGGAAAGAAAGATTATTTAGCAGGCTTCAGGGCATTTATGTTGTTATAATTAATGTTTGTTCCCTTCATAAAGTAGGAGTGTCAGCAGCTTAATTCAAATCCTGCTCAATTTCTTCCAGTCTTAACCTTCATTATTTCCCCATTTGTTACAAGGTGTTTACCAGTGATTAAAATGTTCCACAGTAAGAATAAAGCTTAAAGTAATGCATTGCTACATCACTGGTATTTCTTAAAATTAAAACTTGCAAGCTCACATATTAAATGTTGGGTGTGTCTCATTTGTATTGGAGTCTCTTAAGCTTACTTTTATTTATCGCCCACAAAATGGCATTTTATATTTGTTTGATACTGTTGAGAGGCACTTAACAGGACCTAGTCACATACTATGACTTTAAAAACTTTTTACCCCTGTAGTGTCAAGAAACGGGACAGATGGACCCAGTATTCAAGGTGAGAAAGCCCATAGGAAAGTTCAAAGCGTTTATTAAATAAAATCAAAAACTAAAGTGGAGTTGCTAGGAACTGCGGCTTGAGGGGGGCGGGGCACCACCCAATCTCAGACACTCTGTGGGAGAAACACAGGTTAGTGACCACAATCATCTGACAGAAGATGATAATCTTAGTGAGCCACTTACCTTGTTCAGCAGTCCAGTCCATCTCCCTGGAAAGGGGCACAATCCAGCCGCTGGACTGAAGACTGATGCGGCATGCGTCACCCAGAGTGTCCCCGGTGCTACAATCCCAGAGGACTTGCAGGTAGCCAATCCTGGACAGTGATTCAGAAAAGGCAGGAACAGACAGAGCAGGCAGGATCCAGGCTTCCAGGTATCATATAGCTCCCAGGCAGGTTCAGAGTCTGAAAGAGTCCGGAAGCATGAACAGGCAGACACACACAGGAGCAGAAAGGATCAGGTGCAGATGAGCAAGCTCAGTGGTAGAGGGTAGGAGAGACAGGACTTTGAACCAGAACTGGAACAAGACCTTTAAACTGGTCTCCTCCTTGGAGCCAGGCTTACTTGAATAAAAACTGATCCTCCCAGGGTAAAGAGCCAAAAACCAAGAGGACTCAGCAGGGGAGGAAGAGTGGACAAGCAGAGACGATACAGACACAAAACCCTCTTTACACTGGGCGCCAGGATCCAGAACATGAATCTTGGAACAAACAGACCTTAACAGAATGAACAGGAGAAAAAAAAAACATCTAATGATCTGGACCCAGATGCTCAGGCTGAACAGTATATAAAACAAAGGAATAAATGATAATTGCAGCAGGGAGGGAAAACAGCAGGTGACAGAAATAACCAATTAAGGCAGAGGAATCAGGCCAGATCATGACATGTAGCTAGGGTTGCAACCTTTTAATTAATAATATTAAGGGACATACATGGCCCAGGTTTCTCTGACTGTCATTGAGGGGGAACATGTTTGTTTCCATTGCAAGCAATGTGAGAAAGAGTATAAAGTGACATATCCATACAACTTAGTTATTACACAAATAACTACTGAATGAGATAATGTAGGATATATCACATGGCTGAAGCACTAGCACCTAATGGTGGTCATATGAGGTTTGTTTGTGTGTAGTGTGTATTAAAGATCTTTTTAAATATATAATGAATATTAAATAAAGTCTCCACTAAATGCTCTCAAGCAACCGCTTTCTTGGTGACAACTTTTTTGCTAACCTCATTTTTTATCAACACTGACCAACACCAGCAACATGACATAAAATACAAAGAAGATACAAATCCCTGGCTAACTCTGTTTTTAGTGAATCACGGGGAGCACAGAGAATTACGGTTAAGTGGTGTCAGTCTCTAATCTACTGTACCGGCAGCAGATGCAGAGCTAAGAAGGTCGTTACTATACAATTTTACCAGTTTGATTATGAATTTATGATGGTAAATGGCCTGTAATTATACAACGCTTTCAAGTCAGGAGACTTAACCAAGGCGCTTTACACTACACTCAGTCATTCACCCATTTATGTACATACTGTTGTGCCATATGCAATGATCATGGTTCTTGGACATAGGGAACCAGTGTCCATATTTCATCTCATTTTAGAGAAGAGGACTCAGCTTTGGTGGATAACAGCTAGGGGACCTCTGCAGCTCCCCCCCCCCCCCCCCCTTTTTAGCCAAGGCCTCCACAGGCAAGTCACATGGCAGCCGAGAGAAGTGTGACCAACCACCCCTTACTGTGTGAGGACAGACAAACTCACAGAGCACACAGGATTCTCCCTCTTGCCCATGAAGCTGGGGTCTGCTCCAGCAAGAAGGGAGCAAGAAAAAGACCCAGATCTCCAGAATCATCAAAGATAGGTCAGAACCTTTCAGAACCAAACTACTGCAAGACAGACCTTTTACAACATATTTCTCTTGAGTTTCAGAACTTATAGAGCCAGACTGGATGAGAAACCCTGCCCTGATGAGCCACTGAGATAAAGAGGACCCCTCCTGTGAGCCCCTGAGAAAGAGAGACTGATTTGCTGTGGCCTGCCTGCTAAACTCCAGCTGGATGGAAACTCAACCTTCCAAATGGACATGGACGAAAAGGTTTGCAGGTCTGGCATAATTAGGGACAGAACAAACAATATGTCTTTTGATGATGTTAAACATTTCATGTGTATACTGATGAGTAAAGACGATGCTAACAGGATATTCGCATGCTACGTTATGCAAGAGGAATATGATGTGAACTGTTGTTGAAGCTTGGACAAGCTTTATTTCACTGAGGGTTTAAACACTGATATAACATTAGTGTTCATGTGTTCCTCATATGCTTACATTTCGATTACCAAGTATGACCAAGAGTCATTTAGTGGAATCCTGATATCTATTTTCTGCTAGCTATTTCAAAGAGGGTAAAGAATCATTTGACTAAAGGTTATTGGTTCTTCATTAGGCAAATCATTTAATAAAATATTATTTGGCCTAATAATGTCTTATTCACCTCATGGATTTGCATTGTGAATTGGTCTGAAAACATTCCAATTTCTCTAAATTAGTGAAAAGCTAATTTGATCATATCCCAAATTCTTCCACATAAACTTTGGTTTCAAACACAAAATCCATGTTAAACTGTAATATGGTTTTCAACCTCTTCCTCTCAATACATAATAGTTTAGTTTAATTGAGTTTCACTAGTCTTAGTTGATAGTGTTAAACCGAAATATGTTTGACTTGGAGCTGAATGAATTTTTTGTAAATAAACTCTTATATTTTGAACAGAAGTTGTGGTGATTTTATTCCATGTATGTGCAGAATTAACGGTTTGACCATGATTAGTGCTTGAATCACTCTTTAATTTATTGTTCTAGCACACAGCTAGTGGGGCGTGTGTTCATAAACAATATATAACAGCTGAAATAATATCTGATTAAATAAGATATTTTACCACCCCTACGGGGGAGGGCAATAGACATCTCAAAGTTTCAGAAATATAAATTCCCAGCTGACTGGGAATTGAATAGAACATAAAATCACAACATTAATGTGGCATCCTACCTGGATGGACATTGAACTTAATATTCCAACAATACTAACACACTGATGGTGGCAAGCTACATTGGTTAATCAATTTATTAAGCCAATAAAGGTTAACCAATGATGTTTAGGCTGATCAAATAATTACAATTGATGGTTTGCTTATTTATAGGAAGTTATAACTTGCTTACCTCTGAGGCTGGATGTTAAAACCCAGTTTGTCTCCACCACTCGTAAATAACTTAGACTATAATATCAAGCAGAGTCCTTATTCATCAACCACAAGGGAAAGATACTCTCTGTCTATTCAAGTTCTTAACTCAAGAGAAAGTTGAATAGAGACAATCTGTCACTCTTAGCTAATAATCACTGATTACCAAAATTCAACTATGGTGCACTTTTATAAAAAAGAATAATCTTTATCACAATGTTAGTCTGTATAAAAACTATGTGTTGGCCTGACCAACAGCCAAAAAGCTAACCAACAGGCTAAAGATCTCCTTATGCTTGATACACGGACATTCCACGTGGAAAATGAACAATCCATCACAATGTCTGCTTCTATTTTCAGTGGGGCTTTCTCCTTACGCTGGCTGGCCTTGGGTGGGGTGTGTTCAGCAAAAACAGCAAGGAAGTAGAAAACAAAGCCATTTACAACTTGATCAAAGCCTCTTTATGATCTTCGACAGCAAAAGTAATTTCTTTCCTGAAGTTTTTCCACAATCTGTTGCTTGTGGCGATTTTTATGGTTTTAATAATGGGATGTCTCTAGATCAGTTTTTCCCAACCTTTTTTGACTACTGTACCCCTTTGGGAAGTGCAAGCAAGGTTATGCTGGGTTTTCAGCGCAAAGTTTCTGCTTTGAAGAGGGATGCTGTCCTTATTACCTGCAAAAAAAACAGCTCTGGAGTTTCTGCATCACGTGGAATGTGGTCCCCAGTTCGAATGTTAGGTCTCTCCAACATTCCGAGGTTCAGGTGAAAAGGGAGAGAAAGGAGGTTTTGGTGGGTTTAAAAGTACTGCAACTTGAGGTTGTGATGTCAGCGGGATGGGCTACATCACAAAGACACAGTCGTAACCTAATCCCTAACATGTAACTCCGATCTGTAGAAAAAAACATTATCAGAACTATTTCAAGGATAATTTATTAATGTATTTATTTAGTTAGTACAGTCTTCTCCAGGGAGGGCTATAAATTCAAAACAGAGGTATACAAAAAAAAAAAAAAAAAATTCTAACCTATACTAAGTTATTACACCAGTATATTTATATGAATGCCAACAACAAAAAACATTATAAAAACACATATAAATCTTGCCCTTTGTAAAGGCTTTGTAAAGGTAATCAAGTTTTGCATGGTCCAATATTGTGTCATAAAACTAAAAAAATAAAGCACCAGTTTAATATTCGAGAAGCCATTATAATTTGAAGAGGGATGCAGTCCTTTTTGCCAGCAAAAATGGACTACAGCTCTGGAGTTTCTGCAGCACATGGAATGTTCTCTAATAATAATTTAATATTTTTTTTAATATATAAATTTATTTATGTTCTGAGAATGTGTTTATTTAAGAGCAACTAAGCAAATTAACAAACAACTAGAAAAAGTACACTATATTATATTATTTTCCACACAAATCCCAGATTGTTCATTCTTCTTTGCCTTTTCTAAAAAAGTGCTTTAAACAGTCCTCCCTGTCTTTCTCCATAATTGGGTTGATCCTGACGTTTTAAAAAAGGAGGCAGACAGTCAAGGCAAAGAATAAAGTGTTAGCCTTACTCCATGCAGTTAGCTAAGCCTTGTAGCTAAACCAGGTCCTGGAAAAAGACTGAGTGTACCGTCTCCATCTGTCTTTTGGACTGCTGATTGCTTCCCTCCAGCGACTCGGCCTGTCAATCACCCTGTCAATCATCAAAATATAAATTTTAAAAACATTTTTTGAAATTTAATTTACTTTTTGTCTTATTCCAGGTCAATGGGATGGTAGGGGGTGCCCCTAGCGCCCTCTATTGGCAATTGCAACACATGTATAAATATTAATCATTCTAATGAGCAGCCTGAAGCAGCCACAACAAAAGTACATGTTTATCATTACACTTTTTAATGAAAATTAAGTTCTCAGGGCCAGCATAAAAATAATCTGTGTATTAACAAACTTATACTGAAACTTAATAGGAATATATTTTCACAAACATAAACCTTTTTCTATTCATGTGTACAAAGATACAGTTGTGTATTTTATTTTAAATAAGCTGCTATTATTTTGATAGGATATACATTTAAAGTTAAAAGTTAATGTATATTTAACTTTTCCATGTTCTAATAATATTCCTTTGTAAAAAATTGTACAATAAAAATGACATTGAACAAGTGCATCTGTATTGCAGTTTTAAAGCTTGCATTTTTCTTTTTTTTTTCGGGGTAGGGGCCCAATATCAATGTCTTTCATGTGGCCCCAAATTGAGGCCACAATATCAAAATAAATATATATAAGTTAATAGAGTCAAAAACGCATTTTTCATTTCCATATATGTCATGGATGTAATAGATTTTTTTAGTTTTGAAATCAACAACATCATGTTTATGACTGTTATTTTCCTCCTTTTTTGTTATTTTAACTGTGGAAAAGCCACATAAACACGATGCTGGAAAACATCTGTGCATCATTAAACCTTTTTATATATTAAAAAAATAGAAAATAAAACTGAAAGAAAAAATTTAGAATTTGAAATACTCACATCCATAAAGGTAATTTGTGAAAATATACTTGGCTGATCAAATTTTAATGGATTTGTCAGGATCTTACCTGTATATCTGACTGATCCATAAACCACTATATTTCAGTAACTTTCAATGATTCAACTTGTGAGGATCCAGTACACATATATTTCTGGATCTGTTCCAGATGCTTCACATATGATATTCAGATAAATTGTTTTGGGCTAGTCCTGGGCTATAGTGCTGCTCTCCTCCCTATGGTCTCCTCTTTCTTTTTTTTTCTCCCTTTCATCACTGGGCGGTCTAGGGATCTCTTCCTGTGTCTAGGGGCCTGTTCTCCCTTGGCGGATTTACTCCCTGTCCCAGGAAGATAGTGTATGGATGAGAAGCGCAAGAATATGTGTAGTGTCTGTTTCTGTGTGCATTTCTGTTGAGTGCTTGTATTTGTCCATCTGGGTGAAAGGGTGGAATTGTGTGAATATGACTGGGTGAATTTGGAGTTGTTTTAGTTTACTTTTCTACTTTGTCTACTCCTAAACATCCTAGGCCCCAACTATAAGAAGAGCCTGCCTCCTCCCCCTTCTTATGCTCCCCATCAATGACAGGCGTCCGTGTCTGCTGGTGCACTGATGGTTCTCTAGCTAGGGTTGGGTTCTTCAATGGGCACTGTCCCATGGTGGCTGCAAGGTCTGGCCTAAGCCTCCTGGCACTGTGGGGTCCCATTAGGGAATGGTGCACCCCAGATCTCAGACTCCAGGGCCTTCACTCTGGTTTATGTTGGGTGTGGCCTCCCGCTGGTGGAGCCCATTCGCTGCCTTAGACTTAGACCGCTTTATTAATCCCACCGAGGGATATTAATCCAACCCTGTGGTGGCTCTGTTGGAACTCTGCACTATCGCCTTTTGGGTCGTGCCCCTCAGGGACTGGGTTATTTTGGTGTTTGAGAGGGGAACACTCACATGAAACCGGTGGTCTGTGCTTTAGGTTTGGAAGCATGTATTGAAGCTCCAGTGTCATTGCAAGTCCAGACATCAGAAGTGGGGACAATTAAAATGACCATGTCACACAGGCAAACTTATGTATCCTTTCAGGCGGAGCGGAGAATATGAAAACTGTCGGTAAGCTTTATTAAAAAGTTTGTTGCTAATATCATCTGAGATTTCTGCTGAAAGTAGTCCAAGTTTAACAACGATTTACCATTTTAAAACCCTAATAATACTATATAAGAAAACAACAAAAAATACATATCAGATGGAGTCTTATCTCTAGGCTTTTACTACACAGAAACAGCTCAAGATACAGATGGGGAAAATGGAGCCAATTTTCCATCTGAAAAATTATGTTAGGCCTTACTGCCTTCTTATAAGTATCACGTCTTCTGGAGCTTCCTCTACCCTTCTACAAAGACAGAAGACAAATAGTGTATGGGAGTGCAAGTCATGTATTACCTGTAACACATTTTAATTTGTCCTTAAAGTTTGGTACATACTCTGCTACTCTTCAACCACACAAGATACGTTTCAAATAGCAACACATCAGGCGAAATTATTATATTAACCCAAAACATTGCACATGCTTGAATTAACACAGTAAAGGAATCACTAAGGTGTGATGAAGAGAGGCTGATTTTCTAACAATGCTGGCAGCAGTGATTTTTCTTTTATAACCCAGCATGTATACAACGCAACCACAGTTAAATGATATGCAACCATATTTTTTATATATATATATATATATATATATATATATATATATATATTCAGTGAGAAAACAGTTCATTTAATTTCAACAGTCCTTTTAGCAAACATAAAAAAGAAAGAATACAAATGTGTACTCTTATAAGGCAAATTGTTGGGATCTGGAGCTGTACCACCTTCCTCCAGCAGAGTGCGCCGTGGTTCTCCAAGGGCTGGAGTCTTCCAGCACACCTGAGGCGCATCTCCTCATCAGAGACCTGCCCTATATAACCAGCTGCCAGACCTTGCTTCGACGCCGCAGTGTTGACCTAGTTTGGTTAGCGACCTGAGTCTAGAACCTAGAATCTTTGTTGTCCCTTGAGTGAGATCTTGATCCTAATTCTTCCTTGTTTTTGCCTCACAGGAAACCTGTCTCTACCTGAGGCTCTGGATGAGCTTAACCTGCCGAGATAGCCCTCGTGAGCCAAACCTGAAGATTCCTTTGTGGACTCCCCTGCTGCTCTTGGCTAAGAGCCTGAAACTCAGATCAAGGTCTGCCTTCAAAGTCAGAAGCAAGACGCTGCAGCAACTCTTGGACTCTGCTGAACAAACAGTCTCTGGACCCAACAGTTCCTTCTCTCTCAAAGAGAAGCCCGGACACCCTCAAGGTATTCTGCTGAGTAAACAAGGACTAATAAAACTCATCACTCCGTTGTCTAATCAAACTATCATCTCTGCAGACTCTAATGTTCCATCCCTGAGCAGTTCCAGTTCCAGTTTATGATCTTGTGTTTTGTGCAAACCAAATTAAACTCTGTTAAACCTTTTACCCAGCCTCCGTTGTGTTCTGCATATGGGCTTGAAGCTTTAGACCCATCATGACACAAATACAGTCTACTTGAAACATCCTGGTTCAAACTGTGTTTTTTTTAATACCAGTCTGTTGAAATTTATCTGTAACCTAACTATAAATCTGGACGCAAACTGGTGCATCTAAATTAGGATCTCTTTTCAGCATTGTAGACTGCATGTCTTGCTCCATTGAGGACCTTCTGCTCACTGCTAGGAGATTATGATCTTTGCAGCTTTGAAGTTTACTCGTTTAACTCCTAGTTGAGGCTAATCTGTCCGGATTTTGTCAAATGTTGGAACAGTCTGTATTTATAGATAAGAGCTAGTCGAGGGGGGAAATGACTGGCAATCTGCTTTTGGAGGATTTGGAGGTTGAGCCTCAGAGTTTCAGTTTTACACAAAACAGCAGGTAAAAAAATAATACCCCCAAATCAATAGCACATCTATGGCTACTGAAAATAATACTTTAACTGCAAATGAAGTAGGTACGAATTACCTCCAGGGTTTTTCTTTTAGGGCATTTCTTTTTGGTCTGGTTTCGTAGATTTCGCTTTTACTGTAATTAAACATTTAAGGTTCAAGCGCTGTATTTTAGAAAGAGGAGAAGTTGTATTCTGTTTTTATCAGAAAATTAAAAGCCCAGAACTGTGTGGGAGTCAGAGATAAATACAAAGCCTTCTCTTCTTTTCCTTTGCTTATTATCAATTCCAGATGAATATAAAACCCACCCTGCTTCAATAGATTAGTTTTACCAAAGTGATTTCCATCTTTACTGGTAATAAAACAGTAAAATATATAAAGTTCAAAATGGATTGTCATAAATGCCTTCTACTCAAAAAAAAAAAAAAATTAATTAAATAAATAAAAGGAGAGGTTCCATTTCTAGAGGTTCCAGAAATGTATAAGTTTTACATTCATGTCAAATCATGGTGGTTAATTACTGTGTCAGAAGCTGAAGGGAATCTGCTTATTAAGATGACAACAAAAATTATTATGCAGCTGTTTGATGATTCAGATCCTTTCAGAAAAGTTAAGTATGTGGGGAAAAGCTATTAATCATAGTTTTTACTTATCAAATAAAAAACAGGAATTCAACCCTCCAAATACAGCAATTCTTGGCCACATGATGCCTCTCTCACTCTGCTCCCAAGATTACCTAAAATGAAATGCTAATATAAATGATATTATATTATCCCCGGATAAGCGGAGGAAGATGGATGGATGGATGGATGGATGGAAATGCTATTATGATCTAAGAAGAAATAAAATAAATTCTCAAGAAAAACATCATCAAAAACCAAATGTTCAATTGCGTTTTATTATTCATTGTAGTTTGAACATGAAGCAACAAGCGGGCAGTACAAAATAAAAATGCAATATTAATAATAAATCAAAGCTAAAACATCAATACATTGTGAATAAAACATGATTGTAAGCTTATTACAGATTACCATAGAATTGTGTATTAAAGTTGTATATGGGACCTCTCTGGGCCCCTGGAATCCTTCTCCTTTTGTAGTGGTCCCTGTTAACACATACTTTTGCACATCACAAAGGATTGAAGTAAGCCAAAGAGGTTAAGAGCAGTGCTGTCGTTCATCCGCAGCTGCTTAGGCACTATGTACACTTTACACACTTTTGGTTAATAATTGAATTTATTTGTTTTTCTGTTGTTTGTGTACACAATGACAATGCATACTCTGAAAATGGCACAGTTTAAAACTGGTGGCACACTCACATTTGTGTACACAGTGAAAACTAGCATATAGAAAAATAGAAATAGAATAAAAGTATTTTTGGAGGTTTCTTCACTTGTAATAGCTATATAACTTGAGACATTTTTAGGGAGGCTGAAGTTTTAGTTCCAAAACATATTTTTGTGAAATTTCAATAAACTCATTCAGGTATATTGTACATGTTTTCGCAGAGCACAGCTGAGTGAAATTACTTAGTTTGACTAACATTAAGTCTTCCAGACTATATTAGCTTTTGTGGCTTACTTCAAAGTTTAGAGACAACCAATAGAAATTGTTATAAATTGACTTTTAATATTTTTATTGATTGAGCAAATATCTTTTAATGCAGACAATATATATTTTAATGTCATTCTATAGATTTATTTTACCATCTGGCATTACTTTTTCTCATATCTTACTCCTTCCCTCTCTCTCTCTCTCCGGCTTAAATGATGTAAAGACCATTTGGAAGAGAAGAGAGGATGCCTGCTTGGAGTCTTAATTCCTTAGTGACAAAGCTCTTTTTCAAATTCATGAACTCATCACTGGGAGAAAGGCAAAAAAAAAATACTCACCATCTTCTTTTCAATTCTCCTTCACAGAATGTTCATTGGTCTATTTGTGAGCTGTTTTGCACATGCACTCACACTTACACACATGCTGTCCCGCTATCCTTATTGGTACTTTAAGTTGACTTCTATTCATTCTATGGCCTAACCAAGACCCTTACCCCAACCTAAACTCAATTCACACCTTTGTCCTGAACCTTACCCCCGACCCAGGAAGATGATTTTTCCTCTTTGGGATAGTCGAAAGGTACCTTTAAGTGCTGCTTAAAGTATGCTACTTTAAGTTCCCACAAAGTAGCATACTCCTGGGAAACTGGCCTTACATTGTCCCCACAAGGTAATAAATACTGGGCTACTCATACACACATTGATATATATGCAGGCACAAGTTGTTCATATCTGGGGCATTTTAAAAGGAAGGGTAATTTCTAGTGTATGCAAAGGTGAAATAAAACTCCTCGTCTGTTCACAGTTAGAGCCAGATGATTAAATAGTTACACAGTACACCAAACTATACAAAAGTAAAATGAGAACTTCTTCAATGTATTATTACTGAAGTACAAATTAAAAAAAAGGAAAAAAAAGCTACTTAAGTACTTAGTATCATCATTACATCTAATTTACTGTTCAAAATGATATTATAAGACATACAACAATGTAGAGGCATGTGGAAATGTTGGTATATGAAAGACTGATGTAAAACAATTAATGCAGAAAGAAGAAATGTTTCAAAATCAATTTTTTTTTCAACATCAATAATTTCAGTATAAAATGTATACCTCTTAGAATAGTGTTAAGGTACTCCAAGTGAAAACATTTGTTGTTTACTGTGTATTACCTGTACCTCCAAATGTCCTAGAAGGCTCAGCAAACAAAAAGTAAGCTTGCAGACTATAAAGAATACTAATGTTAACATTAACAGACATAACATTGTCTGTAGCATTTTTGTTTAAGACAAGCTTGTTTTTCATCTGTTAGTCATGGTGGGTAGAGCAGCCACAATTTTTGCTCAAGTAAGAGAAGCAATTATTTTGAATTATGTCACTCAGAGGTAAAAAGTATTGTGTAGTGAAGCTAACCCCAAAAATAAAAATGTGTGTACTCAAGTAAAATGCAAACGTAATTTCTTAACTAACCTCCTCTGGTTGTATAACTACAAATCCCATAATGTTTTGCCATGAGAGCTTTCTGCGCAAAGCATTCCAAGATATATCTGCCTCTTCTGAGGCCTTTCTTTTCTTCTCATGCAATTCATAGACACTTCTTCTCTTATGACCCTCGGCCATATTAAAAGAACCACGGTCATAAAGGTGAGCTTCAATGAATGTGTGAAACTGAAGCTCACCACACATTACACCTAAAAGTGCACATGCGCAGAAAAAGGTAGCTAACTGGGGGTGAGCACGTAGGACGGCCTTATGTAAACATATCACCAGAATGATTGACAATTAGGATGACCACTTATTTAAATGATCCCCTTGGGAATAAAAGATCAACCTCTATACCTTTAATTTAACATTTTTCCAGATATCTATCAAATATCACCCTTATTGTGATGTTAACACACAGGAGAGACAGTCATGATGAGATTTGTTCTTGTGATAGAATCTTCTAATGGCTTAATTCCCCAGGCTTAATGCAGTCCATGTGAAAGGGGATGATGGCTTTAATGGATGGTTCAATAAAATTTGTGTGACGTCAAGAGGTGTTCAGCTTAATTTAAGCTAAAGAACTTTGATTAATTTTTTTTTTTATATATTGGCCGAAGATAAAAATCTCCAGGTGCCCAGTATTTATATTGTTATAACACTTTACAGTACAGTATTTTATTTGTTTATTTTTTTTTAACTCTTCACTATTATGTTATTTGTATACACTATTATAAGGTATACATTTGCATAACCATTTTTCTTTAAATATTTTTGCTGCTGTGAAAACAGAATTTCCATATTGTGGGACAATAAAGGGATGTCCCATGACTACTTGATTTACTACCTGTTCAATTGATTTCTACAATGAAAGCCACATTTATAATTATGAATCTGAGGTATGAAAATAAGTGTGATGTTTCTTTCAAATTTCTCACTATACCACAAACAAAGGGAATGGGGTCAGAAGTGCTGAGCAAACTTTAGTGAGTTGCAAAATTATTTTATTACTTATACACTTGCTAATTTTCAGTTTGACAAGGTATACTAATTTTAAATGTCCTTCTTTACACCCTGCCTCCCTAGCCTTACTGAAAAAGACAGCTTTATAATAAAACTCTTGAAATGCTATGACAGGTTTCGCTGTGCCACAGGATGGCAATCAGCGAAAATCTGACTACCTATTTTAGAGACCACTCCCAACACCTCAGACTATATTTTTGCAAGTAGGCAAAGAGGTATGAATCCTTTTCTTAGACAATTGTTATGTTACCTTTTGTTAGGACGAAAAGAAACATTAATTTATTAATATATAATATTATTAAAATATTAATATTAAATCTATGCTGTAGTTGCTACCCCCCCAACCCGACCCTGGATAAGCAGAAGCAGATGGATGGATGGATTGCCTAATTTATTGTAACATCATAACTCAAACCAATTTCTAAACAATTTTTACTTTTCTGTTTGTAATAAATACTACACTTTAATAGTTACAAATAGTGGAACACAAATATGTTTGCCTTGTTTAAAGCTCTTCGTTGAATGTTTTCAATCACACAGAATGCAAATTTAACAGGTTTTGTGTTTAAATGCTTGTATATCTTCATACGATCATGGAAATATTTTTCAATGAAAACACTTGTTCAATATTTCTGTAGATCTTAAAACACATAGCTCAGCCATTAATTTTTTTTCTCCTCATCCACTCAGTCTTGCAGTAACCTTTTTGTACAGTTTTGTTCTCTTTCTTCATGCTCCTATTTGGCTAATTTACATCTGCCCAAACATGGCAGTCCACAACATAGGAATACGACACTTATTGGACAAAAAACTTTGATCACACTAACTCACTTGTAAGGAGAATTTAGAGAAAACACCTGAAATACTAGAACGCATATGACAATATGACAGGAAAATGCCCAGGCTGGGATATGTTACACTGACCCTCTTGCTGTTAGACAAAACTGTACAAATATTCAATGAATATTATAAACCATTAAAATATTTTGGAGCTTGTCTCCATGAGCATACAGTGCTTTTGACCATTGAAATACTTGGAAACAATTATTTGCATTAAACCTTGATTTTCAGTGCAGTTCAATGATATCAGTTGACAACTTTACCTTCAATGGAGACAATTGTGCAATCACAATTGTCTTCATTGAAGATAAAGTTGTATATATACAAGTTCTTGAACAAACCATAGAAGTGTGAAGTCAAAAATGTCAAAAAAATGAACCGGTTTGCTTTGTGTATAGAAATTCCCTAAATTATTCCCTAAAAGTAAAAACCAAGGAGACAAGAAATCGGTCCAGCTGTTTCAATTTCATTCATCCTGTTCCACCCCAAGAGAAAGGTGCTGTAGCTAATGAATCACAGAAAAGGTTACAATCACTGGTGAGCATAACAAAGCCATATGTGGTGTGGTCTCTGACTCACCTTGGCAGATCTGTTGCAAATATTGCTGTATTGTCTGCTACACATATAGGTCCTTCTCAAAATTTTAGCATATTGTGATTGAGTTCATTATTTTCCATAATGTAATGATAAAACATAACCATTCATATATTTTAGATTCATTGCACACTAACTGAAATATTTCAGGTCTTTTGTTTTCTTAATACAGATGATTTTAACATACAGCTCATGAAAACCCAGAATTCCTATCCCTCAAATTAGCATATTTTATCTGACCAATAAAAGAAAAATGTTCTTATTACAAAAAAAGTCAACCTTCAAATAATTATGTACATTTATGCACTCAATACTTGGTCAATCAGCCTGTGGCACTGCTGAGGTGTTACGGAGCCCCAGGATGCTTCAATAGCGGCCTTTAGCTCATCCAGAGTGCTGGGTCTTGCGTCTCTTAACTTTCTCGTCAAAATATCCAACAGATTCTCTATGGGGTTCAGGTCAGAAGAGTTGGCAGGCAAATTGAGCACAGTGATACCATGGTCAGTAAACCATTTACCAGTGGTATTGTCACTGTGAGCAGGTGCCAGGCCGTGCTGAAAAATGAAATCTTCATCTCCATAAAGCTTTTCAGCAGATGGAGGCATGAAGTGCTCCAAAATCTCATGATAGCCAGCTGCATTGACCCTGCCCTTGATAAAACACGGTGGACCAACACCAGCAGCTGACATGGCATCCCCAGACCATCACTGACTGTTGGTACTCGACACTGGACTTCTATTTGGGAGTGGGGCTTGAACTCTGAACCTTGGGTTTCCAAGCACAATACTGTAACCACTAAGGAACCGTTCCCATCAAACTTCAATTTAGGAAACTGTGACAGCAATGGTTTCATTTATTTTTACATATGTATTCATATTTAAGAAACGAAAATTTATTGTAAAAGCCAGGAATGTGCCTCTTATACTATTAATAATTCCTAAGATTAATTAATTAATAAAATGGATAAATCGATAGAGTAAGTATCATCAAACCAGAGCTTTGTCACTGGGTACGGGAAAAGGTGCAGGGATGGGACTAGAGGGTCAAGGGAGGTAGGGCTTTTTCAACTTAGTGGAGCCCAGAGCGTTCTGCCGTGCCAGATTATTCAAGCCTTTCGTGAGAGTTCTCTAGCATACCTGTTGTTGTCTGATTGCCTGATCTGACCAGTTCTGCCCTTGGACCTTTACCTTTCGTTTACAACTGCCTTCCATCGCCTGTTTGGATCTGTCTGGCATCCGGAACAGTCTGTGCCTCTGGGCACCGACTGTTAATAGTGCCCCTGGGCACAAACTGAATGTAAACCAGAGATTCCGGCGTTTGGGGCCTTTGTTGAGTTGCAGATCCAACGTACGTCAATAAACGTTTTTTGTGAATCACACTGACATGACATGACTCAATGTGCAGCCACCTTAAGCAGCACAATTCTAGAATTTTAAAGATAAATTTTAATTTAAAGATTTTAAAGATTTGAATTTAAATTAATCTAATCATAGGCTTTATCAAAAGGGAAAGGTTTAAGCCCATCCTTAAAAGTAGACAGGGTGTCTGTCTCAGGGACTAAAACTGGTAGTTAGTTCCACAGGAGAGGAGCCTCATAACTAAAAGATCTGCCTGCCATTCTACTTTTAAGAATTTTAGGAAACACTAGTAAACCTGCAAATTGAGATCAAATTAAGGAACATAAAGAATAATCAGATCTCTAAAACAAGATAGAGCTTGGTCATTTAAAGCATTCGATGTAAGGAGGATTTTAAATTTGATTCTAGATTTAACAGGTACCCAATGAAGAAAAGCTTGGATAGGAGAGATATGATCTCTCTTTTTAATTTTCTTCATAACTCTGGCTGCAACATTTTGGATCAGTTGAAGGTGTTAACTAGTTTGTGGACTGCCTGATAGTAAATAATTACAATAGTAGAAATGTATGAACAAATGTATGAACTAGTTTCTCAGCATCATCTCTAAGCCAGCCTGTCTCTGTTCTTATCTGTTTGCCTTACCTGTCTTCAGACCCCTGCCTATCTGTGAACCGAAAATTGAACTGTTTCCCAAACCCGTTCTGAATTTTCCTTTAGCACCTCTTCGGACCTCTGACCTCCTGGCTCTGACTACCGAGCACTTCTTTTACATTGACTGGATTATCTTGCCTTCTATCTTCTGCTCAGTTCTGATCTCCTGCCTGTCCTCCAACCTCCAAGAAATCAGCAACTGGGAGTCTCTGGGTAGTGCCAAGCATCTTAGATGGCAGCCAAGCGGCTGTAACTAACTTCATCCTTTGGGTTCGGACTGAACTATAAGACCATGTTAGGGACTCACACATTCTTTATCATCCTCTGCCAGATAGACGTGGTCACCAATCTGTTGTCTCCTCCTGCAAAGATTTCTGCCTTAGATGCTGCAGCTTTTCAATGCAGTTCCTTTTTGAATAAACGTTTTTTGAAATCTAAATGTCTATCCGCCTCGAATACTGGGACCTATTTTTCTGAGCCTGACAGTAAACTATTTATCCAGACTAGGTAGGATTCCTGTAGACATGTAGTGCCATTTTCTCTCCATTTTCCTAGCACTTGCTTCAAGGTGATTAGGTCTACATTAAACCATTGAGCCAGCTTTCTGTCTTTTTCAAAGCGACTATGTTGTCTAAGACAGTACAGAGCATTAACAAGATATTCAAAAATCTTGATTCATATCTAAGAGCTGCAAGTTAGTTGTTTGCGTTATAAAGTTTTATTGCAACAACATTTCCACCTTCAGGGTAAGCACAGGTTTCCTTGTGTTTTGCCTTTTTTTCTCTTACTGGGTCCAGATTCATGAAGTCACTTGGATCTCATCTACTGTAGTTCTGCATATCACACAGGCTTAAATCAAAGTTAAAGATTCTTGGAATAAATCAGGGCACCAGGACTAAGACAAAGTACCAAGAATTTAAAGCAGACAGATTTGATTCACAAAAAGAGTTGATTAATATATGTCGGATCTGCAACTCAGCAGCTAAGGCTTCAAAACCAAGAATTTCTGTAGAGGTAAACTTCAGGTTATTGACCACGTAAATCTGACAGAGGACGATTACGAGCATGGGTGTTTGAGTTCAGTCTTTGCCCAGAAGAAAGAGTGGAATCCAGCCAGATGGCTACAAACAGCATGTGTCGAACACCCCCCAGAGAGTTCCAGGAGCCAAAGCCTAGAAGACCTCTGAACTGCCTGATGAGCAGATCCAAGCCAGAGAACGAAGGCAGGAAGTCAAAGACGAAGTCAAAGCCAGTGTGAATGAAACAAACCACTAAGCCAGTCATCAGTAAACAGGGGTTTATTTTGCTTATTTTAGCCCTTTGTCAGACATGTCCCTAAAACCCTTAAGAATGTATGAAGCAGAAGTCACTTTGGCCTTAAATGTATTTTATGTGCCACCTAAAGTGTGTTTGTTTTGTTCATGTAAAACTACTCAGATCTGATTTTTATTTGCATTTCCTGTAGGTCTGTGTAAGACTGAAAGGTTAATTTTAGCCTTATTTTCAATGGTTTTTACATTGTAGGTTCAATAGTGTATACCCTTATCATGACATGTGAATCTGGTTCATTCTCAACACCTTATGTACAGTTGTTTTTATAGCTGTGTGGACAAGAAAACATACAAAAGACTTTAGGATGATAGTATTTTTTTATTTGATTTATGATGGATAACTCCAGAAAAGCAGCACAAGAAATATAGGAAAAGATAAGGCTGTCTGTGAACGTATTGTTAATGACAAAATAGTGATGAATTTAATCCATTTCATAATTCATGTTTTAATTAGACTTTTCCATGTCTATCCATCATAGTCCTGAAGAGATGAATGGGAACATTATGGTTTATTGATGAGGAGGTAGTTCTTTTTGATTGCTGTCATATTTAACTCAAACACAGTGAATGTAAAAACTCCTTTCATAAAAATGGGCTCCTAAAAAGCTTGCTTTAGTAGATAAGTTTGGATGGATCTAAAGGATGATGTCCTGAAATAAAATAACTTTAAACATAAAAAATTGGATAATAATACAATCTCATACTTTTTTTTTACTTTTGTTCTCTTGAAATCAAACCCTATCTGTTTTTTTAGTAAAATACAATAAAACAAATATGATGGAAATGATTGGATTCATTTATGTGTTTGTCTGCTTTCCAAGAGAGATATTGCAAACTTCAGAACAGAATCACATCACAGATCTTTATTTTTTCAAGAAACACATGATTATTATTTGTTTTGTTGCTGGCCAACAAGACACAAACACAGAAAATGTTTTGACAGTACGGAAAAATCTGTCTTCCTTCCCCTTCTTAAATCCCCCAAACACATTGTCGCACTAACTTAGTCATTGAGCATCAAGCAGTATCGATGTTAACCTCAATCCTCCCAATTTTGATCAACGAGATATAGATGCAAGGTTTTATACAAATTGTACTGCTGTCACTGGAAAGCAGATGGTTACTCTTTCAAACATGTTTAAAAAATAATTAAACAACATCTATAAACAATAGTATAAAACAAAAACAAAAAAATCTTAAGACCCAAAAATATTCTCTTAGGGTATGATCCCCCCAAATCACCCTTTCATATAGTTTCCATCCAGAAAACTGGACAAGTGAAGCACAAAAAAATACATTTGATTAAATATGTTTATGATATGAGTTCAACTTAAATGTTTCAGGTTTATATGAGACACAGGGTTGATAAAGTATCCCTTGAATTACACTTAAGGCATATAATGAAATATTGCCTTTAGAACTACAAAGTATTCATTTGTTGAAAAAAAAAAAATCTTATTTTCTTTTAACTTGTACAAAAAAGACATTTGCCTTAAACACAGAGCCAGCTGTTGCCATGGGGGTTCCACCCATTTCATACAGTTGCTGTATCAAGCCACTTCTTGCAGCTAGGGTTCCTCTTTAGGAAAGTTGAAAAAAGTTGAACAAAGACCTCTCACTGCTAAATAATGCAGACATTAGGATACCTGCTCAATTTTAGTTCTAATAGCTATCCAGCAAATGTCACCATTCTAAACTGTATCAAATGTCCGGAGCATGGTTTTTAGTTTTGGCCAGTTGTGTCAAATTGGTTTGAATCATGGAGCTTCAAAATTGCCCTATTGTCGTTCTAATAGCTATCCAGCAGATGTCGCCATTCTAAACTGTATCAAATGTCCGGAGCATACTGTTAAGTTTTGGCCCATTGTGTCAAATTGGTTTGATTCATGGAGCTTTGAAATTGCCAACACTAAAGTAGGCAGAAATCAGGCAGCTGGTCTGTCTCCCTGAACCCCAGTCGGCCCCGGCAGATGGACGCTCACAATGAGCCTGGTTCAGCTGGAGCTTTCTTCCTGTTAAAAGGGAGTTTTTCCTCTCCACTGTTGCTACAAGTATGCTTAGTGTTAGGGATTGTGTTTGTGTCACTGAGTCTATGCAATCACTGGGTTTTCCTTAGGTAGAAAACTTTGTATTAATTTGACTTTATGATCTGGTAAACTATAAAGAGCCTTGAGATGACGTGTTGTAAATTGGCTCTATATAAATAAAAATGTTATTGAATTGAGTCAGAAGACAGGGCAGGCAAACCAATCAGACAGGAACTGGCAGGCTCAGAGGTCAAAAGGCAGAACAGGTCAGGATCAGATAGTCAGAACACACGTACGCTAGAAAAATTCTCACCCACGGCTCAAATAATCTGGCCCTGATGGCTGGTCTGAGGGCTGGTTAAATAGAGACCAATGCAGGTGGATCAGATGGGCGGTAACAAGAAAAGGGCGAAGCTAAGCAGGTGTGTGAAATGACTAAACAGACCAGTCATCAGTGCCGAGATCATGACAAATATATTCTTCAGTTGCAATTTGTTTTATTTTTTCTTCTATTATGTGATTTTTACAAAACATCAGAGCCTGTAGGGCCTGTTACAACACATTTTCCAGTTCAACACTGTTCAATATGCATTATTTCCTTCCTCGATAGGTGAGTGATCTGAACCCTCCTTAAAAAAACCAAGAACTATCTGACAGTTGTTAAATTTAACGCCTGAAGTTGCAATGAAAAGGGACAGTGTTCCTTTCTAATTAATGGCTGCATTGTTATTTTGGAAATGATGGATGATAGGGCTAAATTGATGATAATGTCTGAGAAGGACCAAATTAAACTGAATTCCAATTAAGTGTTTAACCATAAAAATATGATGTTCTCATTATTGATCGTCACAAAATGTAAGTCCAGTCTGCCAAGGCAGAGTTTGTTGCAGAGTTTTTTGCAAGTTCTTGTGCTATTCTAAATTAGAGAATTGTTTGCAAAATATTGTACATTACATTTTGTTACACAATCAACAGACAGCCTTTTGATCCTTATTTCTTGGCTGGTCAACGGACATAGGCAGTGGTGATCAAAGAAAAAAGGTAACTTTGTAATGCACACATCAACATTGACTGATGGAAAAATATATTTGTATTAATTTGTAACTTTTGTAATTTATATTCTAAATGCTACACCAATAGATACTCAGAAGGCAACTTTCAGAATAGAATTGATTTATTACAGGCATATTTTTTTTCAAAATACCATCTTTCCCTCTGAAAGTGGATGTCAGAGTTTTCATACATTATACAGAACACCTGAGTTAAATCAAGGTCATAAGGTTAGTCAAACCATACAGAAAGGTTGTTAAACATTTTTGATAAAAGGAATCCTAGCAGACTATATTGAGTCGTTGACTAACCTGGGGAGTGGGGGCCTACTGGTTAGGGCATAGAGCTTGGAATCCTTGCATAGTATCATTACTTGTGCAGAGACTTGGGAGGGACCTTTCTAAGCCAGTCATCCACCCAGCTAGACAGACCTGCTCCTCTGATCTTAGTCACCCCTCCCATAGAGCTTGCAAAGGCCATTGTAATAGAAGTTGATGCCAGTGGCCCAGCTGTCTGACATTTTACCCCATTCTGGGCTACTCATATTGTGGATTCATGCTTGGTTGCCCTTTTACCTCTCTGCTGGTACACGTCACCAAGAAAACCCACTGATGGGTAGAGACCTCCAGCTAACATTCACAAATGTTTCAATTGGTGATCTGATGAAAAAGCTAAATGGGGGCATAACATTGGAGTGCTTTAGCTTGCTGACAAAATACTGGCCAAACACTTTTAAAATTTGACAAAAACATCAACTGAACAGTACATTTGATTTTTTAATTGTTAAGCAATAGCAGAATCCAAAGAACTGTGAATTTTACTTTTCCCCTTATGTCCCAAAATATACTTATCAGCCAATCTAGTTGCCTCTGACACAGTAACATTTAAATTCTTAACAATGTAAGTAGCTACTTACATATGATGGAACTCAGTTAATGAGTTGTTCAAGAACCATCAAGTCATAAAACTGACTTAGGAAGCACTCTTGAAAGCCGAGCATCATTTACTGAAACATTTACTCATATTCTTTACAAACTCATCATGAGGTTGCTTTTGAGCCTTCCTCCAAATGGAACTCAATTTGTAGGCCTCTGGAACCAGCTTTTCTTGTCAAATATGCTATCAGAGCCTTCCCTGTAAAGAGTCATCACAGCACCTGTTCGTCGGGCCAACCTCTTGCCTTGGCCAATCACTCAAAAAGTAAAAAGGAATGTATCATGATTATTGTTTAAAATCTCACATAAGCCACCAAATCAAATTTTCTCTTCAGATTAACATCCACTGAAGGCACTTTTAACTTTTTGCTCCAACTTAACTGTCTCTCCATATCAAGCAATATTCTAATCTCCTCTCACTTTCTCTCAAGAGCTATCCTCTTTTTCTATCTCTTACTCTCAAGAGAAATTTTCTTCTGCTCCATTACCATTTTCTGTTTCTCAAATTATGGTAAAGGAACTACGTTTAAAAATTTGAGAAGGACCACAATCAGTCCAATAAGTCGTAGTTTCCATTTCTTTATTGATTTCCTTCTTAATCAATCCTGATATTCATTTATCTTTAATATATTCCATAAACTTCATCAAGCCTCCAAACTGAAATTCAAAACGGTCCCCAACAAGAAGCAAGGAGCTGTTTGGTGCAGGTGTCCAAACCATCTAAAGTGTCTCAACAAAACTTTAAACGAAATCAATGATCAAAACATTGGACAGTGTCCTTTGCACTTATAAATTAAACATATTAATGTTTAGTATTGGTTTATTAAAATCCAGGCTGAAACCTCGTTTAAACATCCACATTTACTAATATAAAGATTAAATAACTATTAAATGATAATTCAAATTGATCATTACAATCGTCAAAGGCCGGTAATCATCTTAAGTATCCTTCCATTTTTAATTGATTTTGATCAGGATACATTATAGTTAGTATTAATATGTATAATCAAATAAGAACAGTTGCACAATATAGCTGGGATGCTGTACTTTGGAGATTTACTAAAAGTTTAATTCCTTGTTGAATAGTTGTTTTATCAGCCTGTTTTTCAGTTCCACATAAGCATCCATGGATAGGGACAACACAATAATCCCCCTTATCAGCAATGATAATTCTTATTCAGTGTTAGTGTCAATTTTAGATCCTCTGTTTTCTGTTACCATGTGTTCTGTTTGTCCATGAGCTATTTCAGTCATGCTTTTGTTATGCTTCCCTATATTCAGTTTATTTTCAATTATAACATATAACACCATCATAAGAATTTTTAAAGTTAGCATTGTGAATGATTTCTAATTTAGTTATGTTATAGAAAAGGCAAGTAATCAATCACAAACATCTTTAATACGGATGACAGAGGTGTTGGAAGTAGAAGTTTGCCCTGAAAAAGAAGGGTTGATGGTTCAAGCCCCGTCTCAGGCTTTCTGTGTTGTTGTGTTCTTGGCCAACACACTTGACCCGCATTGTCTACTGATGGTGGACAGAGGGCCTGTGGCACCAGTGTATGGCAGCCTCGCTTCTGTCAGTGAGCCCAAGGGCTGCTGTGGTACATTGTAACTTGCCATCATCAGTGTGTGACTGTATGTGTGAATCGGTGAATGACTGAATGTAGTGTAAAGCACTTTGGTCAAGTCCTCTGACTTGAAAAAGTGCTATATAAGTACAGGCCATTTTCCAATACAATAATATTTCACGATTGCTGTCAGAAGTTTTTCTTGCTTTACAATGACAAATGTAACAACGGGTTTCAGTATTTTAGGAAGTAGGTTGAATTGTGATAACATCAATTAGTACTGAAATAGCATTGAGAATAAATAACTGAGTATTAATGATGACTTATTACAAAGTACATCAACAGTGCAGGAAAGGAATGTGGCTAAAGCTACTTCATCACTTGTTTCTCCTGACGGGAGCGGGTGAGGTTTTGAGCGCGTGACGACAAAGCTGCGTGACGCTGGAGAAAGCACAACAAGGAAGATTGCAGCAATTTCGGAACAGTAGCGTGTACTGCAGCAACAGCAGCTTTCAATGGAGCGCTCCATTAAAAGTTAAAAGTTCTCTTTTCTGTTGCTGTTGTTCAATAAAAGTACGTTTTAAGGTAATTTGAGGTGAGAATATTATATTCTAAAGCATCACATATGGTCCATTTACCAATTAAATGCGAAATTAAAAAAGAACTCCCGAAGTTGAGAGGACCGCAGCAACCAGCGGATGCCGAGAGTGTGCGAAGGAGTAATGAATAAAGGTGGCTACTTTGAAGAACCTAGAATATAAGACGTATTTTCAGTTGTTTCACTTTTTTTTGTTAAGTATATAATCCGCATGTGATGATTCATAGTTTTGATGCCTTCTGTGTGAATCTACAATTTTTATAGTCTAGTTTTTATAACTCTTTGAATGAGAGGGTGTGTCCAAACCTTTGCTCTGCACTCACACATATATATATATATATATATATATATACATACATACATATATCCATCCATCCATCCATCCATCCATTTTCTTACACGCTTGTCCCGAGTGGGGTGGCAAAGGGTACTGGTGCCTATCTCCAGCGGTCAATGGGCGAGATATATACATACATATATATATATATATATATATATAAATATATATATATATATATAGTGCTATGAGTGTATCCAATGTGTCTATGCCAGAGTTGTACAGAAACAACAAAAAATAAATAAATACATACAAGGGTACAGTCATGCACAACAAAAACCATCACCCACCCATTAGCCCATCCAGCTTAATCTGTAAACAGTCCACTGCTGTATAAAATTTCCCTTTGTAATACAAGAGCAGTATACTTGTCTTACTTGATTGAAAAGAATAAGAATAATCTTAGATTTATTTTTAAAACAGTTGCCAAACTCAAACAGAGCCATAACATTTTTTGAACTCTCCATTCCACTCGCTCTTAGCAGTAATTATTTCATATTCTTTATAAATAAGATCTATTTTTAAAAAAGATGATTGGTACCCTTCTAAACAGGAATGGGTCATCTTTGGAAACTAAGGCAGCATCTGGTTTTTCTTTTGTCTGTCTGGCAATGAGATGTGTTCTTGTCTTATATAATTGAATAAATCCACAGCAATACATACACATGGAATCTATCCATCTACCCAAATCAGCACAGAATTCTCACTGTCTTAACAGTATCTGGCCTTCGTGAGTGGAGGAGAGTGATCCCTATGCCAAATGACCACATATAACTGCAACATTAATGGACTGAGGGTGTAGCATAAAACTTCAAGCTGAGCCTTTTATTCCATTGCTTGTAAAAAAAAAAATGCCCCAGGTGAGATGTATATCTGGTATCTAATTATACTGACT
This sequence comes from Cyprinodon diabolis, assembly GCA_030533445.1. NCBI lineage: Eukaryota > Metazoa > Chordata > Actinopteri > Cyprinodontiformes > Cyprinodontidae > Cyprinodon > Cyprinodon diabolis. The sequence goes on along the minus strand of CM060070.1, from coordinate 12,276,359 downwards.
GTAAGTGCCTTTGACATTGCACATCCCGGTTAGAAAAAGGGAAATATGATTACTTTTCACTTTATATGAAGAATACAGAAAGACAGTATGCTCTATTTTAATGTTATCTGCCATGACATGTAAGCTTTATTAGATAGTACCGGTAGAAACCTTTGTTCATATATTTGACCAAAATTACTTCATACAAAAGTATAACTCAATTAATATGATTAATACACAGTATAATAATAAACATAAGTAAATTGCCATGGAACAGAGCATAAAATCTGATAGGCCAAGGTTCCTTAAAAAAGACTTTTCACGGAATTAAACTAGGTGAAACATTTCCCACTTGAAAAGTACTGGATAGGGTATAATGACAGAAATTAAATTTTTTTGGTGTTGATGCAAAATGTTTAGATATCTTTTTACAATTGTGGCATAATAACAGCTCTGATTCGGCTGCTCTGTCAGCTAAAGTCATGTTTTAGAGTCTCTATACTAACAATTAATATTAATCAATAAATTAGTTAACCAGTATTTCAATAATAAATAATTGACCCGATAAATAGTTTCAGCCCTTATTACGTTTATGTTTTCTGTTTTCTTTCATTTTTTCCCCTTTTTACTACTGTTATGATATAAGGTCGCTTATACCAATGTGTGTTTATTACATAGTCGAGCTCCAACTTTTTGAATTAGTGTACCCTCATAAAAGCAACTAAATGTGTGTTTGCTTTTGTGGAGGATTGGGATTTTACCATGTTCTGGAAGGTGAGGTTTGGGGTTGCACTGTTCAAAAAATTGTGTTTACATTTTGATGCACATATATCCTTTTCTTGTCTTTCAGAAGGTCCCAACATTATTTCAACATACCTATAATTTTTCTCCATGTGAAATTTGACAACAGTGAATACAAATTTTTCAAGCAAAGTGCTTGTGATGTAAATGAAATAATTTGGAACAAGTCTTCGAAAGGCAGAACAGTAATGACCTAAGCAACCTAAACAATGTATTGTTCTATATATTAAGGTCTTATATATAAAGATCTTAATGTTTACGCACAAAACTTAGAGGGCAAATCTTATTTTTTCTTACATTTTTTGCAGAAATCACAGAAATTAATACATATCACTTTATCTTTTCGGGGTCACCCACTCACCCACTCTAGATTGAAGCTCATCTCGATCGGTGCCAAAATACAATTTAACCTCTCCTAAATTTTATATATATATATATATATACCACCATTTTTCTCAGAAAATATATACTTCTAGAGGTGCCTCTGAGTTGACATTTTCACCAGATGTTGGTAACAATCCATACAATGAATGCACTATATGCACACATATGAAGAAATCAAACCATTGAAGTCCATACATTAAGTTATGTGTTATAAATGAAATGGCATAGGGAAAAAGTATTGACACTTACTGAGATATATTTAATACTTTATACAAAAGATGAAAGAAATAGGAGATAGGAAGGAGACAATGACAAAACATTTTCAGTCTGCTTCATCACCTGTAACGAGATGAAAAAAGAACAGCACAACCAAAAGACACGGTACGAGATATACAATAAAGCAACACCTTGTAACTATCGCTAAAGTAATATTATTAAGTCTGACATGTACTCTGTTACCTGAAGATATGAATGTGGGGTTTCTGTTTGGAAGTGAATCTCTAAGTACCTGAAGCCTGGAACCAGTAGTTGTTTGTGAGGGTGAACTTGTGCATGTAACGTTTTAACCATAGAAAAAATGATCAATAGTGGTTGTGGAGCGCCGGAGAGGCACACCCCCCAGAGCACTGAGTCCAGCGCGGGGAGACCCAAAGCCCCAGGCGCTCAAAGGGACCCCAGAAGCGAAGGCACCAAGGCGGGGCCAGCCCTGGAAATCAGACCCCCACCAAGGGAGGAGGAGAGACAGCCACGAAGAAGCCCCCCAGCCACCGCCATGCCGGCGCCCCGGGGAGCCTGAAGTAGGGCCGGGCACCGAACACCAGCCCCCCCCCACTGCACCGACCGAAACGCCCCAGTCCCACAGAGCACCGAAACACGCCCCGCCCCCCGGCACCAAGCCGCAACACCCACCGCGACCGCACCACCCAGGAAAAACACACAGGCGGCCGGGGCCCACGCGCATCCGCCGCGAACCGGCCGCGAGCGCCGCGGGACCCCCCCCCCAAAACGCCCCCCCGGCCAAAAGCGCAGCCCCACCCCACCAAGACCGACGCCAATAGCGCGCAACGCAACACACCGCGCACAGAATCAACCCAAGAGCAGAAAAGCCGCCTGGCGCAAAACCGCAAGAAGAGCAGACCGCAGCCGGAGCAACCCCCCCCCCCCAGCAGCCCGAGGGGCAGCACAAAGCCAGAGCGGAGCAAACCACGCTGCTCCCCCACCGGACGAAGCCAAAGCAGCACAGCCACGTCCGCCGACCCCTCCACCGCCCGCACCAGGCCCTGACACGCGGCCAGAGCAGCTCCGCCGCCCCAGCCCCCCAACGCGCGCCGGCCAGAGCCACTCCAACCCCCCACCCCCCCCGCAGCCTCACCCGCCGCAATCAGCGGGAACAGAGCAGCTCCGCCATGCCTCCAAGAGGGAAAACCCATCCGAATACCCAGTCAGCGCAGCCAGCCCGCCCACACCGGCCCCCCAACACCACCCCCGCCGGAGCCGCCTGGACCCCCACACACCCGCGGCATGCCGCCAGCAGTCTTTGCTTTCTTTCCTTCTCTCCATTTATGTCAGGTAATTGAATGTATGTCTCCGTTGTTCTGCAGTTTCTGGTGTAAGTTTGTGCATTGTCTTATTTCTAAGTTTGTGCATTGTCTTATATTGGATTAAACTCTGTAATACTGTGACGTCAACATGCATTGCTGGTTTTCCTTGTGGCCACACGCAGCTCGCCGAGAAGAACCTGGGAAAAGGAAGAGAGAAGCCAACCTTTTTCCAAAGTTAACTATTTTAGAATATTTTCTTCCTTAACAACTGCTACCAGGCCAGTAGCCCACGTCCGCCACCACGGAACCCCCAAAGAGCACCGCACACGGCCGCCGCAGGACCCCCCCGAGGCGCCCCAGACTCCGCCCCGACGGGGGCAACAGTTCCCCGGGCCAGACCCGCCAGCCACGCTCCGAGCACCCCCCCGAGCCCCCAGGACCCCCGAACTAGCCCCCGCGCCCCATAAGACGCACCCCACAGCCCCCCACTACACTAAGTGATGGAGCCGATCAAGGGAGCCCAGAGAGATCGGTCTGATGGGGATGCAGATGCTGTCTCAAGATTAATATGATCCAACAACAGATCTCTGTACTGATTGATGTTGAGTTTATCCTTACTTTTCCAATTCATGAGGATAGTTTTCTTTGCGATACATAATGCAGTAAATGCCATGCAAACCGATTTTTTTCCCATAGAGCTTCCCTCAAAGTCACCCAGCAAGCATACTGGAGGAGAAATTGGGATTTTACAACCCAGGCACAGTGATAGATCCTTACATACCTGTACCCAGAATCTCTGAACCGGCATGCATAACCATAACTCGTGAAAATAATTATCAAGTTGATTGCCTGTGCACTGTGGACAGATGTTAGATTGCGCAAAACCCATCTTTAATAATCTTTGACCTGTATAGTGCACTCTGTGGATGATTTTGTATTGTATTAATTGTAAAGTGGGGTTTCTAGTCATGTTAAAAGTTCTTAGACATACACTATATTGCCAAAAGTATTTGCTCACCTGCCTTGACTCACATATGAGCTTAAGTGACATCCCGTTCCTAATCCATAGGGTTCAATATGACGTCGGTCCACCCTTTGCAGCTAGAACAGCTTCAACTCTTCTGGGAAGGCTGTCCACAAGGTTTAGGAGTGTGTTTATGGGAATTTTTGACCATTCTTCCAGAAGCGCATTTGTGAGGTCGCACACTGATGTTGGACGAGAAGGCCTGGCTCTCAGTCTCCGCTCTAATTCATCCCAAAGGTGTTCTATCGGGTTGAGGTCAGGACTCTGTGCAGGCCAGTCAAGTTCATCCACACCAGACTCTGTCATCCATGTCTTTATGGACCTTGCTTTGTGCACTGGTGCACAGTCATGTTGGAAGAGGAAGGGGCCAGCTCCAAACTGTTCCCACAAAGTTGGGAGCATGGAATTGTCCAAAATGTCTTGGTATGCTGAAGCATTCAGAGTTCCTTTCACTGGAACTAAGGGGCCAAGCCCAGCTCCTGAAAAACAACCCCACACCATAATCCCCCCTCCACCAAACTTTACACTTGGCACAATGCAGTCAGACAAGTACCGTTCTCCTGGCAACCGCCAAACCCAGACCCGTCCATCAGATTGCCAGATGGAGAAGCGCGATTCGTCACTCCAGAGAACGCGTCTCCACTGCTCTAGAGTCCAGTGGCGGCGTGCTTTACACCACCGCATCCGACGCTTTGCATTGCACTTGGTTATGTATGGCTTGGATGCAGCTGCTCGACCATGGAAACCCATTCCATGAAGCTCTCTGCGCACTGTTCTTGAGCTAATCTGAAGGCCACATGAAGTTTGGAGGTCTGTAGTGATTGACTCTGCAGAAAGTTGGCGACCTCTTCGCACTATGCGCTTCAGCATCCGCTGACCCCGCTCCGTCAGTTTACGTGGCCTACCACTTCGTGGCTGAGTTGCTGTCGTTCCCAAACACTTCCATTTTCTTATAATACAGCTGACAGTTGACTGTGGAATATTTAGGAGCGAGGAAATTTCACGACTGGATTTGTTGCACAGGTGGCATCCTATCAAAGTTCCACGCTGGAATTCACTGAGCTCCTGAGAGCGACCCATTCTTTCACAAATGTTTGTAAAAACAGTCTGCATGCCTAGGTGCTTGAATTTATACACCTGTGGCCATGGAAGTGATTGGAACACCTGATTCCAATAATTTGGATGGGTGAGCAAATACTTTTGGCAATATAGTGTATCTGAGCCCAGATGTTTTGTTCAAAGCTGATTGATAAATCCTCCTCCCATTTAGTAATAGGAAGAGATATTGTATCATCCAGTTTAGTCAGTGTCCTGTATAACTTAGACAGTAGTTTGGGGGGGTTAACTCTAGAAACTCTGATATTTTAGTTGGAATTATTAAACCTCCATCAATATGCTTAAATTTATTTCTAATTATAGCTTTGATTTGCTCATATTCTAAGAATTTATTTTTGTTAATGCCATATTGCAAATTTAATCTAGCAAATGTGATAAACTCCGCACCTTCAAACAAATGATCCAGATATGTAATACCTTTATTCTTCCAGTACGGAAAGTTTATCACATTATTGTTTTGTAGAATGTCAGGGTTATTCCAGATGGGTGTACGACTGCACGGGATAAGTGATGACTTCGTTATTTTTAGAAATTCCCACCATGCTGTCAGGGAAGAGCTGATGTTAATATTTTTAAAACATGGGTGCCGTTTGATCTTAGAGCTAATAAACGGCAAATCTGAAATTATGATATTACTGCATATATCCTGTTCTGTGTCTATCCAGGGCTCATCTAAGGGATTATGTTTTATCCATTTAGAGATGTATTGTAATCTATTTGCTAAATAGTAGTGTTGGAAGTTAGGTAAATCTAGTCCCCCTCTGTCTTTAGTTTTCTGTAGTGTTTTTAAGCTGATACGAGGGGGTTTGTCCTTCCAAAGAAATTTAGAGATGGAAGAATATAGAGATTTAAACCATTCGGTTGATGGTTTATTTGGGATCATAGGTAGTTAATTCTGGGTAAGACCATCATTTTAATTGAGGCTACCCGACCCATAAGGGAGATCGGAAGCGATTTCCATCTTTCTAGGTCCTCTTCCATTTTCTTTAAAAGAGGGATGTGGTTGAGTTTTGGTAACTCAGCTAGTTTAGATGACACAGTAATTCCCAAATATTTGATATTTCCTGATTGCAATTGTAGACCTGAGGGATTCTGTAGAGAGCAATTAATTGGTAGTATTACAGATTTAGACCAATTTATAGAGTATTGTGAGACTTTTGAGAAAGATTCTAGTAAACAAATCACTTGAGAGAGGCAAGTGTTTGAGTGCTGGAGATAAAGTAATACATCATCTGCATAAAGAATAATTTTATGCTCTATTTTCATGCCTTTTATACCTTTAATCTTATTTGTTTGTCTGATTGTAGCAGCCAGAGGCTCAATAAAAATAGCAAAAAGTGAGGGGGAGAGTGGGCATCCCTGTCTGGTGCCCCTCTGGAGACAAAAGCTGGAAGATGTTTGATTATTTGTCCTGACACAGGCTGTTGGGAAGCTGTATAATATTTTTAACCAATTTATAAAGGAATTGCCAAAGCCAAATTTATGTAGAGTAGCAAATAAAAATTTCCAGTTTACTCTATCGAATGCTTTTTCTGCATCTAAAGACAATATATATGATTTAAGATTTTTGCTGTAGGAATAATCTATTAAATTCAGCAGTCTGCGTGTGTTAGCAGCTGACTGCCTTCCTTTAATAAAACCAGTTTGATCAGGGTGGGTTATGAGAGGAGTGATTTTATCTAATCGTTTTGCTAAAGCTTTACAGATTATTTTAATATCCACATTAATTAAGGATATGGGACGATAGCTGGTCGGAAACATAGGATCTTTGCCTGGTTTAAGCAGGAGACTAATGGTGGCAGAATTCATATTAACTGGAAATTTGCCTTTATCTAGAGTTTCCTGCAGCATTCTGTGGAACGTTGGGGCCAGAATGTCCCAGAACTCTTTATAGAACTCAGTAGGGAACCCGTCTGGACCTGGCGCTTTATTGTTTGGCATGCTTTTTAATGCTTCCTGAACTTCAGCTGTAGACAACGGTGAGTCCAGGGTCGCTCTTTGACTCTCTGATAATTTAGGAAGAGTTATTTTATCCAGAAATCGCTTAACATCATTATCTGGTGGATTTAACTGCGATGTGTATAAAGATTTATAGAAATCTCGGAAGGCATTGTTAATATCCTCCAGATCCTGTAATGTCTTACCAACTGAATCTGTAACTGCAAATATAGTCGTTTTTTCTTTGTTTATTTTTAGCCGATTAGCTAAGAAACTTCCTGACTTGTTGCTATGTTCAAAGTTGTCAATTCGAAGTCTTTGAATTAAAAATGTATTTTGTTTTTCAATAAATTTGTTTAGTTCCAGTTTTATTTTACGGATTTCCCCTAATTTTTCCTCATCTATCGAGCTTTCTAGTAACTTTATTTTTCCCTCTAATTCCTGGATCTTTTTTTGTTCTAACTTTTTTTTATGAGATGAGAATGAAATAATTTTACCTCTCATCACTGCTTTCCCTGCTTCCCATAGTATAGATGCTGATGTTCCTGGTAAATCATTGCACAGCAGGTATGATGCCCACTCTTCCTTGAAAAATTTGAGAAACTCTTCATCTTTAAGCAGTGACGTATTTAATCTTCAGCTCTTGTTTTGTGGGGCTATTTTTTTATTTATTAGGGTTAAAGTAATAGGGGCATCATCACTGACAGCAATAGGATGGATTACAGCATCTGAGACATCAGACAGCAGCGAGCTGCTGATTAGGAAATAGTCCAAGCGAGAGTAGGAATGATGCACATTAGAAAAGAAAGTGTATTCCTTACTGTTAGGATGAAAAGATCGCCATGCATCTCAAAGACCAAAATCACTCATGTATTGTTTGACTATGTTTAATGATTGCCAACTGCACTGGGTCCCTGCTGTATTCAACCTGTCCATTTCTCCATTTAGACCAAAGTTGAGGTCACCCCCAATAATTAGAGAACAATCCCTGTGCTTTGAAAGTGCATGAAAAACTTTGTGGAAGAATGAGGGGTCGTCAACATTTGGACCATATATGCTGACAATACACAACTTTTGGTTATAAATAGATATTTTAATTATGATGAATCTGCCTTCAGGATCTCTAATTTTGTCTAATAAAGTAAAACTGAGGTTTTTGTGGATTAAAATTGCTACTCCTCTCTGTCTAGAGTTATAGCAGGCTGCAAACACATCAGGGAACTCAGGGGAGTTAAGATCACTTATAGATGCCGCTGATTTATGGGTTTCTTGCAATAAGACAACATCTGTATTTAATCTTTTAAGCTGGTTAAAAATCTTAAGCTGTTTCTCTCTGGTGCCAGCTCCATGCACATTCCATGTCACAAACCTTACATTCACCATAGGTGTGAGTGAGAAGATGAAAAGTACATGCCTCTGAATAAATAGTTATACCTAGACCCAGGTAGCATCAAACCGTGTGCTTGTGATTGTGTGGACCACAGGGAAGAAGCAGACGAATAAGGAAAAGGAAGACAGAAAATTAAGAGAGTGCAATGAGTAAGAAAAGGTAAAAGAAAAAGAACCCCAGCCCATGCATTCTGTACCCAGCTGTAACTAGCAGTCATAACGTGCAAACGTGCTCTAGAGCTGTGCATATATTTCATTTATCACCGTGAAATGTTCTATACACTTTAATCAGGTGTCACATGCTTTTAAACCCGCCTGTTGTGCATCTAATAAAGCCAAGGAGTGATCTTCTGATCCCTGAACAACTGACCATTAATATAAGGTTTGTCAACTGCTACTGTAGCTCTGACGCCTTCACTGATGTATTTCTTCCTGATTGGGAATAACGCTCGCCTGCGATCTAATATTTCCTTTGGATACTGGTCATTGACGCTGAAATCTGTTCCTCTCAGCTCTCTGCCCTGACTCCTGACCTGCTCTTTCTGCTTGTAATGCTCAAACTTAGCTACAATTGGTCTAGGACGGGATTTATCAGGCTTCTTACCTCCGAGCCGGTGAACGCGATGGAAGGTGATGTTTTTTACCTGGTCCGCCGGGATTTTCAGCTTCTTCTGGAGGAACTCACGTACTATCGTCTCAGGGTCCTCGTCCTGCTGTTCAGCGATTCCAGCGAAGACGAGATTGTCTCTCATGCTCCGCGACTGAATGTCCAGAATGGATTCCTTCATCTTTCTATTTTCGCCGGACAGCTGGATCATCTCCTCGGATGGAATGTTACTAAGATCTGGTGAAATATGTCAATAGGACCTCAAGAAATATTTACTGAGAAAAATGGTGGCATGTTCAATCGTTATTTTACCTGCTGTATGTATGTATGTATGTATGTATGTATGTATGTATGCATGTATGTATGTATGTATGTATGTATGTATGTATGTATGTATGTATGTATATATACTGTATATATATATATATATATATATATATATATATATATGTAAATGTGTATATGTATATATATATATATGTCTGTTTATATACATATGTATTATTTCTATCATTAGATAGATACATCTCTTTGCAGGTGATGAAGCAGACTGAAAATGTTTTATCATTATCTCCCTTTTATCTCCTATTTCTTTCATCTTTTCACCTTTTTTTCTGTTTTTCCTTTCCTATTCTACTTACATCACAGTGTCCATATAATCTGTAAAACCCCCCTGCATAATTATAATAAAGCAATTTATATGCATAAAACAAGCAGAACACTATGGCAATAGCCCTACTGCTCCACTTGTGAAAGTAAAATCTGTTGGGCTCTTTTTGGCATCAAGACAATTATTCCTATTGCCACATTGCCAGACAAGACACTGTTTAAAAAAAAAAAAAAAAGATTGATAGATAGATACAAAAAGCAGTTGTAATTGTTGCAAATAGCTTTTTTGTACTGCAAATGAAGTGTTCCAATTAAAACGTTCCACTTTTTTTTCATTACTTGATCTAATTAAAGGCCTCTCCAAACCAAGCTCCTGGACTGAATTTGAACCGCAACCCATCCCTGCTTCCTACTGATGATAGCAACACCACACATAAACCTTAAGACTGTTGACAACTTTTGGCAAAGCTGTTTTTGGATTACAGTTATGTTGGAATAAGTGACTAAAATACTTTTTTGGAACTAAAAGGTTAGTTAATATGTGTTGATAATCATGAAAATGTAACAATAGAGGCAATATCAAAAATTTGTTTTACAAAAAAAAAAATCTTGCTCTTAAAAAGCCAAAGTATTCAAAGTGTATATACTGTTGCTCTAGTGCTTGTAAAGGTTTTATAGTAATGCATTACACAAAGCTTAACCATTAAAAATAACAAGAATTTACTTAAAAGAGACTGCTTATGTCTGTTTTGACATTTACATGAATGGATTTCCTCGAGAAAAACAGTCTAAGTCTACTGTTTTATCTTGGGTCGGAATTACCAAACTGCCGAAAGTGCTTATTCTTGTGTGACTACAATACATGCATATGCTGTTTCATTGTCTATGCCTCAATGCACAAAATCATACACACTATCCCTATCCTGAGTTCCAATGCACAGTGTTGAGTTTAGATAGTACTGCCAGCAGCAAGGTCTGACAGATATTCCTTTGTGGCCATTTCAGAGAATTGGCACAGAGCTCCAAACACCTGGTATCTGGTTTCCACGTCACAGCAGTTGTCACAAACAATAAAATTTCTTTTAGCTGACTAAATATAAATGGGAGGTGTGTCCCTCTGTTTGGCTTCTTAGCAAACAACACCTGACAAATTTGGCTAAGGAGTCTTTGTCTTTGGTAGATTCATGGCACCAACAGTTGGCAGCCCCTAATTAAGCAAACTTGGGAATTGTCAGGAGAAATTTCTAAACATAAACCACAAAACTGTCTCAATATTTTTCGTGTTTATTAATTGTGATAGTCATCTGAAATACTTCTCTTTGGGGCTGCTAAAATGTTTGAAATATTCTTCATTTATTGAAGGGTGACCTATTAGAGTTTTTTCTAATAAGGTCCAAGCAGATATATTTTAAATATTTATGTCTGGTCTTTATGATTTTGGCCTTTAGCTACTAAAAGACAATAACTGACTATAGCCTTGCATTTTTGTTATCCAAATTATTGAACAGGGTTTCCTTCACAATCATCTGAAGGTTGCTGTTATGGGTTTTGGTTTCTGACAGTTTTCTATTCATCTTAACTTTTGATGAAATTAAAGACACTCAGAACTGTTTTTTTTTTCCAAAAAGTTTTAGTTTAAACTCCATTGAATTCATCCATCCCTCCATCTTCCATCACACTTACTCCAAGAGGCGTCATCAGGGGTGCTGGTGCGTATCTCCAGCTGTCTACGGGCGAGAGGCAGGATACACCCTAGACAGGTCGCCAGCCCATCTCAGGGACATACAAACAGGACAAACAACCATTCATGCACACATTCATTCCTAAGGAGAATTTAGACAAGCCAATTAACCTTTGGGATCCTGGGGGGTATAAGAGAGTGTCCCTCCTGGGGATGCCCTTGTTCTTCTGGGTGACTTCAACGCTTATGTGGGCAATGACAGTGAGACCTTAGGGGGTGTGATTTGGAGGAATAGCCAACCTGATCTGAACTCGGTGGTGTTCTTTTGTTGGACTTCTATGCTCATCCTGGATTATCCATAATGAACACCATTTACTTAAGGGTATCGCTTAAGGGTATCCATATCTGGTCTTGGCAGCAATATACCCTATTGTGTAGTTCAATTATTGACTTTGTTGTTGTTTCATCTGATATGTGGCCACTTGTCTTGACACTCGGGTGAAGAGAGGGGCGGAGCTATTCAACAACCACTACCTGTGGTGAGCTTTCTCCGACGGTGAGGGAGGACCCCTTTAATCCTGGTAGGCCCAAACATATTGTAAGAGTTTGCTGGGAATGTCTGGCAGTGGCTGTGGCCACATGGTTGGTGGTGCATGTTGCGGCAGCAGCTTCCCTCACCACTGGTGAGGGAATGCACTTCCTTCTTTGGTGTGGACATCGCACAGGTAGTTAAAAAACTCTTCAGTGTCGGGGTCCCCGGGGTTGAAGAGATTCGGCATGAATACCTTAAAGCTATGGAATGTTTTGGAGCTGGGTTGGTTAATGCGACTCTGCAACATTGCATCGACATCAGGGCAGTTCCCCTGGATTGGAAGCCGTTGGTAGGCAAACTGGAACAGTTTGAATGTTGGGGGGAGACTGGACACTATGTGTTCTTTAACCTTGACAGGAGTCAAGGGAGTGCGACAGGCCGGTAGTCATTGAGTGAGTTGAGTGAGGTCACCTAAGGCTTTTTTGGGACCGGAATGATGGTGGCAGACTTGAAGCATGCTACCACTATGGATTTGTCCAATGTGGTGTTAAAAATGTCTGTGAGGACACCAGCCAGCTGCACTGCACAGTCCCTGTACACTCTTCCATGTACGTATGTTATCGGTGTCTGGGGCATTTGGGTTGACTCTCCTCAGAGTTTTCCTCTCTTCAGCTATGTCAAGGTTAAGTGCCTCCTCCCCCTGGTGTGGGGGGAACTGCTGGAGTTCAGTTTAGTGCCTCAAACCTTCCAAAGAATTATTTAGTAAATTTAGAAAGTCAGTGTTTGCTGAATCTACCAGGGGAGGGTGTGTTGTGTTCTTTGATAGCCGATATGCCTTGCCACATCCTGCTTGTGTTGCATGGCACCGTGAAAAAAAGATCCTGGATTATCTTGCTGTGGTTCTGCTTCACTGATCTGATGGCAAGGTTCAAGTTGGTATGTGCTGTTCTCAGAGCCTCTCTATAACCAGATTTGAAAGTTGAGTTCTGTGCTTTTAGCGATTTCAGAACCTCCCCATTATTCCAGGGTTGTTGGTTTTCTGGAGTGGTGAAATTCTTTGTGATGCTGATATCTTCAATGCATTTGTTGATGTAGGCAGCACCACCATTGCAGTGGTGCAAGGGTTAAGCTCATGACCCCTGTTTAGAAGAATTTAGAGTTTTTGAGGATTGAGGAGGAGAGTCGGACTAATATGTTTAGTAGCTACAATATTGGTATGTCAAATCTCATTGTGCAAAATGCTACTATACTGAATACAATATGAATATATCCGAACACAAAAAAGGTTTTTGGTACATAGATTTGTCATATTTCTACGGTGTTTTGCCCAAATGCAGATCACACTCAAAAAGCAAAAGCAATTTACGGCATTTATTTAATACACAGACAGGAGTGGCTGAATGGATAAACCACAGTGTAGAAGCACTGAGGGGGGTATGCATGTTCGGGGTTAGTTTGATCTGACAATGATAGGAATGTAGTTCAACTGTGCTCAGAGCTCAGAAAGAGCGAGAGAAAGAGAAACTCTTACAACCGAGCACGTGAACCTAGCCGGGGGAGTGGAGCAGAGAGACGGGCCAAGTGGGAGACTCCCAGTAATGGCTGTGACTGACTGAGCGGCTGGTGGGTGGGCCGGTGGAGAGGAGCGGGGTCCGAGCTGCATGGGTGGTGGGAACAGTGGTCCATAGATAGCTCGAGGAACCAGGGGAGAGCCGAAAGGGTCTTCAGCATGGATGGGTAACACCAAAGGGGCCTCAGAGTTGAATCCCAGTAGCAAGAGGAAGTAGATTTGTCAAAAGGTGACAGGGCATGTAGCTGCGATTGGAGAGGGCAGCCAAGGCATGAAGCAAGCTGGGAGAGACCGGAATCAAGAATAACAAAGGGTTCTAAAGCTGTCACACAGTGTTAAAGTGTTTGGTCCCACAATAAATCAGAGTGGGACCAAATGTACTCTTAAAGTGTTACATTAACACTGCAGTACTTACTGTGAGAAGAATGTGGCCAAATGAGTTGTACCATACTAGGTTAATGCTCTGGCATCCTCCAGCTGTCAGACTGCCACTTATATGCTCCCAAGCAAAGCCGTCGAACAAGCCACAGGTGTGCACCACGCCCACCTGCAAAACCCCAATCACCATTGGAGAAGATATAGAGCAAAGAGGGAAGGGCCGGAAGGAATTTGCTCGGCGCTGACTGCTGAGTCCTGACAATATGGGATTTAAGGTCAGTTAAAAAACAATTTTAGGACACTTTAGTCAAGAAAAATAAATAAATTAATAAATTAATATTGTTTTCTTCTTTGATGAGCAGTAGGTGAATTCCTTAAGTTATATATTTTTTTATTTAATTTAAAATTTTAAAAGTGGGGAAATTAAGCATTGAACTGACTGGATAATGTGTATTTTGGGATTTTTTATTTTATTTTTATAAAGATATTCGTATAACCAAGCTTGACAAATGCCTTGTTAGATCAATTGAAGGACAATGTAACAGATTTAAAAAAAATGTACTATTGATTTTAAGAAATACTGTCTCCCTGTTTGAATATACTTCTAAGTTACTTTCATATTATCAATATCAGCTACTGGCACCAGTGGGGAACAGGCAGTCTGTTTTACCAGATCCCTGTATTTTCCTGAGTTTTTCCTACTTTCATCTTTCATCTATCTTTATATTATTTTTGTTTTTGGGTGAGACTTTGCATCTTTCTCATACTGTTGAATGGAGCTCACGTTTTTACTGGAAAGCTCTGTTTTTCATTCTTTTTTTTTCACAGTGTTTGCATGTTGAGCCAGCTGAGCATGAACAGACGTTGCAGCCGGGCGGAAGTCGGACAATACCACCAGGGAAGAAGGTACAGACTAACCATCCCGTCCGTCATCATGGGCAGTGTCAGATCTCTCTCTAACAAGGTGGATGAGCTGGTGGCTCTAACTCACCATGAAAGACGCTACTGAGAGGCTAAAATTATATGCTTGCCTGAGACGTGGCTAACCACGCTAACCCCAGACTATCATGTAAACATTCGGATTACATCTACTTCAAGCCAATAGAAATAGAGAGAATGGTAAGAAGAGAGGAGGGGGTCTGACTGCATTTGTGAACAATAGATGATCTAACTCTGAACACCTAGTCATTAAAGAGACACTCTGCAGCAAGGAGTGATTTGATATAAAACAGCACAGCATGTTTTTGTAAACTAATTTACCAAACCAAAAGGGCTGTGCTGGATATTTTTCATACAAAGGTGTACCTTAACAACCCAAATTTAAAATGAAAAACTTAGGGTGTGTAGGATCTGTTAAAAGAACGGCAAATTGGTCCAAAACAAGATCAGCCTTTCCTTTTTCATGATACACATTTTGTAGAAAATTAAGTTAGAAGGCCAATAAACAGAGGCTTTAAAAGTAACCAGAATATTAAGACTAAGTGAAACACCAGAACACTTGGTCTTTTGTTGCTTTAAATAGTATACAAAAAGCACTAAACATTAAAAACACAGTGGGTGAGACAGATTGGAAATGTGCAGAGGGGAGAATGAAATCCAAACTTCATCATGATGAGGCAACATGCAGCAGGCTTTTATGTGAAATGAGAAATGGAAGGACTTGGGCACCTTGGCACACATTACGTTCACACATCAGGAGCTCATCACACGAGCCTGATAGCTGCTGATAGACTGGCTCTTTTGTAATGCAGAGGACCCTCTACACTCACTCCCTATTTGCATTTCTGAGACTTCAATGTCATTTGTGTTGCCCAGGTAGGCTGTTAGTGCTACACTACTGCATGTTACTGATTATGTTGATATAATCATCTTGTTAAGTAATTTACAAAGTTAAGATACATTGTACTCTCCCAAAAGTGCAATTAGATTTAAATTAAAGTGATAACACTGTAGTGAGCAAAAAAACTGAACGCATACATTGCCAATTAGCAGACCTTTTAATATTAGAGTAAGTGTTTCCCATTGATTCCTCTGGGTATAAAGATTGGAATACAATTTCAACATTAAGAAACAGCTTTTCAGCACAAATCTTATATGTTATTTATTTAAATTTTAACAGCTTTTCTTTTACTTTTTCAGATTAGAATGTATGATGCTAGAACAATGTAAAAAACTGAATTTTTGTTGTGTAGTTGCAACTTTGTATGACTTCCGTGACAATTAAAACATATCTGTTGGGATCCTCAGGCTTGCCCACCAGAGGGCGCCGAGGATCCTCTTCTGTTTTTATGTTTTTCTGTTAGGACTGGAGTTACTGTTGGGATCTGGAGCTGTACCACCTTCCTCCAGCAGAGTGCGCCGTGGGTCTCCTGGAACTGGAATCTTCCAGCACACCTGAGACGCATCTACTCATCAAGAGACCTTCCCTTTATAATCAGCTGCCAGACCTGGCTTCGACGCCGCAGTGTTGATCTTAGTTTGGTTAGCAACCAGAGCCTCTGAAACTGAAAGAATCTTAGTAGTCTCAAGTGAGAAATCTGATTCTAACTCTCCTCTGTTTGCCTCACAGGAAACCTGTCGCTAGCCTGAAGCTCTGGGTGAGCTGCCTCACAGGAAACCTGTCTCTGGTCTGAAGCTCAGGGGTGAGCTGCCTCACAGGGAACTTCCTTAACTTCCTTAACCCATCATGACAATATCAAAGCAATTACAGTACAGTGATACCCCTTCGTTCCATTTTAGTGTGATTGCAGATCAACAAGCAATCCATAGCATGAAGTAAAAGATGTTGCAACAGGAGTAGTTAAAGTTCTCTTGTCAGATACCTGGGCAGAACTGCATACATAGTAGTTTCTCACCTGTGGCTTTGAAAACCATTGCTGAATGTATTCATACATCTATAATCAGCTTACTTTAAGATCAGTGAATGTCTTCATTTGTAAAAGAGGAAGACAAAGAGATTCATCAGTGTTGTTTATTTTCTGGGCACAAACCTGTATAGTCAGTTGTGTGATAAATGCAGAAACCAAATTGCAAGATATAATTAAAACTCAGGCCCTATCCACTTAGAGACAAGTTTAGGTCTAACTGCAAAAATATTTTGTCGTTTAAGCTATGTAACTAAATTAGGCCGGCATTTCGGGAGAGCATAAACCATCATTTTTGAAACAAGTTCCAAGTGTGAAAAAATAACTTTTCATTGTTTCAGTGTGTACTTTTTTCTAAGGTGTTTTTTAACTAAACTGTGTTCATCTTTGTGTGGACTTGGTCTTAAAGGGAGACGGATCCATTCACCCCAATCACACCAATGCATGAAACAAAAGGTAACAAATCACACAACATAAACTTCATCAATTCAATATTGATAAAACAGAAAAGGATTATGTATACAACATTTTTAATTGAAAAAGCTTTCTGGATGGGAAGCGAAACATTTTCAATTTGGAACAAAGTCCAGTGGACTGTTTTTAAACTTTTCTGGAATGACTATGACCTGGATGACTGAGAATCTTCACCAGCAGACACTGCATGAAAAGTGAGATTTTCGTCCCCGTAAACTCCCGCAGATCTCTCCCTGATTTTCGTCAGTTTCCGACAATTTGCAACCCGCGCTGGTCCGCGTTTGTCAGTGCCACAAATTGTCGGAAACGGACTCTGACGTATGTGGAGAGCGATCAGCTGTACTAATGGCCCTAATTAGCATATGAATGCAGCAAACCCGCGCAGCTGGCCAGGTCTGGCTTGAATAACCTACTCAGTATTTGCTGAAACCACTATTCTCAAACAAGTAAAATCGCTCGTGATTGGCAGCAAAACCACACGTGGCCACGCCAGGCTTTAATTTTCTTACTGAGTATTGGACGGAACCACTTCTTTTTAAACAAGTAAAGTCGCTCGTGATTGGTTGGCATATATATATATATATTTACATATAAATTTACATATATATATATATAGTATATATATTTATGAATATATATTTATTCATTCATATATTTATTCATTCATATGCTGTGTATTTATGTTATCCTACACTACTACACAATTATTAGGCTACCATCAAGGACATGAATGAATTTATACAGGAAATGAACATTTGCCAGGAAGCTGTTTATGCAAAGAAAGAGCTTTATTAAAACACACACAACTATATACAACGCGAGGATCTGCCCACACATGCGTATCCAAAAATTACAAGTCCGTGAACCCCAATCTTTGCTTCCTCGGGGTTGGAGGTAACTGGCAGCATTCCCTCTGAGGCAGGTCTGATGTGCAGACGCCTACTGTGCGTGGCCCTGTACTTCGGCATTGCTTCTAACCGGGACCGCAGCTTAACACAGAGTTCAGTGAGATCCGGCCTACGAAATGGCGGCGACCGTACAATCCATCCAGAGACACGGTCGACGGTGGCGGACTTCCAGAGTTCCACTTCCTCATCTGCTAGCACACTCTGCCTCGCTTTCAGCAGCTGAAAAAAAATAATGAATCAGCGCACTGCGTATGGACACAACACATCTATAAATGCACCTGAAAAAAAAGTCACCAAATAAAGTCTTACCCTCTTTCTTCTAGCTCGACTCCGAGCAGATTGCTTGGCAGCCTCCGCACGCAACATGTTGGCTGGCTGCGTACCGTCTCAAAATACGTCTTACAGGCAGCTGGAAAACAATTAAATGAGAGTGGTATGAATAAAAAATCAAACGCAAGTCACAGTAACAAGGAAGGAGAAAACATTAAAACAATTCACTTACACACAATGTCGTCTTTATCAACATCGTGCAAATCTGGACTTGCTGATATGGCTCCGAGCAAATAGGAGGTCACTGCCTCATTGTGAGGCGACAGTAGTGTGTGAAAACAAAATGTACAACTATGATCGGTATCTATCCGTATCCATTTCCTTTTACCACAGAATGGAAGCATATTCTTTAACTCTTACCCTTGCTCCGGTTCATAGCGCCTGCAATTAGTCTCCGAGTTGTGAAGACGGCGTACTGCTTCCTGTGAATCACAATAAATACACTTTAATAAAGCTTGTTCTTGCAAGGCTACTATTAGCCGTAGCTTTAGGCTAGGCTGTTATTAGCCGTAGCTTTAGGCTAGGCTGCTATTAGCCGTAGCTTTAGGCTAGGCTGCTATTAGAGAAACTAGTCCATGCATTTGTTACTTCAAGGCTGGACTATTGTAATTCTTTACTATCAGGAAGTCCACAAACTGTAGTTAAAAGCCTTCAGCTGATCCAAAATGCTGCAGCCAGAGTTCTGATGAAAATTAAAAAGAGAGATCATATCTCTCCTATCCTGGCTTCTCTTCATTGGCTTCCTGTTAAATCAAGAATAGAATTTAAAATCCTCCTTCTCACATATAAAGCCTTAAATGGCCAAGCTCCATCTTATATCAGAGATCTGATTGTTCCTTATGTTCCTAACAGAGCACTTCACTCTCAATCTGCAGGTTTACTAGTGGTTCCTAGAATTTCTAAAAGTAGAATGGGAGGCAGATCTTTTAGTTATCAGGCTCCTCTCCTATGGAACCAACTACCAGTTTTAGTCCGTGAGGCAGACACTCTGTCTACTTTTAAGACTAGGCTTAAAACTTTCCTTTTTGATAAAGCTTATAGTTAGGGTGGCTCAGGTTATCCTGAGCTGTCTTTAAAGTTATGCTGCTATAGGCTTAGACTTTTGGAGGACATAGGGACCCCCATTTCATCATTCTGCTTCATTCTCTCTGTTCTCCTATTCTGCAGAATCTGTTTGTTCAATCTCTAACCTTCTGCTCTCTCTGCTTTTCCTCAGAGTAGCTTTGCCTCGTCTGTTCCTGTTTGGCTGTGATGTCATCCAGGAAAGAAACATCAGCTGTGCTGCTTCCATCAACACCCTTGTTTGTAGATGTTGGAGATCGGCCTGTCTTCAGGTGTGGTCCTGTTTCTCTGGCCGTGGCTGGGTGGATGTGCTCTCTTCATCCTCTGGCATGGGAGCTGCCTTGGAGCTCGTCTGCCTGGCTGTGTGTTTCCTGGACGGGGCCGCCTTTTACAGCTGCTTTTTGTATCTCTGCTTCTGTCTCCTTGAACCCCAGTCGGCCTCGGCAGATGGCCGCTCACACTGAGCCTGGTTCTGCTGGAGGTTTCTTCCTGTTAAAAGGGAGTTTTTCCTCTCCACTGTCGCTACAAGCATGCTTAGTGTGAGGGATTGTATTTGAGTCAATGAGTTACTGCAATCAACTGATTTTCCTTAGATAGAAAACTTTGTATCAATTTGACTGTATGATCTGGTTGAACTGTAAAGTGCCTTGAGATGACATGTGTTGTGAATTTGGCGCTATATAAATAAACTGAATTGAATTGAATATTAGCCGTAGCTAAGGCTAGGCTGCTTTTAGCTTAGCAGGCAGTAATCGAACATATATTTACTGTGGCACCCGAGAGGCGCGATCATCTAAAAAAAAAAAAACATAAAACCAAACAGACTGCGGCGATTGTGAGCAGAGCCCTAAAACCTTTTATTGGTTTAAAAGTTCAATAAAATGGGTTAAAAGGAAGGGCTAAAAAGGAAGGGATTAAAAGAAAATAAAAAGATAAAAATGCAGGGCATCGGGCAGCAGAGTCAATGAGATAGCCCTGAGATGCGCTCCAGCTGGCACGATGGAGGGTGCAGTCCTTCCTCCAACGCACGGTCCTCTCGCCAGCATGCTGCGCGTGTGGGCCTCGCCAGCATAGCTGGCACCAGTGAGGTCACCTCCAACACGCGGTCCTCTCGCCAGCATGCTGCGCGTGTGGGCCTCGCCAGCATAGCTGGATCCAATGAGGTCTCCTCCAACACGCGGTCCTCTCGCCAGTGTGCCTCTGTGCCGCTCTCCATCGCGCCGCACTCCAGTGCGCCGCTCACCATCGCGCCGCTCACCATCGCGCTGCTCTCCAGTGCGCCGGTCTCCAGTGCGCCGGTCTCCAGTCCTGACTCAGCGCCCCACTCCCGTGCGCCCCGCTCCAGGGCGGCTCAGCGCCTCGGTCCAGTGCGCCTGCGGCAACCGGTCGCCAGAAATGTCCCGATGCTTCTCCCTCACCCGCTCAGTTTGGCTCTCCTCAGAGTCCGGCCACGGCCCTCCATGTCGGGTCTCTGTCTTCCCATGTCCAGAGCGTATCTGTCTTCCCATGTCCAGGACCTCTCCCTCCAGCCAAACAGCTGCCTTTTTATCAGTGTCCCTGCACGCTGCCTGGCTGATGGGGAACACCTGTGCCGTTGCTGTGGGCGTGTCCAGGTGTGAGTGGCAATGTGACCTCCAAACAAAATCAGTAAAAACATGCAACACACAAAAATGAAAACAAGTAAATCAGTTCAAAAGTAAAGAAGATCCAAAATCAGAAAACATGCAATAAACTTAACAAAAAGGCCACATTACCACATCCCCCCACACTTTAATAAGGCCCGTCCCGGCCGATCCTTAGGGAGAAGCACATTTCCATCTAATCTTAAAATAAAATAAATAAAATAAAATCCGTTAAAACACTGCTCACAACCCCGCAGTCCTACCAGCAACGCCAGATTCTGTGGCACCCGAGAGGCGCGATCATCTTAAAAAAAAAAACCCATCAAACCAAACAGAGTGCGGCGATTGTGAGCAGAGCCTCAAAACCTTTTATTGGTTTAAAAGTTCAATAAAATTGGTTAAAAGGAAGGGCTAAAAAGGAAGGGATTTAAAGAAAATAAAAAGATAAAAATGTAGGGCATCGGAGCAGCAGAGTCAATGAGATAGCCCTGAGATGCGCTCCAGCTGGCACGATGGAGGGCGCAGTCCTTCCTCCAACGCACGGTCCTCTCGCCAGCATGCTGCGCGTGTGGGCCTCACCAGCATAACTGGCACCAGTGAGGTCACCTCCAACACGCGGTCCTCTCGCCAGCATGCTGCGCGTGTGGGCCTCGCCAGCATAGCTGGCACCAGTGAGGTCTCCTCCAACACGCGGTCCTCTCGCCAGCGTGCCTCTGTGCCGCTCTCCATCGCGCCGCTCTCCAGTGCGCCGCTCTCCAGTGCGCCGCTCACCATCGTGCTGCTCTCCAGTGCGCCGCTCTCCAGTCCTGCCTCAGCGCCCCACTCCCGTGCACTCCAGGGCGGCTCAGCGCCTCGGTCCAGTGCGCCTGCGGCAACCGGTCGCCAGAAATGTCCCGATGCTTCTCCCTCACCCGCTCAGTTTGGCTCTCCTCAGAGTCCGACAACGGCCCTCCATATCGGGTCTCTGTCTTCCCATGTCCAGAGCGTCTCTGTCTTCCCATGTCCAGGACCTCTCCCTCCAACCAAACAGCTGCCTTTTTATCAGTGTCCCTGCACGCTGCCTGGCTGATGGGGAACACCTGTAATTGCTGTGGGCGTGTCCAGGTGTGAGTGGCAATGTGACCTCCAAACAAAATCAGAAAAAACATGCAACACACAAAAATGAAAACAAGTAAATCAGTTCAAAAGTAAAGAAAATCCAAAATCAGAAAACATGCAATAAACTTAACAAAAAGGCCACATTACCACATTTACCGCTAGCATCTCATCTTTGAGTTCGTCTTGTTCGACTGCAGAGTCGCCATCGTGTCCAAGAGGAGTTTTACCCCGAAATCCCACATACTCCGCTCCAGACCGCCTGCACAAAGCAAAGCATACATCCTCCGATGTGGCTCCAGACCGCTCTGCTCTGAGTTTCTTGGAGATCATAGAGAGCATGCGCGAGATTTTTTTTTTAATCAAGGCCTTAATTGGCACTAAAATTATTTAAATATGTTTATCGAAGTATTTATAATTCTTTAATAAAAAATGCTTATAAAAACAATTTCGTCAGATATATTATATCGCTATTAATTTGCGTGGAACTGATCATAAAGCCGTATGTTTGGAAAGGAAGCTCCAGGCGGAGAAAAGCTATATGTGTGTGTGTGTGTGTGTTTACATACATACAGGAGTCATGGAACTGTGCTTACAGCTCCTTCATATTTCATGTACACTAATAACTTGTGTACATGGTTCTTGTTGATGGCATTAAAATCATTTCTAATAGCATTAAAATAGCATTAAATTAGAGTCACTCATTCCTGTATGAACCCTTTGAGCGCTTAATTTAATATGACATATTAAAAAAATCCCACCATCATCCAGCATATGTTCAGTTTCTGCCCAAATATATATATATATATATTTTTGTAGATTTTTGTAACGGGGATAAGGATAATTCAAAACTGCTTTTTTTGAATGAACTTGTTCTCTACTCCCAAACTCAGCATCTCTTTTCATTCCTGTAATAAGAAGTTTCTTTTGAATGGATTTGATTAAAGTTTAAGTCCCTCGGTATAAAATAAATATTTTGATGGAGATGAGAAATCTGCTTCTTCATTGGTGAATAACAAATAGTTTAGATCCAATCATTTAAATAAACTGTGTTAGTTTTTTTTTTTTATATATAAGAATTGTGCTATAATTTCTAGTCACCGATCTGTTGCTGCTATATTTTAATTTGACGAACCGGAATTTGTCGATGTTCTTTTTCCTGTTTGGTGCGATTGCAATTGAAGAGCTTGACCTGGCCGGACCTTATGACCACAGTGTACCAATCTTCTGATGGCTACTTCCAACAGGATAATGCGCCATGTTATAAAGTGAATCATCTAAGACTCATTTCTTGAAACTTTTCCACTTAAGTAATTGTGAATTGAGCATATTGACAGACAACATTTTATTTTTTCTCTTAAATGCAAATTTTTTAAAAATAATTACTGCTCTAAATGTATTGCTCTGTCAGCTAAAGATCTGTTTTGGTCTCTATACTTTAATTAAATAAATCAATTCAAGCTAAAATGTAAGAGGCTATACTGAGCCTGATCTCTTTGTATCAGAGATTTTCCTACCTTTTAGAAAAATGTCACTTGGGTAAAACTCCCCCTGCAACCCTGATTTGCATTTGTATAGCTCACAGCATTTTCATTTACATGTTAAAGCCTCCCCTAGAATTCCATGGGGGGGAGGCATTGGGGGAACACTGCCTAAGAAAGTCCACGTCAATTTCTGACAATTTGCGGGAGTTTTCGGCGAAGCCTGCAAATTGCCGTAAACTGCCGCTAACCTGAAGTTCCACGACAATCTAGTTCCAGTGCCGCATATTGACGAAAATCCCACTTTTCATGCAGTGAGATTGCATGTATATATCAAGCATTATAACACATGCCTGAAATTAAGTCTTATGGTTGGCTAAAAAATATATAAATAATCATCCTTTTCCCAATGGTCATAAGTTGGTGTTATATTAAAAATGAAAAAGGAGGATTTGATTAACAAAATAATTCTGAGGAGCTTTAAACAGTGTGACATAAACACCATCATTCATCAATGTTGTGCGATATCCCAGCCAGGTAAATGGTACTGAACATGACCATTCTGCTGCAATCTACAGTTACTGTCCACTTCAGAGAAATTGCAAGCACTTTTGGAACTAGCAGAGTAAAAAATGGGGAAATTTTCTCTGGCATAGATTAGGCTTCATCCATATGAGATGGGGCTAAGAATCTCCCTAATGTGTTGCTTTAATATGCAGCTAAAGAGACTATTCTGTTATAAAATCTAAACCAAATGGACCTAGTGATGTGTGAAAGCCTCAGCCTGGGAAACAAGTACATTGTAACACTGCAAACTAATTACAATGTCATGGTAGATTGCAAAATCCTGTATTTTATTGGAATGCACCTTTTCTGAGAGGATGTAACATTTAAAGGAAGTTATTAAGACACTAGTGATGTTATAATAACACATATAAAAAGATTAAAACAATTAAAAAATGTGCATCTCCTAAAGGGTACTGAAAATAAGAAATGGAATGGTACACAACTCTAACATTTTTTAGTTTAGTAAATGTAAGGTGAGAAACAAAACATATTTAAAAAAAATAAAATATCACTGTCTCTTGAGAGAGTTGTTGCCAAACAGGTCTGTGACTACTTACACCATTACTTTTTAAAGAGTTTGAAAAACAGTTTACTTCTTTTGGGTGAAAGCTTCTTTGCAAAAAAAAACAAGTAAAAAAAAAAAGTGCTAAAAGCTCATTTGTTTAGAGCTGCCTTTGACTGTTGAAGTTAAACTGCTAACTGCTGTTTTACTCTTTTTATAAAATTTTTTTAATTCGGTTTTATTCCCCCTTTTTATGGTTCAATTGTTTTATTTGTTTTACAAATATTTTTGCTGTCATTCTGCTTTTATTTTTCTTCTATGTTATTATCAGATTCATGTAAAGCACTTTCAATTGTCCATGTACTGAATTGTGATATACAAAAAAAAAAAAAAAATGCCTGGCCTTGTAATTTGTAAATAACTTTTTTGTGCTAATTAAGGTACCTGTGTGTCTGTTATGCGGGATTTGTAATTTTTGTATGTAATTTGTAAAGTACTTAAAGTGCATCATTTTAGGTAATTGTAAATCTTTAAAAGAATATCAAATATAAATATAAGGATATTATGAACACAAAATAAAAATGCATGTGCAAAACATTTATAAATTGAAAAACGTTACTACGCACACAAATCCTATGAAACACAGGAACAAAACAGTCATGTTATGAGTGCACAAACATTCTTTTAGACCCATTTCACCCTTTCAGACAGCTCCAAGATTTGTGTGTACATAGTGCTTTTAAATGCTGGTGGAAAGTTGGATCATTTAAAGTTTGTTCAGAGTCCAGCATGTTGTTTTTTTTTTTACACTGAAATTCCTTCTCTATAGTTGTGCTGAACTAGGAAATACGGTTTTCTGTGGAAAATGTGATATTTCAGCACCCTTTAGTTAGAAGACATACAACTACATCTACCTTTTTTTTTACTATTATTCTACAGTTATTTATTTACCTGCATTTGTGAGTTAGACATTACTTTAACTGATCACAAACTTTGTTCCAATGGACCAAGCCAGCCAAGTGTGAGGACACAGTGGTGATTATAAAAAAAAAAATGTTGGTTTTATTTCCCCAAAGTAACAAGAATCCAAACAATAATGACAGGGCCCTTAAAAAGGTAAAATGAAGAGACTAACTTAAGGCAAAAAAATATCAAGGTTAAACATATCAAAACCTCAAACTAACTGCACAAACAAACTGACCTGACACACTGCAAACGAAGGGGACTTAAATACTGGCTGATCAGACCAGACTGAC
Source organism: Cyprinodon diabolis (assembly GCA_030533445.1). Classification (NCBI taxonomy): domain Eukaryota; kingdom Metazoa; phylum Chordata; class Actinopteri; order Cyprinodontiformes; family Cyprinodontidae; genus Cyprinodon; species Cyprinodon diabolis. Next base: position 12,250,649 of record CM060070.1, on the reverse strand, counting down.
ATACTCAGAAAGAAGTAGGGAAAACATTAAAAGGTTAACTCCATGGTCTTCCCCATACTCTCTAACACCAAAAAAGGAAACACAAACAAAATTAAGTATTTGACTAAATTAAATATGGAGTGGTTTTGAGTGGGCTTGCTGATCAACCCAATAATAAAATTGCTGTGTTTTTTGTAAATAACGTTTTTTGTACTGATTTAAAGTATCTGAGCCTGTAATGCTGGATTTGCAAATTTTTATTTAATTTGTAAATTACATGGTTTACATAACTTTAGGAACTTGTGAATCTATGTTAAAAATGGAATATAAAAATAATGAAATTAGGAATACAAAAGATAAATAGAAATCTGATATTTATAAATTCAAAAAGGTTCCTAAGCATACAAACCATTAAATTCTTGCACATAAATCCTATGAAAAATAGGAGCAAAACAACAGTTATACCTAAGTCAGGTTGCGAGTGCACAAAATTTTTTTTTAGAGCTGTTTCATGCTTTCAGACAGCCTCCAGATTTTTGTGTGCATGGAGCTTTTAAATGTTGGTCGAAAGTTGGATCATTTCAGTTTTGTTCGGAGTCCACCGGGTTTTTTGTTGTTGTTGGGTTTTTTTTCCACTGAAATTCTCTCTCTATAATTGTGCAGAATTAGGAAATACGATTTTCTGTGGAAAATAGGAGACTTCAGCACCCTTTAGTTAGAAGATGTACAACTACATTACTTTTTTTTATTATTCTACGTTTGTTTATTAACCTGCATTTGTGAGCTAGACATTAGTTTAACTAATCACAGACTTTCTTCCACTGGACTTTATTGAAATGCAACCTTGGAAGAATGAAATGCTAATTCCTTTTGCTGTTTGATAGCTATTTATTTCTAGCTTAGATTAACAGTGAGGTTTAAAATTCTATTGTATCAGAGAATTTAAAAAGCAGTTTAAACAAAGAATAATGGATATATTAATGTATATATTATTATTAAATATTATTCTAGTCATGATAGCGTATTTCCCTTCATTTCACAGTACTCTGCTTTTTTCCCTAAAAGTATATAAAAATAGATACACTGAAAGAGGGGATCATTAAAAAAAAACAAAACAAAAAAAACTCAGAGATGGAAAAGCTAAAGTGTGTTTTCTTCAGAGAAATCTAATGGTTAGACTGTAGCTGCAGGAACATTAACCGCTCCTCCCACTGTTTCACCTGTTTCATCACCTTTCTTATCAAGTGACGACAAGGTTTGTTTATAGATAATTTTGTACAGTATTTTATTAGTCTGTGTAGGCTATATGTTTTGATGATGTTTTGTTTTAATAAAAAGCCGCCACTCTGTAAAGTAGTCAAAAGAATGTTATCCTGAAATAACATTTTCTGGGGGCAGCACAGCTTGGTCTATATTCAGCATTCTCTCGTAATATAAAATGTACTTTCTTTGACTGAACAACTTCAAGATTGGCTGGCTCCACTTTGAGGTTTGTAGAATTTATTCCTTCGCCACATTCTGTCCTTTTTTCATAAACACCTATTTTGCCCATGATGGCAGGCACGCCATTACTTTTTAGAACTGCTGATGGCATAAAGAAAAGTACAGCTTGTACCATCTTACTTCCATAGAAGGAGTGAAATTACATTGAAGGAGCATGAGTCTGGACAGGATGATAATCCTATGCTGCTTTTTCTCTTGTACCCCCAACCCCCTGCCCCAATAGCTGAAAAGCTTAATTTTTTCCATATGTAAATATCAGCATGTTGCTTTTACAGACCTTGCAACATCCATCTGTTTTTGGAAATGTCATAGCATCAGCACCACGGTGCACTAACCCCACAACGGGGCTGCCGGTTCTATGTAAGAGGGGGTCAAGAAGTGTGGTGCGGTGTCTAGGGGAGGTATTTGGCTGGAATAATCATAAAAGCAAGCCATGCAAGTTCAAATGACCTTGCATAAGCATGATGTGGAGCCATTAATAAGGATAAGGTAGACAAGGAAAAGACACAGACAAGTACAGTCAATGGGGAAAAAACAAGCATCTATTTTTCACTCTGTGTACACAGTGTGAGAGTGCCTGTCGCTCTGTGAGATAAGGAGTGGTCCATCTTTAGATTAATGGCCTGCTTACAGTGCAGCACAAAATCCGCGCAGATGTTGTACAGTGAAAAGATGACTTTGCTGACAAGTAGTGTTACCTTCCTGTCACCAGGAGACTTTAAGCTCTTACCATTACACCAACACCCCCTGAGCAGTAAAATGCTGATGAAAATCTCTTACCTCTGACTTTAATGAAGCCAGTTTTTTAGCTGTGTTAAACTTCACGCATCTTCCTCAGCTTGATTGTCTCCTCATCCCTCACAGGGCAGTGCTGGAAGGGTTTCACCAGATTGCTGTAACAGATATCCAGTATATTTTTTTTAATTAGTTAGCCTTAGGTCTTTTACTTTGCAAGGTATGTGTTGGGAGCTGGAGAAGTACCACCTTCCTCCAGCAGAGTCCGCCATGGATCCTCCTGAGCCGAGCCTCCTGCACAGCTGAAGCTCATCCCATCATCAGAGGATCCACAGTATTTAAGCTGTCTTCAGACCTTGCCTCAACGCCACAGTGTTTTATCCAGTTTGTTAGCACCTAAGCCTAGAATCTCTGAGAACCTTTGTTGACTTTGAATCAGACTGGATTCTAACCTTTGTCTCTGTCTTCCAGGAAACCTGTTTTTCTCTTGTGAAGCTCAGGAAGAGCTTAACCTGCCGAGCCTGCCCTCTGAGCCAAACCTGAAGTCTCTCTCTGGATTTTCCATGCAGCTCTGGACCAAGAGCTGGAAACTCAAAGCCAATGTCAGCTCATTCTCAAGAAGTAAGACGCTGAAGCAGTTAACGGACTCTGCTGAACAAACTATCTCCGGACCCAACAGTTTCCCTCTCAAGGCTTTAACCAAGAACCCTCAAGATTCCAGTGAACCAGTCCCCAGGCCTGAATCAGAACCAGTGGCTAAAACTGTGCTTGTGACAATAAACATTGTTAAACCTTTTACTTCTGTTTCCGTCTCCGTGGTGTTCTGCATAACTGGGTCTCACTAGTGAACCCATCATGACAGTATGTTAGTGCTAAGGAAACGTGTCGCTAGCTTAAGGCCTGAACACAATTCAATTCAGTTTATTTATATAGCGCCAAATTCACAACACATGTCATCTCAAGGCACTTTACAGTTCAACCAGATCATACAGTCAAATTGATACAAAGTTTTCTATCTAAGGAAAACCAGTTGATTGCATCGACTCATTGACTCAAATAAAATCCCTCACACTAAGCATGCTTGTAGCAACAGTGGAGAGGAAAAACTCCCTTTTAACAGGAAGAAACCTCCAGCAGAACCAGGCTCAGTGTGAGCGGCCATCTGCCGAGACCGACTGGGGTTCAAGGAGACAGAAGCAGAGACACAAAAAGCAGCTGTAAAAGGCTGCCCCGTCCAGGAAACACACAGCCAGGCAGACGAGCTCGGAGCCAGCTCCCATGCCAGAGGACGAAGAGAGCACATCCACTCAGTCACGGTCAGAGAAACAGGACCACACTGGAAAAAAGGCCGATCTCCAACATCTATAAACAAGGGTGTTGATGGAAGCAGCACAGCTGATGGCAGCATATGACTTTTTGATCTCATAGTTGATTTTTTTCCATGTCACACTGACTGCATAAAGTGAGGCTCCAACTAGGCAGGGTGAGAAGATCTGCACAGATCTTTTTTCACTTCTCTATTCTGTGCTAAACACAATTTAAAAGAATTTCCCACATTTTACTTGGACAGATTGTAAAAAGTTATTTAAAAAATAATAATAAAAAATGAATAAATGGCACATTCTAGAAAGCATTCTATAAAGCAAAGCCCCACTTAACGATTCTGTGCTGCATCTCAAACCAGAACAGATAGAAAATGTTCATATGCCTATATTAAAAACATAATGAGAACTACATCTAAAAAAAAGAAAAGCACAAAATTAAGGCATGATGCAGTTTAAATGTCTGAACGACTACGAGCTGATTTTTATTTAGTCTCGTCTCATTGACAAAAAATACAAGCTATGACTAGTCATATTTATTATTCTATGTTTAGCTAGTCAGTTTTCATTATGCTCGTGGAAAAAAAGGAGCGTCAACAAAATAATTTTGTCATAGTCATCCTTGACAAAAACAGCACAGCACTGCTTTCAATAAGCGCTAAATGCCACAACCTCGTCAGACATGATTTTCTGTCAGATCAGACGCAAAATCGGATTTGGTGTGTTCTGGTCTTTAATCTTGGGCTCAACACAGCAGGGCCAGCTGTAATATAGGTTTGGATTAAATCAAAACAAAACATCTAACCACCTATCAAGTAGCATGGTCTAACACACTTTTTTTTCTTTTCACAAACATCCGACACATTTCCTTTCTCTTTGTGTTCTTCAATGTCACATGGATTTAGCTTTTTTATTACACAAAATATAATAAGGAGAAGCTAGTCTAATATCTTTGACATGGGTGTGGTGGGACACCTATATAAAACTAATTAACATTCGGGTTATGAAAGGATTTAAATTGCATCTGGCTCTGGTGTGGTTTCACTGTTGGGTTTGATTAAATAGCTGGACCTCCTGTTATACACAGTTGGGCTGGCACCACTTTTCTGTGCTTACTGGCTCTTCTCCTGTACAGCTCTTCCCTCTCCCATCTGGCACTAACATCACTGCCAGGAAGCTTCTTGCAGTGTTTTGCTCCCTTCCCCTATCTGTCTATTTTCCACTTTGAACTTTTGACTTAATAAAAACTCAAAAAAATGGGATAGCTGTGGTTCATTCTGAGAGTCTAAGACCATAACACATCTTTTGTGTCTTGCAGTATAGGTTGTCTGAAAGTATGAAGGGAAATTAACATGAATCAAGAATTTAAAGAGCTATCAATGTTTGCAGTAAAGAACACTTTATGACCAATTCACATTCTCAGTGACAATATGAATGTGATAGGAAAATGGTACATGTTGCTAGGTATACTTCGCTAAAATATAAAGAAGAAGAAAAATACATGTTTCCTTTTCCTATTTGAACATATTACAGCACAAGTAGGAATTGTAATTCTCATTAGTTTACCAGCAAAACTTTTGGCATTAACTACCTAGTATTTCTAAGAACTTTCTGTTTTCCAGAGTCATTTGTTTTTTTGCTTTCCAAATGTGTGCATTCAAACAATAAGTGAAGCAAGCTGTTCTTTTTTCTCAAGCCCAATTTTACACACAACTCTGGAAAACAAACTATGTTTTAACACTTCTCTGAGATTATTTGGAGATTTTACTACTTTATCCAGATACATATTTAAATGCTCAATTAATACAAGTTGGATGCTTAAAGAGGACCCATGGGAGAAAAAGTTGTTTAATGTAGGAGCAAATGTGACAGCTATCTAGAGTACACGCTCAGTCTCAGTTGCAGAGAAAAAGTGAAAAGCATCATTTTGGAGCAGAATAACCTCGTTAAAAAGAGCACCATATTCAGTCAGAGGAGACAGATGTCAGAGTGGTGGGTGCTTCTCTAAATGCTCAACTTTAGCAGTAAGATGTCAAGAAAGTTTCAACATTTCCTAAATTGAAATCATGCTTAAGAGCTGTAAAAAGGTGTATACATTTCTAGTAAGTGTGTCAAGCAAGAACAACTGATTGTTTTCAGCTTATTTAAATGTGCTTACTTTCTGAAAGCCAACTAGCAACAGTACAAATATTTTGGGAAATTAAATCTTAAATAGGAATATTGTTGATTTAAATTTGTTAATATTGAGGTTCTAACAGCTTATATAGATCCTGTTTTATAAAGTGGTTCAATTAGTGGCGATTTTCTAATGCAGTCATACACAAGTCCTGAAATCAAGAGCTAATATCTCACAACCTTCAGAGGCATCCCTTCTCAAACACGCCTTAATGTAAGTGGTCTGTTACCAGGCCTTTTAGAGTGACATAATGATGGGGAAATTCAGCCATTTTATCTAGGTGTGCTGGAGAAGGGATGCATCTAAAAGTTTCATTACAATGGGTTTCAAGTTTCACATCCCCCCCTTGATTTATAGACCAAGATTGCTTTACTAAGTGTCAAATAAATCCTTTTGTCCATCTTCTCCCATTTATTCTGTCAGGTTTGTTGTGGGGCGGGTGCCTGTCTCCAGCATCTATAGGCGAGAGGATACTGTACACCCTGGACAGGTTGCCAATCTGCCACAGCGCAACCCGAGACACACAAAGACATACAACTATGCACAAACATATTCTCTGCTAAGGACAATTTAGAGTCATGTTTTTGGACTGTGGAAGGAAGCCGGAGTACCAACGCAAGAACAGGGAGAACATGCCAACTCCATGGAGAAAGACACTGGCCTGTGAATCGAACCCCGACAACCTTTTTGCTGCAAGGCAACTGCTCTCCAAAGCCTGACAAATAAATAAAAAGGTGAAATCCTTTCTTAAAAACGGCAAATCAGAATGGACATTATATGTTTGTCGCCAGATTCAATTCAGTTTAATTCAGTTTTTTTATATAGCACCAATTCACAACAAATTTTATCTCAAGGCAATTTACAGATCACCAGATCATACAGTCAAATTAATTCAAAGTTTTCTATCTAAGGAAAACCAGTTGATTGTATCGACTAATTGACTCAAATGACATCCCTCACACTAAGCATGTTTGTAGCAACAGAGGAGAGGAAAAATTCCCTTTTAATAGAAAGAAACCTACATCAGAACTCGGTGGGAGGCTCTTAACTATGCTTCACTGAAACATAGTTTTGAATCCCTTATTAGTATCAGAGGTCTCATTAAAGCTCTCTAAAATACTAAATAAAGGTCTCATTAGAGATCTTTAAGTATCTTATTTATTATTCAGCCTATGCTACTGAATCCGTGTATGGTTCGTTCTATGGTTTTTCTCGTTTCAAAACAAAAACGAAAAAACCAAACAAGCATGTGTTTTTTCTGTTTTTCCATTTTTAAAACCTAAAGCGAAAAAATGAAATATCGAAATTAATAGAAAATCAACAGCATTTGAGTTTTGTTTTGCCATCTAAATGAAAATAAAATACAGTTGTTGTTTTAATATGTAGCAGTACCGGAAATGAAGTAAGTCGTAATAAGTAAAAGTAATAAGTAAGTCGAAGTAAGTAAAAATAATTTACAGTGGATGAAGACGGCATCAAAACAAACCATTTCTAAACAAAATGCAATGGCTGCACTTGAACCGTTTTCTGCATTGATTATCGAACTTTATGAGAGAGGAAAAACACACTCTGAAATCAGTGATGCTTTGAGCCGCCATGGAGCTCCACATTGCGCCGATTCCCTCTAAATAACACAAACGTTTCCATTTTAGTAGTGCTAACTGAAGAAGTTCTTCTTCTTGTGGATTGTGATGGCGGTTGGCAAGAAATTTAATGCGTACATTACTGCCACCTACTGGTAACTAAAAAAGTTATGTGTTGGGAGTTCAGGTCTTCATTTCCGGTTCTGCCATAAGGTCCGTTGAATTAACAACAAAATAAAAGTTTGTCTTTGGTTTAACCATTGCAGTTAAAAAAATCCCAAAACATACCCTTTTTTCATTTTTGCAAATGCCGTTTTTATAATTTCGTTTTAAAAACAGAAAAACAAAAAACCACTTGCTTGTTTTGTTTTTTCTTTTTGTTTTGAAACGAAAAAAAAAACAAAGAGCGAACCATACACGGATTCTACTGTGTTGTTTAAAGTTGAAATGAAACGGTCACAAAATAGCTTAATTCATGAGATTGTGTCTATTATGAATAATTATATTACCAATGTAAAAAATATAAACGTAAAAGAAAAAAGAAGCATTGTTTTATATTTTTTCGGTAAGGGCGCCACCATGTTTCAGTTCTCCAAACTATGACATCATGGTTGGTAATGTTTCAGCTAGCAGTTGAATACATTGGATAAACCAGTGATACTTCACCACCATAAAACACGTAAAACACTTTGGTATGATGGAGGACGAAGCTAAAAGGACACTTTCAGAGTCGAACCATAGTAAAAAGAGAAGAGGCAATTTTGGAGCAATGGTTTTTTTTATTTTTTTTGTCCTGTTTTTTTTTATGTACAATAGCTCTGGGAATAGATGTTGAAGTGCTACATGACAGCCCAACAGCTTAGCTTCCACAAGCAGACCATTATGACTCAAGGTTCCGCTTGATAGTTGTTTATTAAACTTTATTGAAAATTAATTCCAGAGTAAAATTTATGGGAAAAAGAGGGCATAATAGCGAATGGGAGAGAGATAGAGCTAGAGACAGAAAAGAGAAAATAAAGCAAAACAGCAAAAATAGAGACTCAGAAGATATACAGTACCTCCTAGAAGTCTGCTTCAATACCTTTATCAGTTGGGAGAAACCCAAGAGAGACAACTTAAAGAACTGAAGTGGAGAAAACAGAGGTGTGAAAGACCCCTTGCCGGCTGACCCCTACTATAGATATGTTCATCCTGAAGGCTGCTGCTTGAGTTTAAGTGCTTAAATAGGGATAAAGTTGGAGAACTGGCTCTACTTATGGACATGTGTTTTGGAGATAGGGGAATAGTTGATGATTTAATATCTCCCATCTTCATAACTGTAGATTTCATTGCTCTGCCTGCTTAGAGTGTTTTCTTACCCTGTCATTATGGCTGATTGTTGTCGCTGTCCCGCTGTCAGAGTGTTTTGGGCGGTCAGTAGAGCCCAGCTTATAGATAATTAAATTAAAAACACTTGGACCAGTTTCTGGCTTTTTCCCAACAGACCAAAGGACCACTAGCTTGCCAGACTTAAAACTCTTCTTCTTTACATGGTCTCCACAACCAGTGTTCTGTAGGGTAGCAGAAAAAGTCAGAACCTTGGCTCCAAAAGGGCCTCTTCTCTCCATACTAAAGCTCAAGTCACAAGCTGAATGGGCTCTAAAGAATAAGCAAATGTTTTAAGTTTTTTATGGTTATGAGTTATCACCGGTATAGCCAATGTATTCAATTGCTAAAATAGCTGAAGCTTCAATCAACCCCGTGACATTATTACTTGGGGTACTGCAACATGGTGGCGCCCTTACCAAAAAAGGATACAATGCTTCTTTTTTTCTTTAGTGTTTATATTTTTCACATTTATGATATAATTATTAATAATAAAAAGACACAATCTTGTGAAATAAGTTAGTTTGGTTGAACTTTTTATTTCCACTTTACGTTCATTGTAACCACCCCACCTGACATTATTTTCAAAGTTTAGAGCTGTATGTAGAAATTGAATTCCAAGCTCTGCATACAGTGCATCTTTCTAAATGCACTAAATGACTAATTTTCAACCTTAATTAGCCAAAGATTTAGAATAAGTAAAAGGACTAGTGATAAACATTTAGCTAAAATTGCATGTCTTGCCCCAGCATTGTGTGAGAAGTGGAACAATGGGATGATACATTTTAAACTTTCTGTCCATCATGTCAGCTTAATATTTACACTAAGCAAACAGTAGGCTTTTTAAGAAAGAACACTATTCTTGCCTTGAAACACAGAGAAGGCTTGGTTTTGTTAGGGGCTATGTTGCTGCATCTGTCATGGTAATTCTTGAATCTTTGCAAAGTGTAATGAAGTTTTAGAGAACCAAGACAACAATATTGCCAATTGACCAAAATCTTGGCCTAAGTAATGGGCAATAAACTCAAGAATTACTGCAAAACATTTAGGGCAGTTCCTCAATGGCCTTCCATGAGACAAGATCTTAAACGCATTGCATGACTTTGAAAGGATCTAAAGAATGTTGTTGAGCAATGTAGAGAAACAATTCTTTAAACCAAATTGAACTCTTAGGTCAGGAATGGAAATCCAAATTCTGCTGGTGACTGCAGATATCTTATTGTAAACTGGAGATATTTTATTTCAACAAAGAACACTGCAACAAAAAAGTAAGGGTACTACATTTTTATACAAGCCCACTTTTTATACACGTCACTTAAGCACATACCTACTCCTTGATTGCTAAAATGAAAGTGTCAGATATTTACTGATAACATTGCTTCAAATTCACCACTGACCTCATGAATGCTGTTGAACAAAAAGTGAGATTTGTTTTTTAGCATTTATGCTCAGATGTGTTGGATAGGGTGCCTTAATAGGCCTTTTGAGACAGTGCTACAGACACTGACTCTTTACCCCACTCATGTCATTTCAACTGTCAGCTGAGCTCTGTTTATCACAAAACCTTAAAGAGAGTAGAATATTTTCTTAGAATATGCACACTTTGCAAGAATTACAAATAGCGATCAGTGGCAATCATGACAAATTTCAGGTGAGAGACATTAAAAAATCCCTGGTCTAACCCATCATACCAGAGAGAGAAATTGAAACTAGGCAGGAATTTTAGCTCTCTGTTGTGGATGAAGGATAATGGGAAGCAGAGAGCAATGAATAAATCCTATGTAGATAGATAGGTGGTTGGAAGGATGGATGGGCAGAGGTGAAAAATGAGAAGTGAGGATTGAGTAGTAGAGGGTACTCTAACCCCCTCATGCTCTTGATTTGAGATAACTCTGTAAACTCATGAAAGCTGACAGACATGCATCTTGTACTGATAAACACGTACAGAACACAAGAACGTAACTTTTACACACTTGTCAAAAAGACAGCTTTTTATCTGGAATATTTGCTCGCAAAGCTTGGGAGCAGTGAAATTTGTCTCCAAAAATCCTTATGCTATTGATGCAAGTGGGGTGTCCTGTAAAGGTCCAGACTAATCCTCCACTTTATATGCCACAGAACAAGCATGATTATCATTGCAGATAAGACAGGATGTTTTATTTCTGAATCAATTCTTATTCTGATGAAAAAAAAATATATGTGGACATGCTTACATTTCAAGAGAAGCATTGATTTTTGAGCTTAACATCACAGAAAAGATACTTGTTTCAGAGCAGCACTCTAGGATTAGTTCTAGCCTCTTTGCTAAGTGCAGCCAATCCACTAAAGTAATTACACCACTAATTACTTTAGTGGACTAATTTGATACAAACATGTAAATCAATGTGAAAAGTAAAATACATAATGCAAATCAATGCATACAGAGGTGTATATTTTTTATGCCACACATACAACCGAGCTTTAAAGAATGAGCAAGATCTAATATACAAACATTTATTTAGTAGGAACATTACTTGGTGAAGCACATTCCGAAAACATACCAGGACCCCATTTCTGAAATTGAAACATTAATTTCTTATACAATGTCATGTTGTTTTCCAGTTTCTTAACTGATATGCAGAACAACAAGAGAACAGGTGATCAGATAAATCAAGTTTATTTTAATAGTTGAAATAATTCAGTAAATGCTTTGGGTCCTTAAAGGGAGAGCACACAGGGTCGTCTGCACACTGCTGAGCAGAAAAAGGGAGACAATGAGTTTGTCGGCAATAAGATCTTTGAGTTATGTTTTAAAACACTGATCTTACTTGGGTTTCACCCAGAAGGGAGGGGCATGTGGGCTGTGGTATTGGTTCCTTTGTAAGTGTCCAGGTTACGGAGAGAGGATTCAACTAAGTGAGTTTAGGTTAATTATGGGAATAATGCGGTGGAGGACGGACAGGTTTACTGTGGTGTGGAGGGGGAAAGAGCAGCGATCCGACTGCAAGCTGAAAAATCCAGGAACTGCTTATGATCATGCTGAGGAGTTGATGGAGTTACTTGGGAAACTTGTGGGTAACAGTCCATGGCGTCATGAGGAGAGAGAATCCAGAAATCCAGAACTAGATCTTCACAAGGAGGATCCAATTCATCACAAGGAAACACTTGAGAGAAGGTGGACCACGAGAGTCAATTACAGTAAGTTTGTCTAAAAGAAAATAACAGAGAGTTTCTCCATGGGGTTCTCCTGTTATTATGTTTTAGCCTAGGAGGCCACCGTAACCCTATGAGGCCCAGGGCGCAGATTTCCTGTTTAATGTTCAGTTCAGCTTCTACAGTAAAGCTAACCCCAGCCACTGTCTCGCCTGTTGCCTCGTCATTCATGCAACTAGAATAATACACAACAATAACAACCTACTGTGCCCGCTGGCACAATATCAAGCCATTCTATTGGAATGAAGACCGCTTTTAATGACCATTTATTAGAATGATAACACCCAAAGCGGCTGCAAACACCCACTTAGTATTTACTGTGAAAAAGAAGACAGAATCGACATGAGGAGGATCCCCATGACATGATGAACAGGTTCTCTCTATTAGAAAAACGTTTTTAGACTTCACCTGCTGCCAGATGATTTCACCTGAATAGATACACTGATCCACTGCTAACCTGTAAAGTTATTGTGGACACAACAGGCTGTGGGAACCCATTTTCATATGTAGTATTTTTACTGAATATGTATCCCTGGTCTATTTAAATCAAAATTATATTCTTCACATCTAGTATAAACATTCTGGATGTCTAGAAATGAACAAAAGATCTCCATATTCCTACTGTTTCTGGTCAGCGTTAATTATTTTGACTACTGTATGAAGAAATGTTTTTCAGATATCATGAATATATATTCAGTCAAGCTGATAAATAACAAAATGGCCACTGAAAAATGAATAAGTTTTACTTCATCATATAGCACCTATTTTGAGGAGTTTAAAATGCAGCAAGGTTGATACTCTGTACATGCCTTTTACTTTCTGTACCTGGATTATTTACCTTTTGTGTTTGTATAGTCTAGTACTGTGATTTCCAAACCTGGTCCTCAAGATCGACTGTCCTGCAGATTTTAGATGGATCCCTGCTCCAACACAACTAACTAGGGTGGGTTTGAGCCTGCAAACTTCGGGTGAAATTCATCTGCAGGGCCCGCTCTAGGTTCTCTGGTGCCCAAGACGAGAGTGTCGCTTTTGCCACCCCTTCCGACTAAACTCTCATACTTGCAAATACTCCTGATTAGAAGTGAGTAGAAGACCCCAGATTTATGTTATTTCCCTCAGAACTTCAGATCAGTAATTTCTCCTGCTAATTTTCCATTTTTTTTAGAAAAGGAAAACAATAAGTGTCTGAGAGATAAATATTGCAATATCTGTCCACCCTACTTTCACAGCTTTGAGAAGAAAAAATAGTTTTTGTTGTTGGTGGTTTTTGTATTCTGGTACATGGCAACAGCCAATTAATCTATTAGGTTGTGGCAGTTGGTCGTACAGACTTGTTAATTTATTATTGGATAGGCCTTGCGATGAAACATCTCATTCGATGGGGTACACGGGACAAATATAATTTGATATGCAAGACTGCAGACTAAATAGACTGCAGTGTTACTGTTCCTTTTTTTAACCTTCTGGCTCGCATTTCAATGACTAAAACTGCTTTTTTTAAACTTGTCTTCAAAAAAATATGAATTTAGTATAAAAAAACAAAACAAAATTTTTCAGAATAAGATTCCTTAATTAGGTACAAAAAAGTCCCAATGTTGGCAAGTATGAGCTTCTACTTTTCCCAAAAAGCATCTCATCAGTAATTCAATAATATCTTTTTTTAGTGCTTAGTGCTACAGTGTGTAATAATTACAGGGATATACAGTCAGAAATGTAATATATTATACATAACTATGTTATTTATCATCATCTACGAGCTCAGCCTCTTAATCTTAATATTTGCGTTGCCTTAGAATTCGTTATTTATAATTACATAGGAGCGGGTCTCGCAGCCATGGAGGCAGACATCTTTGCGCTACGGCAGCGCAGAGCCAACAAACTAGCGATTGCGAGATCGCCCATTATGCTCGAAAGTTACTACGGCAAGTTGAGAGAGATGAACTGAGACGTACTGAAATCTATACCCTACACAGACTAATGAAATACTATCTGTAAAATTATCTATGTAAACAAACCTCATCACTTGAGAAGGTAGGTGATGCGGACGTCGTGGAAGACATTTTGTCCCGTAACGCTCGCCGTACTGTTGGGGGGGAGAAGCGGTGGGGGGGGATGTTCATGTTGCTGCGGTCTGCAGTCTGGACGTTAGATGTCGCTGAAAATTACACACTGTAGCTTTAAACAAACCCTTTTTAAAAGCAACAACCTAAGGAATATATATATACATTTGATAGATATAATTACAGTACCACAATACCCAAAAACCTAAAATGTTTGCAAAGGTAATGGGTGCTAGTTTTGTATAAGTTATGAGAACGCTGAAGCACGCTGGCACACATCGACATACGGCAAGTACATCAAGAAAGTTGAGCTTCCATTTGCTACATTTGTGAAGCTTTTGTTGTTTTTGTAGCTCTTTTCATATGTAATTGTCCCAACTTCAACAGCGCCATACTTTTGCAGTTTTGGCACGTGATGACGCATGAAGGGTGTCTTAATTCAACACTGTTTTGTTACCCTGAATAGTGTTCTTACTGTTGACCGTGCAAAAGGGGAATGGACTGGAGACAGGAGGTAGGAGCCACAGCTTGATGTATTCAGATAAAGCTGCTCAGTTTTCTCTTTAGCTCCTTTTACAAAAATCAAATTAAGATATTCTCTTTTATAATTTGTCCAGGAATGCATCACCCAGCAACGCAGTTTGTTATTAGTTCCTGCTCAACTTGACTCCAATGAAGTTAGCTCTCTTTCAGACAAGCTGTACTAAAAGAATAAAAATTGTAGTAGACTATAACGTAAATAATATCTGACTCTTCAACATCAGACCTTTACGCCAGATATGATGTCACACATGTTAATTAGCGGTCAGCTGGAGGGGGTGACAGGGGGCTTTTTTTGTAATTCCCCTTTTGCTCCTCTCCTGCTGTTGCAATGATTCAGCTCTGCATATATTGAGGAGTGTATGTGTATTAAACATTTGGATTCACGCATTTGCCTTATGGCTATACCTAGTTTATCTAGTATTACAGATAGATGACAGATGCACACATTAACAACATTGCATCTGCAAACACTGCAACAGAAAACAAAGCACTTAGCATTGTGTTCAGTGCAGAAATTATGCCTGTTACAAATGTAGGAAGGACACATCTTGGGTTTGTGGAGACTGATGAAGGGACAAATATAGGCTAATAGGGTATGCTGTACATACTATATTCTTATCAGCACACATGAGACAATGGGTGTATATCATTTTTGGGCTCCACATGTAGTGCTTTTTATTGTAAGAAATTAATTTTATTGTTATACTGAGCTTATAGTGTTTGTCTGCTATTTTCTTACCTGAAATAGTGAATGATAAGATAAGATTGTTTCACCGTGTGACTTTTGCAATGTTATCTCTCAATGGGAAATGTGTCTAGTCTTGAATAGGCAACAGGTTTGCTTAAATGAAAGATTAAGAATAGACCTATCAATATATCTCTGCAAAAAAGGCATGATGTTGCAGAGTAAGTCAAAGAAGAAACATGCTAGAAACATGCTTTTGTTCTGATGCTAGTTTTTTTTTTTTTTCAGCCTTTCTCCAATCTCATGTACTGGGGCTGGTAATATCAGCGGTTGTCTGTATTTTAATGGTAACAGTTACCAAGGTAGGGGCAACATTCAGAAGGGGGGCAACAAGCAGAAGGGAGCATGAGCATGCAGCCGAGAGATGGAGCAATTAACTCTGGTAGAGGAAGGGAGAAATTGAAAATCCTGGGAATCCTGATGTTAATTTACTGAAACTGCAGTCCCAGGTCGAACAAGACAAACATGCAAATTAATCCCTGGGTGTAATCAACAGAATTCAACCAGAGGCAACAGTAAAGGTTTGAACAGTTCATTAAAACACAAAACTGCTGCAGGTTTGGTGGGATTCACCAGAGACAAGTGGAACTTCTGGAAGGAGATTGTGCATTTGAGTGACCAGGCAGACACAGAGGGCAATGTTTCCAACTTTGAATCCTGGTTCACTAACCACCTCATAGTTTGTGAACAAACTTTGAGAGAAACTAGTTGGCCTGTGACGTCACAGGTGATTCTCGGAGGATGCTTGAATCCATCCAGGTAGGTTTGGAGGAATCCTTTGACAGTTTGTCATTGATCCATGGGAATGCACAGATTCAGACATGTAACAGCAGAGAGAGGCAGAATGATCAAGCTGACGGAGTACAGAATCCGAGAACCGGTCGAGACTCAGAGCCAAGTGATCCAAACTCCAGAGACAATCCAGAGGGGAATCCAATAGCGAGGTCAGGGCAGAGAAAACAGGTCAGAGATCCAAAAACACCAATTTTACAATACTTCCTCTGCAGACTTTATTGCAGAGTTTATTAATGAATTGAACTTTAACCAGTTTAATCCATGGTCCTGAAGACTGCCATTTTTCTCTATATGACCTGTCATGGAATCCAGGGACACATATTGGCAGGACAACTTTCGAGCAAAATGAGAAACGCTTTTTTTATTTTTTTATTTTTATTTGGTGATTTCCACTTTTTTGCAGAATCTTCTATTTCAAGTCATGAAGTCAGCGTTTGAGACTGCAGCATTTTTATATTAAGAAGCGTAAATTTTAGGCCTGAAATAGGCGTGTTTTTGGAGATTTGTTTGTAAGCTGCCTTTTGTTTCCTTTGTTATTGCCACTGCCCTCCAAGCGACCAATTCAATTTTAATCCACTTTATTTATATAGCGGCAATTCACACACATTTCATCTCAAGGCACTTTACAATTGAACCAGATCCTACAGTGAAATTGATTCAAAGTTTTCTATCTAAGGAAAACCAGTTGATTGCATCGACTCATTGACACAAAGGTAATCCTTCACACTAAGCATGCTTGTAGTGACAGTGGAAAGGAAAAACTCCCTTTTAACAGGAAGAAACCTACAGCAGAACCAACTATTTACCAAACACCAGCTAACATTGTCAACATAGGGACTTTCTTTTTTTTTACGGCACAGGGGGTAGTTATTTGTCATTCTTGTCTCCTTGAACCCCAATCAGCCATCTGCCGAGACCAACTAGAGTTTAAGGAAGAAGAAGCAGACATAGAAAAAGAAGCAGAGATAAAAAAGACAACTGAAACTGGCTCTGCAGGCGGTCCTGTCCAGGAAACACACAGCCAGGCAGATGAGCTCTGAGCCAGCTCCTATGTCAGAGAATGAAGAGAGCACATCCAGCCAGTGACAGCCAGAGAAAAAGGACTAATCTAAAAAACAGGCCAATCTCAAACATCTATAAACAAAGGTGTTGATAGAAAGAGCACAGCTGATATTTCTCTCCAGGATGTCATAACAGCCAAACAGGAACATACCAGATGAAGCTACTATGAAAAGCAGAGAGAGCAGAGAAGATGACAAAATATTGTTAATTCACCGCTGATGTAGTGAAGGAGACAGTAGAGACAAGTTTTTTATAATCAAAATGGAAGAAAACAATGTTGACAGAGCATGAAGTGAGGAATGCTCTTAAGAGGTTTGTGGATGCCTTATAAAAAAAGTCACTTTAAGCCGGGTGTACACTGTGCAATTTTCCAGTCGTGCAAGAGTCTTTCGATTGGGCCAACCTTCAGCCTGATTGAGCGTTGTGAGTCATGTAGTGTACAGGGGTTACGATGGGCGATCAACCTCTCACGACCACCAGCCAGTGATTCAAGGTGAGCTTGAATCACTGACTGAAACTGTAGGTCACCACACATACACACCTGAAAGTGCGCATGCGCAGAAACATATCACAGAAATGATTGACAGTTAGGAAAACCACTGATTTTGATGATCCCCAGAAAAGGAACATCCTTCACTATACCTTAAATTTAGCCCTAGAAGTACTGTTAACTTGTCCTACTGTACCTCCAGCACAGACTCCAATCAGCTGTCTCCTTCTCTCCTCTGCTCTCTCTGCCCTGCAGACTACTCTGATCCTCAGCGATCCTCCTTCCATGCCTCACCTCTTCCTGCCTTCGTCTCCCAAGCGGACTTTCTCTACAGGTGCTGGTCATAAAATTAGAATATCATGAAAAAGTAGACTGATTTCAGTAATTCCATTTAAAAAGTGAAACTTGTATATTATATTCATACATTACATACAAACTCATATATTTCAGATGTTTATTTTGTTTAATTTTGATGATTACAAATGACAACAAATGAAAATCTCAAATTCATCATATCAGAAAATTAGAATATTACTGAAGACCAATAAAAACAAAGGATTTATAGAAATGTTGGCCAACTGAAAAGTATGAACATGAAAAGTATGAGCATGTACAGCACTCAGTATTTAGTTGGGCCTCCTTTGGCCTGTATTACTGCAGCAATGCGGCGTGGCATGGAGTCGATCAGTCTGTGGCACTGCTCAGGTGTTATGATAGCCCAGGTTGCTCTAATAGTGGCTTTTAGCTCTTCTGAATTGTTGGGTCTGGTGTATTGCATCTTCTTCTTCACAATACCCCATAGATTTTCTATGGGGTTAAGGTCAGGAGAGTTTGCTGGCCAATTAAGAACAGGGATACCATGGTCCTTCAACCAGGTACTGGTAGCTTTGGCACTGTGTGCAGGTGCCAAGTCCTGTTGGAAAATGAAATCTGCATCTCCAAAAAGTTGGTCAGCTGCAGGAAGCATGAAGTGCTCTAAAACTTCCTGGTATGTGGCTGCGTTGACCCTGGACCTCAGAAAACACAATGGACCAACACCAGCAGATGACATGGCACCCCAAACCATCACTGACTGTGGAAACTTTACACTGGACTTCAAGCAACGTGGATGAAGTGCCTCTCTTCTTTTCCTCCAGACTCTGGGACCTTGATTTCCAAAGGAAATGCAAAATTTACTTTCATCAGAGAACATGACTTTGGACCACTCACCAGCAGTCCAGTCCTGTTTCTCTTTAGCCCAGGCAAGACGCTTCTGACGCTGTCTGTGGTTCAAGAGTGGCTTGACACAAGGAATGCGACCGTAGAAACCCATGTCTTTCATACGTCTGTGTGTGGTGGTTCTTGAAGCACTCACTCCAGCTGCAGTCCACTCTTTGTGAATCTCCCCCACATTTTTGAATGGGTTTTGTTTCACAATCCTCTCCAGGGTGCGGTTATCTCTCTTGCTTGTACACTTTTTTCGACCACATCTTTTCCTTCCCTTCGCCTCTCTATTAATGTGCTTGGACACTGAGCTCTGTGAACAGCCAGCCTCTTTAGCGATGACCTTTTGTGTCTTGCCCTCCTTGTGCAAGGTGTCGATGGTCGTCTTTTGGACAACTGTCAAGTCAGCAGTCTTCCCCATGATTGTGTAGCCTATAGAACTAGACTGAAAGACCATTTAAAGGCTTTTGCAGGTGGTTTGAGTTAATTAGCTGATTAGAGTGTGGCACCAGGGGCCATCAATTTTGAACCTTTTCACAATATTCTAATTTTCTGATATGATGAATTTGAGATTTTCATTTGTTGTCATTTGTAATCATCAAAATTAAACAAAATAAACATCTGAAATATATGAGTTTGTATGTAATGTATGAATATAATATACAAGTTTCACTTTTTAAATGGAATTACTGAAATCAATCTACTTTTTCATGATATTCTAATTTTATGACCAGCACCTGTATGTACCTCTGTCCTCCTCCTGGACAGCCACATCCCCTCTCTCCTGTATGTGCAGGGTACGGATTTTATAATGGTCTAAATTGCTTCAGTCACATTGGAACGTAATGGTGTTCTTCTCCCTTGAAAGTCCGAAGTAAAAGTCCTTATACCCTTTTCACTTTTGTATTTACACTACATAGATATGATTACTGATTTATATTTTTTGCCAACAAATTCCCTCATATTCTTTGGCTAATGTTAATCTCCAATAAACAAATCAAAGCTTTAATGTATATTCATTATTTAAACTGTTTTAACCCCAGTTTTGTAATTTGTAAACATTCTTTGCTTGAAGACTATGTAACTATTTCATTGCATTGTTCTTATGAATTCCCTTCTCTATCCATTACTATTTTTGTCATTTATCTTCAAAATAACACTTGCAAGTACACTTATGGGTAAAATGTGGTAAATCCTATTGTGTTGAAATATTTGGAATAGGTCAAATGTAGGATTTTGTGTTAGCCTTGTATGTGTTTTGGAGTTACAATCTGAAAGTAAACAGGTTACTAACCTGTACAGGTTGAGAGTTTTGGTGTGTATCCTGGTAATAAATGAAATGTACTTCAATACCGTGTAACTCTAATACTCTTTTCTTTCTTTTCCTTGAACATAGCTAAAAGAGCCTTCCAGGGGAATTAAATTATGAAGCAGTAACATGAAATCTAATTCTGGGTGATAAATGAAATTAATTTAAATTAAAGTCAGAGCCTATGCAATTTGATCATTGCTTGGAATATATAGAGGTAATGGTGTATGTGAGTAAAGAAAGCCATGTAAGTTTTGATGAATTCATGGCTCGCTCTGGCTATAGCTCTAGGCATTGTACTGCAGAGAACACGTACTCCCCCATATTAACTCCCTTCCTACAAAATAATGACTGGGAGTTCCTTAAATGAAATACTCCAAATTTAACCAACCTCTATCAAACTTATCAGAAGCATGGTTGTTTTTCCTATTTTTAATGCTTTTACTTCTGCTGTTGGACTCTTCTCCTGTCGATGAAAGTGAAATTTAGAGCTCGACTTGCCTTAGTGACAGTCACCCTGTTAGCTGAAATAAGAAAGAGCAACAGTGTCAAAATTAAGAAAAACTCAGTTCGTTATGGACATTTTCGCTATAAAAATTTATTGTTATCTGTCTTTTTCCGCAAAAACTGTTTCCTATATTTTTATAGGAAATACAGAATCTGCTTTTTAACAAAACTTTCAATTTTCAAATTGAAAATAAATTGCATTATTTAAAAATTGCTGCCACCTAATTCCATTTAGACAGCTCAAAATGGTAAAGTCTAAGGCAAAGAATGATCTCCATTAAATAAAGTAATAAGTTAATGGATAGGCAAAGCTGTAGTGAGGAGAAGGTAAAGTGACAGTGAATTGGAAATTATTTAATTATTTAAATACCAAAAAAATTAATTAAAAACAAAAAATATGAAATAAAAAACATAATCATGAGACTGCAACACTGTAACTTGGGAGATTACTTCTCTCTGACTTCTCTGATCATGCCCCATGAACTTGGGGCTATTCAAGTATAAATATCTTGTTACTTTACTTAAGAAGAAATTTTGCTTATTTATAGCTTACTTAAGTAATAATTTTTCAGTAAATTTTTTACTTTTACTCCTTACGTTTTCTTGCAATCATCTCTACTTTCTACTCCTTACATTTTAAAAAAGTTATCTTGTTACTCATTTTTAATCACAATTTCTCATATTTGGGTAGAAAAAGAAAAATAGTTTAGACTGCACCATCCAGACAAAAATGTGGATTATGATTGGACGAGAAGAGTAATAATCTATCATTCTGATACTCTAATGGTTTATATGCTGTTCATCTGACTGGGACTTTAGACAGATTAAATTTGTTTAGTCTATTATCCACTGAGCATGCCTTGTTACTGTTCTTGGCTCAGAGGAGGGAGCGAGTTTTAAAGAGCCATAGTTTTCCTGTTATCATGCCTTGTTCTGCCCCTCAACTACTGAGCTTGCCTGTTCCCATCTGAATGTTCTGCCTGAATTCTCTGTGAATTCCTGAAACCCAGGAACTGCCTGTTTATGTTCTGATCCGCACCCCTTACCAGGTTGCGGACTATGGATCTCTGAGCCTATCTGTTCTGAACTGTTTCCCTGACCTGGCTCAGATTAATGCTCGTTCACTACAGTAGGGCTGCAGCATGTGGTTCACTCTGGGCGGCTCCCGCCGCATCTTGTTTGGCAGTCATTCGGCTGGATCCTGCCTCGCTCTGAGAGGATGGACTGCACTGTTAAACCAGGTAAGTGACTCTCATGAATAGTCACCTTCCATCAGATTATCACTTACCTGTGTTTCTACCTAGCCAGAGTGCCAGTGATGGGCAGTCCCCCCACCTCCCCTTGCTGCCACTGCAGATCCACAGTTTTGCACCCTAATTATTTTTATAAACATTTTAAACCTTCCCACTGTCGGTCTCACCTATAATATTGGGTCCTAAGTTCTGAGCTCATTACATGATAACCTTTTTTTGTAGAGTCTGCTAATTGATTATCAATAGTTGCATTACTAACATACCTATCAATGTTTTCTAGGTCTGCTAATACCTGTATTATTTGCTATAATTAGGTTATGCCTCAGCTTTGCAAATTTTTCTTTTGAGTTTATATGTTGATAAGCTATTTGTATAAAACGTGTTCACCTCTCACATTCTGTCTGGTGGTCTTTATAATCTGAAATAAGTGAAAATGTTCCTCATTGCTATCTCACTCATTTTTGTGATGTAGATAATAAACTATTCTAGCAGTAAACAGTAGCAACATTTATTTTTCAGAGATGTTAAAGCTATCCCTTGTAACAATGCAACTTAAAGCTTTACTTTTTTATGTTGAATGTGTACCTCTAATAATCACTAAATGATATTCACACAGAATTTTGTATCACAGACAAGATCATTCCCACCACAGCTGACAACGGATCAAACTTCCTGAAGGCCTTCAAAGTGTACGAGCAGAAAGATTAGAACAGCAAAACAGAACCACAAGGAAAAGTGGAATTCACTCTTTTCAGGCATAGAAAGAATAGCATGAATAACACACCCATGTAAGTGTTTTTTTTGTTGTTTTTTTCCCCCCGTTTGTTGAATTCATCAATATATTATTTAAAAAATGACCAAGTAACACCAGTAATCTTTAAAAGTTGAAGAACCAACATCTGCTCAATGCAAATATGCAATCCCTGTATTTATTACAACCACTATTTGATTTTAAACATCTTAAGAGGGTTATATGTCTAAAAGTCTTAGATGGCAGTATTTTTGTTTTTTTTAATGTTAACTTCCCTTCCGACATTTGAAGTTGCTACATCTGGTTTGCCCAAATATTCTGTTTGTATTTTTCAATTTCTTCTTTTTAAAGTTTTAGTCCAGTGGAACCTCTTTTTCTCTAAGACCATGCAAAAACAATAAACCCAAATGCGAAGGAACTAGATATTCTTTAAGGAGACACCAGAGTCCAGATAGGATGGTTGGTTCCCACCATAACTCTGCTTCCAGCCTTGAAAAATGTTTTGGACAAATCTTTACAGATCCAGAGCTTATAGCTTGAGCCACTCTGGTGGTGGAAATACTCTTAAACTTGGTAAGTGTCTCAAATGTCTTCTAGGGATGCAAGTTTTGTATGAAGGAGTTCATCTAAGTGGTTGATCTTATCGATTGACTGATAAATAATTGTTGACCGCCATTTAACCTAAAAACCTACCTTTTCTCTTGTGTCAAGAAGGTCTAATGTAGAACTATTTTCAAAAGGAAAGGAAACATTTAGGCTAAGGTTAACTCAAAAACAATCTATAAAAATAACAGTAACTTAAATGATCCTTAAAACTTAATCCTTAATTGATCCTTAATTGGTGACACTTAGGCATCAATTTAAGGAACTTGTCAAGTGTCTACGTGCTTAACTGTATTGTATGTTGTGCATTTGGTATTTTACTGTTCATTAAAATGTTTGGAAATTTGTTTGCTCCTGTCCTGGGAGGCATCTGCCATGATTAACTATGTAGTACGGCCAAGATTTGTACCAGCATCCTCACTGAAAGACTGATCTGACGTTATCAGCTCATTTAATGTATCAAATTTAATCTCTGGAACAATTTCTTGACAATCTTTTTGTTGTTTTTGCATCAAAAGCCTTGAGTATACCAGAAGCCAGTTGGAGTGTCAGGTTGAGAATCAATTCAGTGGAGGGACCCAGTCATGTGAGGAAGAGGACTTCTTTTGGTCCTTAAAGAAGACCAGCCCCCTTGAAACAACCCTGCAGTTGGATGCATAGCTGTGGTGCCCAGGAGCCACAGCTGAAGTACTAAAGTCCCTCCCAGCTTTGTGTCAGCTATCACTTTAACTTAATACAGCACTCCCAGCCCCAGCAGCCTGTGAGAGACTGTTTAGTGCTGTAGGATGAACTCCAAGTCAAGAAGAGCATGCCTTGGCTCAAAGAACTTTGAGAACCAGCTGCTGTTGCTGCCATGATATTGGTGCTGATGACTGGCTGGATTACTAATTACATTCACCTGCCTAACTCCCTGTTTTCTCATTACCGTTATCTGATCGCCTGCTCCAGATTCTTTTTAACCAGGTCTCTAACCATCAATCAGGACCAGATTATTCTCTCGAGTCAGTGGGGAGAGTGTGTTTAGTGTTACCTTAGGGTTTTTGATTTCCTGTTCTGCCTCTAAACCACTCAGCTGCGCCTGTTCCTGTCTGATCTGTTTTAATCTTCTTGCTTCCAGTCATCAGACAATTTATTAATGGGTCAGTGGTGAGAGTGATTTAGTGTTACCTCAGTGTTTCTGATTACCTGATCCTGACCTGTTCTTCTTTATCACCCAATGAGCCTGCCTGTTCCCGTCTGATCTGTTTAAAGGCCTGTTTTTGGACTGCTACTGGATTTTGTCTGTTTAATGAAGTTGAACTGCTTCCTGACACCAACCTGGATTTCCCTTCGGAACCTCTACCGACTTCTAAAGTCCTGGTTCTAATTTCTGAGCACATCTTGGACCCCAGCTTTGGTTTCACCCTCAGGATTTTCCTGCCCTCCTTTGCCTGCCCGGATCTGATCTCCTGCTTTATTCTCTGGTCTCTGCTGCTGAGGCATCTGGGACACTCTGGCAGCCTCCACCACATCTTGTTCGCAGTCCACTGGCTGCATTCTACCTCATTCTCTGGGCTTGGACTAGACCAAAAAAACAAGGTTTGTGACTCTTGTTCATAATCTTACTTCACTAGATTTACGTGGTCACTAACTTGTGTTTCCTTTCTGCAGAGGTTTCTGCCCTAGATGCCCTAGCAGTTGCTACTGCAGATCCGTCTTTAGTAACTGTCTTTCCGCCTTGAATACTGGGTCCTCTGCTCTGAGCCATGACAGTTGCAGCTCAACAAAACATATTATTTAGGGTTTTTAAATGTAGTTTCTTTAATTGTTGGAGAAATGATCAATTTGATAAGTCTAAAGTGAGTATTATTGAGGGTCAGTTTTACTAAATGTGTTTTTTGTCTGTGTAAAAGGTCACTATTTATAATAATTGAATAAAAAAGGGCTTACTGACAGATTAATTATCAAACCATACATTCATAATCGAGTAAATGCTTCTTATTTCATTTTGCAAGTTGAATAGAGGTATGATTTGGAATAATTTATTATATTGTGATTTAGGACATCTACTGTAAGGTTGTGTTTATTTAGGTTGGTTAAATATCTAGAATTTACATTAACCATCTAACAAACTGCTCCCTTACTCACCAATCTTTAATAGGATTGACTTTTTGTTTAAATTTATTTCCTGGATGCTCAAGAAAAGAGGAACTTGTGGAGAAGAATTATTGAGGTAATATTAAGTTAGAGAACAAAAAGTATCCGTTTGTGATTTGTGGATGGTTTAGAAGGGGACTTTAAACTCCCTAAAATAGAATGGTGGTTAGGCACAGGAGCTGGATCATCACCATATCTCCACTTTATTGCCTAAAATATCACATGCAGCAATGAACTGTGGGCAATACACTTCACCAAAATCAGCTTAGATGTGCGCTTAGCTTTTATGGATCAAGAGTGCATAAGGGGTAGGATAAGAGCGGTCTAAAGAATCGGGACACACTTTTCACTTGAACCCTCAGCGGGAACGTGCACATGAAGTATACATGATCAGAATTACAGGTATTTAAACCGGGTCCATATTTTTTCCACATTGGACTAATCAGCCAGTCTGATGCCCCTTTAACAAATACATCCAAGTTAATGACTTTTTTGATCTGTATTATTCCTCGTAGAGGACCTTTAAGTTATTCATCCCTTTTTTTTCTCATATGCACACCTGAGGGAAGGCTCTTTACCACAGGGTTAGGATCAATGAACTGTGTTCACTCTGCTCTGCCAGCATGTGATCTTATTTAGAAACCCTCCAGGTGCGTAGGATCAGTGGGGAGGGGGAGAGCCAAAGCCATCATACATTATTTATTTCCTCATTTAACACTAGCAGTAGGTTCCTTGCCCACTTTTATTTGTTCAAAGTGTAGTGGTGTGGGGTTAATACTCTTAAGAGTTTAAAATAAGGAACATAATTGGATTCTTGCACCAGGACAGATTGCTGTTTGAGAGATAAGGGCTGTGTTGTAAACACGCAAAGCCTTGTTGCTGATAAAAGGGTCTATTTGTGCTCTATGGCCTCCTCCTCCACTGTCAGTGCATGCCAGAACAATGCAGTCAAGTAATGTTTATAGATCTGTTATCAATTCTTCAATGAGGTTAGGAAAGTATATCTCCTTAATAATGATAATACCTTTTTATATTATTTTTATTTCCTGCTGTTTGCATCTGCAACATTTATCTTAACCAAAACTGTACACATTTGTTATTGGGAATTTAAAAAAAACTTTCTTTCATGCTGCAAAAATAAAAAAATAAAATACAAAAAAAAAAAAAATCAGTTTTGTATGATTGTCATTTGTTTTATATACCCACTGTCTGGAAGAACAGTGGGTATAATAATAAATTTTAGTTGCAATGACATTACGTGATTATCCCCCTCTAAGTGAAATGAATATATCATTAAAAATCGATATTAGTCATCAAAAATAACAATAGGTTTAACTGTGAGATAAAAAGCTGGATAATTACTTCAAGAAAGATGTGGAAGTGAAGACTCTTATTAATGCTTGTGGTAAAGAGATTTTGGCAACAAACTGTGTGTGTTGTATTGCTTTAGGAACATTTCAAAATGTTAAGTTTAGAAAAAGGCAATCTTTACTTTCTTATTTTGTTATTCATATATAAAAGGTGTAAAATAAATAATTCAGGACTTTCTCCCCACAACTAAATATGATGAATAATTATAATCAAACACAAAGACAATCTTTTTTAGCAACTAGATGGGAAATTACTGATATTTATCTTGTCACATTACACAATAAGACAGATGGGATGGGAGGTAGAAGAAAAGGTATTTTCGTTGTTAGATAATCGCAAAGAAAACTGCCATCTTGTGTTTCAAAATCTTCGTTTTTATTAGAGGCTTCCTACATGTTAACAGGTAATTCCGAAAAAAAAAAAAGCTCACTTTTGCTGCCATTTGGATTTCTTAATTCCAGCTTTTTTGGGAAAAATAATAATAATAAAACACCTGACATAGCATGAAACAACGTGGACAGGAAAATATGACCACCCCACCCCAGTGTGGTGATATAAGCTTGCCCTAAAATACTTTTCAAAGTCCTAGTGTCATGATGGGATTCAGGTTCCTAACCCACATGCAGAACACAACGGAGGCAGATGAAAAGTTTGAATGTTTATTGAAATAAACACAAAGTTATATGAGATATGCAGAGAAACAGATCCGGGACTGGTTACACAGGGTTCTCTGTAGAGAGGGACAGTTAGGTTAGCCAGGATGCAGGAAATCGTTGCCAGAGGAATTGTGCAGGTTTGTACCTGTGACGTGATTCAGATCTTGCAGCTGAGGGAGGGAACCAGATGGGTCCAGAGGCTTGAAGTTGGCAGAGGGCTAAGCAACGGCAGGGCTTGACTTCAGACTTATCAGTGTTCAGATCCAGAGTTTTCTTCCGATCCTCTTCTTGAGGGCGGTCAGGCAGGTTCAGACAGTTAGATTCTTCAGGTGAGCTTCTGAGAGCCGGCAGGCAGATTTCAGCAGATGAAACTCTTCCAGAGTTCCAGGGTTCAGTCAGGTTTCTTCCTAGTAGGCAGAGAAGACAAAAGCTGATCAGGTTCAAGTTCAAGTTTCAGGGGAGTCACAGAATCAGACGGGCTGGTTGGCTCAGGCTTCGCTAACCATAACTGGCTTAACACTCTGGCGCTGGAGTGTAGTCCCGCCGCTGCTTATATGCTGGTCTCCTGATGACTGATGGATCGCAGGTGTGGTCGTCAGCTCAGCTCCAGGAGACCTAGAGGCGCCCTCTGCTGGATGAAGGTGGACAGACCTCCAGATCCCAACACCTAGAGTTCCAGTGCTCTTGAAAAAAATAAAAATACCCTAAGATTTAAGAAGATTGTATGACTAATTCAATTCTAATCCTTAAGTTGACACTTACAAAAGTATGATTGTAATAAAAAAAAAAAACATCTTGCATGCACATTATATTGCAGGTCATAGTAAAGATGTGGTTTTAATTCGTGCCTTTTGAGACTATGCAACATCTCAGATTATTTTTTTATATTTCACTCACCTGAAGGCACAACACTCTGATGCTCCTTTGACTAGGATTCTGTAACTAAAAATGCTAAATGATCTCATATTAATACACTTAGCCTATGATAATAAATGCCACTGCCCCGAATGGTTGAATAGTTTCCATTAAAGTTGCGGCTTCAATTAGAAAAACAGAGAAGAAAAAATGTATTCAGTAGCTGAGCCTTCAGGGAGGAAATCTGTCTACTATTCTGTTGTAAATTAAGCACACCTAGCAGCTCACTGCAGAATAATCAGGAATTAGGGGATAAAAGCAGCAACTGTGAAAAGTAATATTTGCCTGCATTTGCCCCTGTACCCTGAGTTTATAAAGCTTCCCATCCGCACAAGCTTTTGGCACTGCTTTTCTTTTTGAAAGCAGGATTTAAAAGTATAAATAGAAGGATAGTGAATGATATTCTTTCTTCAAATTCTAATGCGTGTGAGTTTTGTTCTGAGAGTAGTATTGTTTTCATATATATATATATATATATATATATATATATATATATATATATATATATATATTTTTTTTTATAATGTATACTTCTTTTTGAGCAACATTAACTCTCTTTATCTTTAATATGGCACCTTGTATCAGCACAATCTGGCTTCTTTGCAAAGGTGTTGGACATTGAGCAGACTGTGTGTACCCCCTAACCCTGATATATCCACTAGCTGGTGAAGTTAAAGCCCTGTGCTGACAATCAGAACAGCTCTAGATGCTGAAAATTGAGTGTCAGGTATTTACTTGAACAGATTAAACAGTTGCCCAAGGATTTTGTTGTGAATTTCTTGAATCTGAATAGTTCTATAACATGCTGTTACAACTGTCCTTTACTGCCAAGAAGACATAACCATTTGTTGTCTGTAGTGTACACATTCAGGGTTTGGTTTTCTTCAAGAGAATACATGGGTTCAGGCTGTTAATAAACTAAGAATTTCATGGTATTTCAAGGAATTTTATAGCTTACAATGAGAGACCATTAAAAAGTTCATCCATTTATGGCATAAATTTTGCCTAGAAGTAACTTAACTATGTAAATGATTCACTGTCTCTGTCTTCGTTGTGTACAGCTGCTTACCTTTGAGTCTACATGAACAATGTGAAAAAGTCAACACAAGGAGCAGCGTCAAGTTCTTGAATGATTTTGAATCATTGCAGAAAATTTTGACCAGGTACTTGAATAGAGGGAAAAGCTAAAAGGAGCTAAAACAGATTTTGCCAAAGATTGATAAAAGAATTTTTGGACATTTCTTTCGTTTTACTGTGTGTATTTGATGAATTCCTTACTAACTTTTATTTTGTTACTTTTCACACCTATTCACACTAAGTTGCTTGCTTTTATGTACAAAGGCAATTATGCCCTACGAAAAGGACACCTCATTGTATCCTAATATTGACTTTGTTTTAAAAAGACTCAAATCTAATATCAACATAGGCAGGAAACATGGGTGTAGTCATTACCTGTTTATATGACCTTTCACTGTTGATGGTGGTGTTGAAATAATCTATGAGAAAGTCTTTCACCAGCACATGCAAAGTTTTAAGACTAACAAGGACAATAGAAAAGCTGCAGTCTTCTGACTTAAGAGGCATAATGTAAGAGGAAGGGCACTGTAAGATATCATGCTATAAAATAATGTATCACTGAATAAAGAAGTTCCATTAAAATGAATGGATTACTGGTACTGTTTCAAGGCAATACAAGTTTATTTATATTGCACAATTCAATACAAAAGCAATTTAAAATTAAATAAACAATCAAATATCAGAAAAAAGTGAAACAGAGAAAGTAAAGATGAAAATATAATACAAACAGGTAGTACAACAAACTGAATAATTGGAACACATGTAGAGATGTCTAGTGCAAAAGCACATGGTGGCAATGAGCGGCGCCCTGCGCCTAACGGAGAGATGGGGTAGGAAGAAGAAAAGGCTTGATGTAAACAGAGTAAGAGTGAAAAATTAATAGAGTAAACAGTTGTGTTCAACCTAAAAGTTCTGGAGTCTACTTTTGTTATAAACACTTCTACATCACAAACTTAAAATAATAATACCTGAGTTAACAGTTTAACTTTATCAGTTAAAGGCAGTTCTAGACAAATGGGGTTTTGACTTTGATTCAAAGAACTTAGACTTTAAACTATTTTACAGCCTTCAGTAATATTCCAGATCAGTGGAGCATAGGAACTAAATGCTGTTTCCTCCATGTTTGGCTCTAGTTCTGGGTGGTAAGAACAGTCTATAACTAGAAGACCTGAGTGGTTTGGGAGGCAGACATGTGAGCGGAGCAGAAGAAATATGGTGGAGTGAAGAGCGGTTTTCAATTCAAAGGCCGGAGCAAGGATTTTGCCAGTGGATGGACTTCAGAACCGTGATGATGTACAGTGGGCACTGGTTGGAAATGGACGGTTTCCTGCGTGATTCCTGCGTGATTCCTGCGTAAATCATGATGTATTTCCTGAGGCC
Organism: Cyprinodon diabolis; assembly: GCA_030533445.1. Lineage (NCBI taxonomy): Eukaryota > Metazoa > Chordata > Actinopteri > Cyprinodontiformes > Cyprinodontidae > Cyprinodon > Cyprinodon diabolis. Next base: position 12,219,938 of record CM060070.1, on the reverse strand, counting down.
AGTTTTTTTATTTCAAAAAGAACTGCAATGTACCCGGACAACCACCTTTTTTTTTTCTCCTTAATCCAGGCTGTTAAGATGCTGTCTTTAAAGCAGGTTTATTGGGGATCTTGGTGTGATATTGTGCTATTTTATGATGTTTTTGATTAAAATAAAGTTAATGAATTAATTTAACATAGTGACTGCATTATCTTATTTCATGAAAATTGTTGCATACTGTATGGGCGCAGTTATAGATACACCCTGCGATCTTATCTGAGAACTGTTTATTTCTTCACAACAATTGCTCAAATCCTCATAATCTTTCACATTGGACATATGTGGGAATGTTTGTATCGATTGTGAAAATTGAAGTGTTTACCTTTATTGAGATAATTGAAGTTAAAGATGCTAGTAGTGGAAGCCAAAAATTTCAGGAATTTTGCAAATAAGTTTGAACCACTGCTCCAATCCGGCCGATATTTTAGGGATTTAATATTTTTAGGACCCTCCATAGATCTACCAAGTTTGAAGTGTTTGGCTTTATTACTTTTAGAGATAATTGGAATCAAAGATACTATTAGAGGCCAGAAATGCAAACATTTCAGGAATATTCCAAATAAGTTTCCTCTAGAACCACTGCTCCAATCCGGCTGATATGGGAACCGGAACCACACAGGAGGTCTTCCACAGGGTGGGGACCACCCCCAGGCTGAGGCTCGGGTTGTACATGTTGCTGAGGATCTGACAGAGCTCATCTGCACAGGTCCTCAGCAGCCTGGGGGGGAGGCCGTCTGGTCCTGAGGCCTTCCTCTGTTTCAGCCTCCTCAGCTGCCTTCTCACCGGCATTGGTGTTACTGTGAGGGGGGAGGTAGGCACGACTAGAGGTGTGGATGGGTCGGGGGTTGGTGGGAGTGGCGGCGGTGGGGGGTAAAGGTCTCTGGGCGGCTGGTGGTTGGAATTGTGTGGAGAGTTGAGGGCAGGGAGGGGACCAGTGTGAGGGGAGTCAAACCGGGTGAAGAAGCTGTTTAACTCATCTGCAAACTTGGTGTAGGCACAATGCTCTCAACACAGAAGGTCATGTAGTCAGTGATGCATTCAGTCAGGCTGTTGATGTCCTCACCGTTGGAACATGCTCCAGTCTGTGGTGCTGAAACAATCCCTCAGCTCCTCAGTGGCGTCATCCGACCAAACTTTCACTGACTGTCGAATTGTCCTTCTCACCAGTGGAATGTAATGGGGGGGCAGGTAGACAAGGTTGTGATCTGAACGACCCAGCGGGGGGAGGGGGGCAGAGGTGTATGCATCCTTAACATTTGCATAAAAAAGGTCCAGCTTTTTATTGTTCCTGGTTGCATGTGACGTATTGTGTGAGCGTGGAGCAGAGTGAAGAAGTCTATTCTAACAAATCCTACCTAACAAATCTAACAATAAAGACATATTGTTTAAACATAAATCCTTATTTATTGATTATTGGTTTAATAATAACATTATTTTGGTTGACCAACTATTTAACAAAGAGGGTCTTCTTTGCTCTTATAAAGAGTTTCTAGAAGAATACAAAATTCCTGTGTCTCCTATAGATTATGCCAAAGTCTTTGGAGCAATTTCTTCTGGTATTTGCATGTTATTTATCCTCTAAAACAAAACACATACAATATATATATATATATATATATATATATATATATATATATATATATATATATATATATATATATATATATATATATATATATTTTTTTTTTTTTTTTTTTTACTCTAGCCCAGGGGCCCCCATCCTCCTAAATCCGGCCCTGCATACTGGAATACATTTGTGCAAAACATTGACTGGAAGAAGGTCTGGCTCTTACCCAACCGATATTTGCTGACCACCAAAATTAAAGCAATATCATTTAAAAATAATTCATAATTTTTACCCGTCTAATGATCATATTGTCAAAAAATTTAAAAAAGACATTGAAGTGTTGTGGGATGGGAGTCAGTATTAGTAACGATCACGTGATTGGGACGGTACAGGATTAAACACTAACGGGAGCAGACGGGAGCGGGAGCAAACCAATAATAACAAAAAAAAACTAGGATCGATGGCAAAAAATAAAATTAAATAGAAAGAAAAAAAATCCAGTACTGGCGCGGCGCCGCCATTTTGTAGTTTTTTCCTTGAAGCCTACACTATAATGCGAGTAAAAAAAACTACACGACCCAAAAAAAAAAAAAAAAACAAGAATGGGAGTGGTGGAGCAGCGGGAGTGATTCTGAATCGGAGCGGGATGGGACAGGAGTGAAAATCCACTCCCGTCTCAGACTCTAGTCTGAAACTTGTTTACCACGCTTTGGAAACGCACAGCACGGTCACGTGACCAAACTCCCGCGGCAGATAATAAAGTCTTAAACTCACTGAGAGTAATTCCACATCTGGGCTGCATATCTGCTGCTTCGAGTGAACATGAGCCGAGCCGCACCATCTCTCATTCACAAACACCGCCAGACACATATAATATGGAATAGGGTAAATAGAATTATAAAAATATCTAAACATTGTGGCTATAAGGCATGCAATATAATAGACCTATATATACAGTAAGATAAAAATGTAGAATGATAATCCCTATGGTCTAATGTAATAAAAAAGTGATTTAAAAAAAATTGAAAAATATTCGTCCATAGCTGGGATTGAACTTCAACCTTCAGAACTGCAGACCACTCCCTCTACCCTCTACACTTAAAGCCTGAAACATATAACGCCCATCCCAGTTTGCTAATTGACCTATCTAATCCTGACTCATGGGACTCCGAAATGGACTCAGACTGCCACCTAGTGGCTATAGTAGTCACATGTTTTTCACGCAATTTGTGAAACATGGGGAGCGTGAGTGAAGTGTCCATTTCCAACCAGTGCCCACTGTACTCTACTTTCTAAGCTCTAGAGAGAAAATTGTAAACAGTGTTTTGGATCAGCTGTAGATATCTGATGGACACCAAGATTTTGGCCATAATCAGTGGTTTTTAGCTGTAGTAGCAGCAACTGTGTGCTAACTCTGGATCTCTCCTCCTTAATGCCATAGTTCTCTACAAATGGAGAAAATTATGCCGCATACACATATTGGTCTGTTCTAAGCATCAGGCCAATGCTCCTGATGGGTTAATAATCACCTGGGTTATTGCGATGTAAAGCTGTGTGTTGTCTGCATAGTTATGGTGACTCCTCTTGTTATTTGTTATAATCTAAGCTAAGGGGAGCATGTAGATATTGAATAGGGTGGTCTCCAGAATAACTGAGGATCAATCAATCAATAAATTCCTGTGAGTTAACCCCATTATTATATATATATACATACATATATATATATTTTTTTTAATTAATGGTGCATTTCTTTGTACATTTTGCCCTTTTGGGGCTTTGTGAGGGCAAATCTGTGTTTTGCATGCTCCAATATGTTGTCACAAACCTAAAAAAAAATTTGCAGTTGAATAATGGAGAAGCCTTTCATCAGCTATATATATTTTTGATATAAGAAAAAACTATTTATTTTCTGATAATGTGTTCATTTAAGAGCAACTATGCATATTACCAAACGTCACGTCACCAATCTGACGAGGAACAAAACAGCTTTACTCATAATCTTCAACTCAAGGATACTTGGATCTCCAAATAGGATACAAACTTTACTTTCAACAGAAAATAGTACTTTGGACAACTAAGCAACAAATCAGTTGTATATGGTTATAGGACTGGCTTGATGGAAGAAATGCCAAATTCATAATCTAAATGGATTTCACCCGAAGAGCCTCTAAAGACTGTGATTACCATGCTGAACTGTATAGCTTGTGCTGCAGTCGCATAATTTTTCCTTCCAATCCCCTTTCTGTAAATATACCTGAATATAGCACTTTAAACAACTTCTTTCTTTAGCAGTTACCTTTTGTGGCTTGCCCTGAATGTGAAGGCTGACAATGTCTTGACAATCTTCCTATTAATGTATACCCTATCGACCCAGAATGACATAATTAGAAGGCTCAGGGACCCTTTACAGGAGTTATGAGTTCATTAGTGGGTTAGAATGTGAACACACAGATATTTGACACATTTAATTTTGGGTTTCTTGATTATTGCAGTTCATCATTTATTTAACAATCTATGTAATATATGATTATAACTTACTGAGATAGGAGATACAGATATTGAACTCAAACAATTTTGTTAAATGTACTTTTACTAGTGATTTCTTTCCTAGTCTTATAATGTTATTTCGAGGTACACAAAAAAAGGGACTGAATTTTATACAATAGCAGTACAGCACAATTAGAGGAAAAGGTATGAAATATGTATCTTCAAGTTTGTTAAGCAAAAAATAAATTTTCCATATCTGTCTTTTCTGCATCACCAGAGGCCTTTACCTCAAAGCGAGCCACATATAAAAGGGTGGGTAAGAGGTAGCCAACCAATCACAATCATGAACCCAGAAGGGAGGTTGTCATAATGGGCTTTAAAGATCTGACCCACATGTGGAGAACCACTCAGAGACCAAGGGTAAAAGTTTAACAGGTTTATTGTAGGTTAGCAAACACAGATGGAGATTGAAACTCTGTGGGGAAACAATGCTGGAACTGAGCGGACTGGTAAACCGGAAACTCTGAAGGGGAGATCACAGTGATCAGTGGGAAAATAGACTGAGGCTTGAATATTGCTGGAGAGGCACTCATTCTTGGGGGCTCTTGGTTTATCCTTGGATCCAGTTTGTGGGGCTTTAATCCAGAGAAGAGGGAACTCGTTGGAGAGCGGACAGGCAGACATACGTTGGACCCAGAGGAGTAAAGGAGCGGACTGTCACTTGGTTTTCCAGGAGTGGACTTGAACGGATCATGTGGAGGCATTTCCCCTTGCTCAGTGAGACTCAGTAAATCCTTCCAGGGGTAGAAGGTCTAGGCTTATCCAGTAACACAGGAAGTCCTCCTGCCGAGGAACAAAGACAAAAAAAAGTCCAGACTCAGAGAAACAATGCTAAGGTTAGACTCTCATAATCTCAGTTTGGCTAGAGTATCCCATACTGGCAAACAATCTGGTGCGAGGTGGTGACAGCCCGCTGCTCAGGTACTCCTCTGGTAATGACCCAACGAGCCACAGGTGTGCAGGGAGGCCCAATGAGGACAGGGCACCGCCTGGTGGTGGAGAGAGGAAAACACAAAAAATAACCCACACACACTGACAGAGGTGCTGTATTTCTCCTCTGAGGAAAAAAAAAACCTAATCGTACAGAAATACAATGAGGAACAAACAAGTCTCAATAAAAAGTCAAAGACGGTAGCAGCATCAAAGAGCTGGCAAACCACATGGCAAAAGTATAGGTTAGCTTAAATTACTGCAGTAAAACTCACTATAGTTGCAACTTTGTGGGACTATTTCACATATAACATATCACATCAAAAAATAGTATGAAGTTGTTTGTGGTTACTTTATTTTAAAAACATTTATCAAATTAAACTCTCAAAACCCACGTGATTTTAAGTAGTCCTTGCCTATTTTGCACACCCAAATGGAAAAGCAATTAACTCAGGAAACACAAATTTAGGACTGGTAGCTGAATTAAATGGGAAAAAAATCCTGTCCTTTTATCTTTTGATTGATTTTCTGAAACGTACTTAACATACTTTTTATAATTATTTAGTTATTACAGATTCTTAATTTATTTCTTATTTTTATTTTTGAACCAGAGAGGAAGGGTGTTGGTTTTAAATAACCTTGTCGCATCGCATCTGTGGGACGAGCTTTTCTGTTTGGACATACCTGCTTAGTTTGTTGGCTAACATACAAGCCAAGATGGTCAACTTTTTTTGGAACTGGTTTCATTTGGTGCCACAGTCTGTGTTGTTTTCACAGCAGCTTTTAGGTTCCGCTTCATTCATAAATATCTGTCGTAGCCCTCTGCGTTAGTGTGGAGGAACATGGCTGGCTGTATTTTTAGACATGTGATGCTGCTTTGTTATTAGCGGATTTAAATCTTTTAACGTTAAGGCGATTGCCTAAGTTTTATCAGGGTGTTTTTAAATCACTTGCCCTGTTAAAATTAAGACTGTACCAAACATCTAACTCTCTGCATTGGCTGTTACAGGACCCCTTACTGTAGTCTGTCGGTCTAGGCTGGACGAGTGGGGCGTCGCAGGACCAGGCGTGTCGGAGGCACTGCACTGTTCCAAGATGTCCCTCTCCAACGTCGAAGCCACAGGTTCCGCGTTGAGGGTATGATCTGCCAAGCTGGTTTGGTGCTTGCTGTACCTTCAGAGAGAAAAGCTGTTGGCCAAGGAGAGGAGCCTCCTTTGTTCGTACTGCGAGGGTCAGAACCATCCAGACTCCTTTCCTGGCCTTATCCTGGATCCTTGCTTCTCCGAGCAAATCGGACCTCTCTGCTCTCCAGCCTGGACCCACAGAGAATGGTTTTATCAAATATGGACCAGAAAGCCCTTTACCACAGCTGAACAAAAGCAATCAACCAGATACATCTTCAGAACTAGCCGGTCTGCATCTGGACAGAGAAACTTGAAAATAAAATTAACTTTTATAAAACTATTTAATAATTCCTAACTGACACTTGTTTTACATCAATAATTCATTCTGTTGTTTGAATTTTGTGAATAAAGTGTTGTTAAAAGTAAAAAAAAATGTTTTTGAACCACTGACACTTGTTAAAGACTATTTTAGGTAGAACAAAACATGTTTATTAAGTTCTGATAAGTCTATAGTGAGATATTTTGTTCTTTTGTTCTTTATCTAAATCTTATAATGACCCTGAGCAGGCTTTGATTATATATTATTTTTTGAATTTAGAAGACAATTAGAAGGACCTTGTTATTGTTTTAGTTTGTGTGGGACAGAGACAGTAGTAAAAAAATCTGTTCACCCTTCAAAGTTGGAGCCTCTTTATACACAGTCGGTGTGACATGGAAAAAATTCAGATCAGATTAAAAAGTCCTATGCAGCCAGTGTTTTCAAACTTTTACTGATAAACCTTTGGCTGACATATGTTGTTTCAGTAACCTGTTGTCAGATGATACCCTTTGTCTTACTTCACCATCTTCAGCAATCACCCACCTAACCACTATCAAACTACCTCAAGCCAGACAATCTGAAGACCATCTGCTACTTTTGTTTTGAACTCCACTCAGAAAACATGTTTAATCTAACAATCTATTTTACTGGATTTATCACCCAGTTCTTACCTCTATGACCATATAATGAGTCCCTTATTAAAATCAAGAATTCCTATAATAACTGACCTTTGCAATTTATTTGAACTTTTCTTCCAACAGAAGCTGCATAAACCCTTAATTCACCACCCAGATTCATTTTATTTACTCCTAGATCTGTTTCTAATTTGCATCTGGGTCAAATGATTCCATCACCTCTATTCAGCAAGATGATTGTATGATGTAAATGTATAGAAAATTCCAATATATCTAATTTGGCTTGCTTTGTATGAGTAAAATATTTTTAAAAATCAATAACTAAATTGGTTTGGTACTACACTGTTTCAAAGTTAAGACACTACCTCTTCCTTTTTCTTAAAATTAATTTCTTTAAATGAAAACTAGTTGAAAGCTCAAACTCTTTGATGTAACTACTTTGAGTGTTTTGAATTTGATAGTGGAAACACTAGATACCAATGTAGGACATTGTTTCTCAGAGGTTCAACATGTAAGGTCAACAAAAAAAAAACTGCATATCAGGATTTTCACATTTTTAAACGTGTTAATATAAGCACTATGCAGCAGAGTTGCTTACTAGGTCTTTTGATGATAACAAATAATTTACAGTTAAGTACACTTTGTATTTTGCCTTCTATCAAGTATCACAGCAGATAATAAATAAACAGAGACATCTCTCTCCAAATGTTTTAGCTGTGTAAGATCAAATTCTTATAAGCTGTAATATTTAGAATTGTGGCTTAGTAACACAAGTGACACTGTTAAATAAAGCATCAATGAAATAATATTTCTATAAAAGCTGAATGCAGACAATAAAATAGAGATGAATGTATATACTAAGAATCTAAACAACAGGTCTTGATACTGATTTTTTTGTCTAAACGTTTGTACAATTTATTAGTTAGAAATGTATCAGTTAAAAATGAGTTAGAGATCAGATTCAATATATCTATTTATTAATTGTATATATCCATGAGACAGCACAAATCCCTTACTATTTCCCTCAAAATGTGCAGAAGCACTCTGAAAGCATTCTACGTCAAATCATATTTTCAAAGATTGATTGTAAACTCCATAGTCTGTTCCTCACAATTCATACTTTGACTAAATATCCTCCCTTGGACCAGAACCTCTCTTTTCATCGCTAGTAACTTTTGGTGCCAGAGGGAGAATGTTATTGTTCTCGGCCTGCAGCTGCAAAACAACAGAAACTGACAGTATGCTAAATTACTTTCAAGGCCAATGCTATCCCTCACACTGGTAACAAACTTGTAGTCTTAAAGTTTACGGTTCTTCAAACAATAGTACATTTGAAAACTTTATATGATGCACTGTAACACACGTCATGATAAAAATGGTCTGTTATAGACTCTTATAGGCAAATGGTCGTTTAAAGCTACAATGTGTAACAGGACCATCTAATGGTTAGATTTCAGTGATCCCCCCCCCCACACACACACACACACACTGACTCTCCCTTTCAACAATATGGAGGTCATCGGTGATGAGGAGATTTATTTACACTAGATCAGAAGATCAAGCTTTTAAAAAAGCTATAATTATTTGGCCCTAGAAAAAATGTTTCATATCCTACCTCCAGCGCAGCCAAGGACCAGCAGCTGCTTCTTTCATCTTGCTCCCGCCACTCACTCCAGCCGCACACTCCTCTGATCCTTGGCTGCCTTGCATCCAGCTCAGGCAGTTACCCCCCCAGAGGCCCAACCTAAGAACATCAACACAATGTTTATTGTGTTGATGTTCTTAAATGAGTCCTCAGACAAACATGCAGAAAAATTTTGCGGATCAGGATTTATTTCAAATCAATGTTATAGAAATCACATAGCGTATGACCTAAATCAACTATTACATTTTATACTCACAATGAATAATAATGCAAATAAGTTGTTTTAAAGATAAACAGTACACCTTACAGATGGTGCTTTTTTTCCAACTTGTTAAGGCATTTATAACAACGGATTATTACATGTGATACCACCACTGTTTGGCTCTTAAAGAAATGAGCCAAAGGTTTTGTATATTTATTCATTCTGTTTTGGATATAGGCATATCTGACCATTGATCTAGCATTTCTGCTACTTTTTAAAAGTTGCATGAAGTCTAGAAGAAACTTGTTTAAGGTCTTAGTATTTTATACAGAAGTACCCTATATTTGCTAAATGTTTTTCAGCAAAATCTTGGATGTAACCACGCGTAATTTTTAAATGTGGACATATTAATGTTCAATTCAAATTACTCTTTGGGAACTTTTTTTCTTTAGGCCCATTTGTTAAATTCACAGCCTTGGGATGTAACTTTGACATATCTTGAGTGCATGGGATGTCCTCACCTGTCAGAAATTGTTTGGAGGTTTTTGTGAGGACCCAAATGCAGAGGCTGACAGGCGGGGGTGAGTTCTTAAAAGGTTTAATGAAAGAACAGGCAGCAAAAAAGGAATCCAAAAATCCAACTTAAAAATGTTAAACAAAAACAGGTATACAAAATTCCAACATAAAAATCAAACACAAACCAGAACCACGGAGACATCATGGAAAAACCATCAAGGAGCCAGGGTGAGAAAAAGTAAGACGAGGAACCAGCAAAGAGGGACTGCAGAGGGAGTGTATTTATGGATGACTGAACAAAGGTAGGACTAATGAGCTGATAAGGAGCAGGTGTGACCAGAGATGAGGAGGAAGCCAAGGGAAAAAAAAACACAAGGGGGCAACAGAGGACAGACAAAGAAAAACCAAAGAAACTTAAATGAATCTAGAACACACCAATAAAGCTAGAAAACAAGGAAAACCAGGCTAAACTTGAAACTGGAACCTTAGAGAAAAACCAACAGAACCAAAATCATTATATCACCTACTTGTTCTTGAAAACATTAAAGATTAATTATTTTCATTATTTCTTTTATCTGGGTAATGTTTGTTTTCACTGAATATTTTGGTCATTTCAATCTGAAAATCTCACAAAAAGAGAAACGACAATTAGGAGAAATTTATTGACACAATTACTCTGTCTTTGGCACTCAGACCTCGGCAGGAAACATAGCACTTAATTTTGATAGATATGAACAGGAGCAAAGAATAGGGCTGTTTTTTTCCCCCAGCCAAAAAACTGGTGGTGGAGTGGAGATAGATTAATTTGGTCAGTCTGTAGACTGCTGGTTGATGAGACGGTCTGCTGAGCTTTATGGGGAGATCCAGTGGACTACATTAGTTGATACTAGAGCTTCACTCAGGGACCTGGAAGATGGAAGTCCAGTTGGATAACACAGGTTGAGAGAACCTGTCCACGATGAGCAAGCATGAAGCGACAGTGGAGAGGAAAAACTCCCCGTTGGGAAGAAACCTCTTGCAGAACCAGGCTCAACATGGCACTCTTCTGCCGGACCAGTTAAGATGAGACAAGTAATGCAGTAAGAGCCCGGGAGGGATGACACTCTGAAGAAGGTTTAGCTACGAAGGTGGAGGAGGGGCTGTAGGTGGGTTGAAATGGTGTCATCTGAATGAAGTCACAGCCCACAGGAGCTGACAGGTGCATATCGGAGGCCTTTTAAGATGAGCTTTGGATGCCGATTGGCTTTCGTGGAGGTGTGATTCAAAGCTGATTGGCTGTGTCACAGGTGGATGTGTAAACAACAATGAGTTTCTTCAGTTGAAATTCTGCCTAGGCTCCATTTTAATACGGATTATTGTAATACAGCTTTCTGTCACAATGCTATTTGTGAACTCCTCAAAAACTCAACAATTTTGTCACTGATACCAGAGAAAGATTACAGAAACAAGAGAGAGAGAAAAGAACAAGAGAAATATGTTGAAAAAAGGAGAAAGATAAGAACAAGAGAAAGAGAAGACTAAAAAAACAAGGGACAAAGACAGGGGATAGAAAGCCAGAGGATAGATTATTTTGCTTCCCCTGCTCGTGACATTGCAGATTGTATTTGTGAAAAAGTAATTCTGTCACAATCTGTTTATTAATCATTTGATTATTCCTTAATGATCATGTCTCACTTCTGTTCATCTCTATTCAAATTTCAGTAGTCTAATGTACATTATACATTGTTCAGGAGATTACCTATAACAAGAGGCCTTTTGTTTTTTCTGTCCTTCTGTAGAATAACAGGAATGGGAGAATGCTATGGGTTTAAGTTGATCAGACAAGTAGATGTAAACCAAAAAAAGATTGTGCAAGCATTGTCACAGTTTCTTTCCAGTCATAGGTTTTATATTATTTCCATCAGTTCCAGGTGGGCCTGTCTCTGCTCAACATGCCTGTGCCATCTTTTTTTTCTAGTTCAGCTCTGTCTGTGTAGAGGTTAATGACATTAATCATAACCAATGCACAGCATGTCTGACATCCAACCCAGTGAGAAGGAACTCATCTCCCTATTCAAAAGCTCTGTGATATTTTCCCTTGTAATTTCATGCAGTTGTCTAGCACTTATGTTGGAACTTGCATTGCAGTGCAGACGCAAAGATATTTTGCAAATTGGGCAGATGCATTACTCTAAATGCCACAGCCAACCACCCCCATTTCCTTTCTGCACACAAAACAATCCACATTTTTTTTCCTTGGTGACTTCTCTAGACTTAAACTGAAATGAAATCTTGCAAGAATAATTTATTACTTTTATTCGCCCTGGTGAATCTACATTTTGTCTCAGAGGCTCACACATCATTACGCTTACAGACATAGTGTAACCTGGCTGATACATCTTCAGTGTATGCTCTCAACGTAGAGAGTAATCTGTGTAGTTTGCGCCTATTAAAGAAGAATGTCACCAACAGTGAGAACATTAGAGATCTGACCCTTGAACGGGTCAATTAATTCCCATGTTCATTCGTGCAGTCCAGTTTTCAGCTTGTATTCAATTCATCTGCAAAACTGCAAAGTCACACTTTACAAGGACATAGTGAATCATGATTTAGCATGGAAGTCATAACATTATTGGTTACCAATTTGTGCTAGGAAAAAAGATACAGATTACGCTTATTCTGTGACTCTCACCAGAAAAAAAAAATAAATAAATTAGCAAATAGAATTTCTAGATACTCTATAAATGTATAGTAAATATACCATTAATCAAATGCTATACCATGCATATATCACATGAATAGCATGAATTGGTTGCTATGAACTAAATATCAAATCAATGTATTTGATAACCTTTATCCTATCATTCTCCAAAAAACTCAAAAACTGTTGACTTATCAGCTAGTCTACACCCAATAAATAAAGTTTTCTTTGTCCTTTTTTTCAATGGAAAGCTTTTGACATGTTTAATTTGACTAGAATAACCGACAGAATCTGTCAGGGCTTTGTTCCTACCACCTTTCTAAAAGGTATTTATGGAAATTAATCCACAGGACAATGATGAACTTATACTCCTAAAAAACAAGTTTTGACATTCAGACTTTGGAAAAGGAATATAAATAAAGAAATTTCACAACAGACATCTTGTGAAAGTGTTGCTTTGTAATGAGAGGTTGTCGAAAAATTAAAATTAAAATTTGGAAAGGCATTTCCAGGGAAGGAAAGCTAAATATGCAGCTGACCACCAAGTGAGAGAAAAAGTGTGATTGCAGAACTTCTGGATAAATTAAAGGAGGGCAAAGTTAGATTTAAGAGGGGTAATTGCATCTCCAAAATCCACTACTGCTGCTAGTTTTGTTGCAAAGATGGAAAACCGTCCCCAGATAAAACAGGTAGCGCTGATGCAGGTATGTGAACTTTCTTCAATTTTTTCCCCAAGTTGTAAAAATAAAAATCACACCAAAGAACGATGGTGACGGAGGATGTGGGATTACGAGGTTAGAGAGCTCTGCTCTGATGGATGTCAGTTCCTGTTTGGTTCCTCATGACCCAATCAACTCCTCCCAACAGAAACATGTCCGCCATTGAAACATTCCTTTATTGTGTTTCTATAATTTCTTCAATGCAACAAAACCTAAACCGTGCAGTGAAGGGTGGTGAAGCAGCGCGCGATGAGAGCTTTCACTACTCCTCCCACACCTCATGCTACTATGTGACATTTGCTTCAGACGTACTCCAAGTGACTTGCAGCTATAATTGCAGCAAAAGGTGGGACTACAAAGTATTAACGCAATTTTTCATTTTTTTTCTTAAAAAATTATGAAATATTCAACAAATTTGTTTCACCTAATGATTGTCTCACACTTGTTTCTTCACAAAGAATTACGAGACCACAGACAGTATGAATGATGCTTATTAAGACTTTAGGTGAATATATATATATATATATATATATATATATATATATATATATATATATATATATAGTTACTCTTAAAACCCTCAGGCCTTATGTTGAAGTCCTCTGTCTCCAGACCTTTTTAGAACCTTACTTCTGGGTGTCTAGGTGTAGCCAAAGGTGAGAAGGGATCTGGTTCATATACCAGCAGATCTTGCTGTTTTTTTTTGCGGTTGAAGTGGTTCGGCTGGTTCTCTCCTGACAATACCTACAGTGTGTACTGGGGCGGTAGGCTGTGTGAAGTGGCTGAGAATAGATTCAGCTGTATCAAGTCTAAGACTATAGAAAATGGTGGCTTGTTCCCATCAGGCTGGAAAAAAGTATCAGCCTCAAGTGAAGAAGTTCTTTCCATGAGTTAGGGCAGAATGGAGCAGGATATTGATAGATGGATCTGTATGGCTACTGCTTTAATGCAGAATTTCAACCCGTCTGTTGTGATGGAGACAAACCAGAAGGAAAATCAAAAGCTCTCAATTTACTGGTGGCTCTACGTTACTACCCTCAACTACGGTCATGTAATCTAGATCATGACTGAAAGAATGAATCCTTCGTACTAGCAGCTAAAAAAAATTTGCTTTCTCTACAGTTTGGCTGGGTACTCCCTTAGAGTTAGCATGAGGGGCTTTGTGTAAATTGGACTTTATTGAATCATTAAAATTAAATATTTTTTTTTAAGTTAAGATGCTAACATCAACACAACAGAGTTGACTTTCACAGAGCGATTGTTTCACTAGATGATTACTGTAGCTTTTGAATCAGCGGAATAGGATTTGTTGCTGCAAGCAACTGTCACAACAAAAATGGAGTTGAGGACTGAAAGGTCACTCCGTCCCTAACCAATACTACAAGTCATTGCCTGGAGCCAACAGAGACCTGCATATATGTCTGAAAGTGTTTCGAGCAGAGACAGAGACAGCAAGCCAAGACAACATTTTCTCATTTCTTTTATGCTGTGATTACAGCAGTTAAATTGTTGAATATATATATATATATATATATATATATATATATATATATATATATATATATATATATATATATATATATATATCATTCTTCATCATTCAACTTTGAATTATCGGTTTTATCAGGCACTAAAGATAAGAAGGAGCAATGAATAAATGAATCTATGCATCATTTAAAACAACTTTAATCATGGAATATGTTTGTCTTACAATTTAAGCAATAGTTGTTCAATGTTTAACAGTGACAGAGTTTATTTTTCTGCAGCTAACGTAATTCAAAATTGGTTTGATATCAAGGCAAATATCTGAGTGCATCTACATTGTTCTGATAAAGGGTGATTACAAAGCAACCTTCGCTGACTTTATAAGGCCAATGTTCCTTTCTAATTAGGTCATTATTCCTACAGGAGATGAGATAATGGCCAGGTGTAATTTAATTTTGAAAAAGATTTTTACTTTTTATCCTGGGAATGTGTTGCGTGCTTTACACTTTAGGTGACCAAACCTTCTTAAAGCTTCATTCAAATAGGAATTAGCCACATTATTGAGGTTTAATCTTGTCTATACCCAAGCCTGCTAGAACCCCAGGGCTGAAATAAATAGATACACCAATGTTTAATGGTGAATGGAAGTCAATGCAGCATCTTACTGGGGGAATTAGAGAAGCATAATGCACTACATATATAAAAGTACTACATGTCAGATTAGTATTTTAGGGTGTGTAAAAGGAGAGTAAAATTCTATCAAAAATAAATATTTATAGGTAGTTATGCTACAGTCTGTCTATAGCATATCATTGTACTATGGTAAGAAATTGTGGTGCCTAGAGAAAATGCTGTGACACTAAGCCTAATTATGGAAGATTTTTCTAGCACTCGGTTGAAAGAAACAATGTAGTGTTTTCCATATAGGTAGTGTTTTGAGAGCTCTAGTGCACCTGAGGCTTAAGATGCAATCCTGAGGTATGGCAAGGCAAGCCAAGCTTATTATTTATTATAAGGACAATTCAAAATACTTTACATTAATTAAACAATCGAGAAAAAAAAGATAATAAATAAAAGCAGGTAGTAAAACAAATAAAACAGTTGGACCACAAACTTAAACTAATAATACCTCAGTTAACAGTTTAACTTCAACAATCCTTTGCAGTTCAAAACAAATGGGTTTTTAACGTTGACTTTAAAGAACTCAGGCTTGTAGCACTTTTACAGGAATTTGGGATTTTGTTCCAGATTAGTGGAGCATAGGAACTAAATGCTGCTTCTCCATGTTTGGTTCTAGTTTTGGTAAAAAAAATAATGAAAAATTATTATTTTATCACAGTTGAATATCTCAGCTTTATATGTATATTTTATAAGAACCAAGAACCAAAAACACATGCATGACAAAAACAGGAGACATCAGGGGAAAAAGCACATGGAGAGCTAAGTAAGCAACAAGAAACCAGCAATTAGAAACTGCAGAGGTGGGAGACAGAAACAATGGGAGGACTAATTATCTAATGGGAAGCAGGTGTAGACAAAAGTAACAAAAAGAAGATAAAGGAAAGGAGACTGGCATAAGGGGGAAACAGAGAGCAACTTAAGAAAATAAAAGACTGCTTAAATATAACACAAAATGGTAAAGAAACCAATGAACAAGAAAACACTGAATAACTGAAAACTTAAAAAGAAACTCAAACAGAAGTCCACAAGGGGAGAAGCATAACACTTAAAGGTTAAGATAAGACATATATTTGTACAGAAAAAGATGAGAATTACATCAAGCTGAAATCAGAGAACTTTCTTGCTTTTTCAGTATAAGTGCATTTTTACACTGAATGTGTTATAATTTTGTTAGATAAGAAAGTATACAGCCACCTTGTTGACTATTTTTTGGTTGTACTGCACACATACTACTAAAGTATACACAGATAAAGAAATAGAACAAATACCCATCTGATTAAGCTAAACCAACACAGCATAGGGTGTTTTTCAATAACTTTAGTACAGACCAAATAACCTTTCCATTACATGGAATTTAAAGCTGTTGCATCACTCTGGTAAATTCTTTCAATTAAAATCGATTGTAACAGCTAGTCTGTCTGTAGGTTTTTTTCTAGTTAAGTTATATGTCTCTTCATCCATACTTATATGTAAAACACATATTCAAGCAAAGGACATATTCCTTCTGCCTTAACATCATGGATGCAACAAATTTAAAAGGATGGTGACGATCACTGGCAGTAACGAAAAATTGCCACTCATTGATAGTAAAGATTGCCTTGCCTTCCTATGCTTCTTACACTAATGTGAGAGTTAAGCAGGTGCATCCTCACTAACTCTTCAAGAAAGCCTCTTTCCTTTTCCGGGGCTTTCTCCTCCAGCCCTTCTAAAAACAAGGCATCCTTACTACAATATATTTTGATGAGACTGGATTCTGGGTTAAAAGAAGATGGTAGGACAACCAATATAGGCAGTTACAATCTAAAGAAGCAGGCGTCATGAACTATGGGTGCTGCAATGAGAAAATTAGAATTATTTGCAAAATTTTATCTCAAGATTTTGGTTTACTTTTGTAGCAAATCTTTGCAAACATGAGGAAGGAAAATTGTTTCTGACTCTTAGTGAATGATTGTGCCTGAATGATTTTGGTAGGCTCACTAGCCCTTCAAAGTGATGGAATTACATTTGATTACATTTCATCACTGCTGCTCTTTAAGAAATGAATATGTCATGAAAGCCGTACAAAACGAAATTTCATTTATTATACGCTCTGTGCATACAAATTGACAATAAAAGTTGTCCAAGTCTGTCTAAGAATATCCTTTTTAGGTCTGTTCTGCTTTAGGGCTAAGTTTTCTATTAACTGCTAATTTCAGGCTTCCAATTTCAAAATGACTTTCTGAAATTTTTGTTCAGTTGGTATGGTAACATTTTATCCGAACAAAGTGGAATGCGTTCAAAAGTATTTGTTGCCCAGACGTTTTCGATTAATATGGAGACAAAAAGTATGGTGGAAAATATATTTTCATGTACAGGTTTTTGAAATAGACATTTACATTTGAACTGTTTTAAAATTGTATTTCTATTTTTTCTCACCGAGTTCCTGTCCTGATCTGCAGTGTGCAAAATAATTCTTCAGCATATAGATTGTTATGCAAATAAGTATGTTTTGAAATACCCATATAAACAAATGTGCATGGACTTACCCTATGCAGATACAGCTTGCAATAAAAGATACATTTAATGTCCATAACCTTTCATCTGAATAAGGAAATCAGATTTAATTTTGAGTACGGGAATGACTGAAGATTTTCTCTTTTTTTTTTTTATTTGTTTGTCAACAAAGAACCACTGCCTTCTGAGCATTTTGTAAGGTGGAATCTTTTTTTTGTTCTTTTCTTTAATTAGCTGTCATTTCAAAGTTTAGAAAAGTACCAGCCCTCCTCAATGACCCATATCTCTAGACTAAGTCGTGAAGAATGCAGAGCAAATGAGTCATTGCTTGAGCCGCATTTACTCTCTCATAGGATATACAGCAAGGATACATTAATTTTAGGATATTAATTTTGAAAAACACACATGCCTTCATACATATGAAAAACTGCAATATCTGTTCGGATCTTCCAGTGCTCTGATTTATATAGCAGCGTTTGTGCCAGGATTATTGCTTCTCTGCTCAGCACTGCAGGGACTTCTAACAATAAATGAGCAAACAGACTGTAGGATGTATCATTGGATTGTTATTTAATCATGGTTCATCTGTTATGAAATTATAGATTCCAGCTCTTTATTATATGTCATTGCTGTATATCAGCGACTAACATTTTAACTTTATTTAAGGTAAGAATACACTTTGGAACTAAGGCTGTTTATTACAGTACATCTAATTTTTAGTAGCAGGATTAAGATATGGAAATCAAAGCCGTATTATACAGCACTGCTGTATGCATGACAGAGCAAAGTCTATAAAAATAAGGAAGACTCATTTTTTACATGTCACAATGATTACAAATGGGAAAAACTGTTTATATAATAAAAAGAAGAAAATAATTTATTGGAAGTAGATAAAAGCTGTGGACAGAAAGACAATGAAGCACGAAGAGACATAAATAGAAGAAAAAGGGACTTGAAGATAAAAATGGGAGAGATTAAAGGAAACCAAAATTAGCAAGCTCAACTAGAAAGAAGAGATAAGAAAACATCTGAGAGAAGGAAAGATAGGGTAAATGTAGAACATCAAAACAAAGTAAAACTTAGAAATCAAAGTGCAGTATTAAGGTGAGAGTTGAGGCAATACTTAAATGGTGACAGTAAAAAAAGAACTTCTGAGACTATCAGATTATAAAGAAGTGAAGGTTGAACTAGCTCAATAGAAATTACTACAAAGAAAGGAGATCGAGCAGAAAATGATAACAATGCAGAATAAATAACCTTATGACAAAAAAGCCCTTCGTAGTTGCAGATAAAGCGAAAAGTACACCATAAAATCTAAAAAAAGAAATATCACTCCAGCTAAAATGTTGGATTTTTTATTTAAAAAAAATAAACTTTTAATGTAAAAACTTGGTTTAAAAAAAAAACAGATCTATGAGTGGATAAAAAATGGCAAAAAAACCCATGCATGCTCAGGGAGAACATGCAAACTCCATGCAGAAAGACCCCGAGCCGGGAATCGAAACACAAACCTTCTCGGTGCAAGGCAGCAGTGCTACCCACTGCTCCACTGAGCAGCCCTGTCCGCATCCTTCAACTAATATTTTGTTACAGCAAAATTGATGTTATGTCATTAGTACTGATCTGTCACCATCTCCCATCTAGAATTGTTAACCACTGCCCACTCTACCTTGGAAGAGTTTTCTACAATATATCTTTAACCACAGTCTTTTTCTGGTGTGCATACAGATTATAAGTCACGTCCATCCATCCATTTTCCGTCACGCTTTATCCCAGCTGGGGTCGCAAGAGGTTCTCGTGCCTATCTCCACCTGTCAATGAGTGATACTGGACAGGTCGCCAGTCCATCGCAGGGCAAAACAAAGACAAACAACCATTCATGCACACTCTCACACCTTTAGAGAGTCAATTAACAGTCATGTTTTGGGACCGTGGGAGGAAGCTTGAGTATCAAGAGAGAACCCACGCATGCTTAGGGAGAACATTCAAACTCCACACATAAAGACCCTTGGCCGGTAATCGAACCCAGAACTTTCTTGCTGCAAGGCAGTAGTGCTACTTACTGTGCCACTGAGCAGCTTATTGGTCACATAATGTATGGAATATTTGTGATGTACATGCATAAACCACCAGAGAGACCAAGGAGACCCGGTTTCAATTTTTTATATATTGGATATTGAGTGAGGTGGCGGGAGCTCTGCTGGTGTTCATGTGAGCAGAGTATTCCCGGAGGAGATCTGTGAATCCTAAGAGGGAAGAGAAAATGATAAATTGCTGAAGAGTGGGCAGGTGGAAGGTCCAGCGAGGATGACCATGGAGATTAGAGAACCAGAATAATTTTTTTATGATAGGTCTTGAGGAGATCATCTTGAAGATATATCCAGATAGGCAGCTCAAGAACAAACTTGAAACACCCACAGGTTGAAGGATACGACTCTAGAAAGTACTAGATCTTTACTTGGAACTTTTCTTAGAATCTTGACTCTACCAACTGAGTGGAATCATCTGCAGTGGAATGGCTCTCCTGCTGTTCCTTTAAACACTCCAGCTGATGGTGATGAAAGCCCTCTGCCACAGGGCTACCACGTCATCCAACCACAGTCACATAGAGTGACCCCAGGATCATGACAATTAATCTAATATTGTGCATGACTCTGGCTAGTCATACTAAACTGTAAATGTTTTTACTGGAAGTCATTTGTTTGTTAATAAGCGAAATGACCTGTACTTGTATAGTTCCTTTTAAAGACCAAAGTGCTTTTTTTTTATCATTTACTCATTCATGCAAATACTAATGGAAGTGAGCTGCATTGTAACCACAGGAAAATTATTCAAATTAATAGCGCATCAGCATCACTGTAAAGGGACATAAAAGCAAATAGATGGGAAAAGTCAGGAAATAATGTTAGGGCTATCTTTTAAGAAATCCTGTTGAAAGTGTTTCAGAAAAATTAGAAAGTAGCTTATTTCTAACACCTTATACAGTGTCATCAACTTATTCACTCACTCCCAACAGCTGCACACTGAGCTATTCGGAAGGTTTTGAGGCGCCTGGATGTCTGTGGAGTTTCTGTAATGTAGAACATCTTGTAAACCAACAGGCTACAAGAAAGCTTTACACACTGTTTTTGAACATCATGCAAAGCATCATGTAATCACCAATATGTATACATTTTAGATGCTCTCTTTAGTTTTCTCCACTAGGGAGAAACAAAAAAAGACAGATTGATTCAAGATTAAGGATTGTAAAGGATTATTGATCTCTTCTGTATTATTTTCATATAATTCTTTTACAGCAAAAGGCTGCAAAAGTTTTTTGGCTGAGGTTCACCTACCAGCATGAAAAGGCTATAAGCCAGAGATGAAATTGTCCATTTTTAATCAAACTGTTTATAGAGGGGCCATTTTAAGTATAAAAAAGATTTGCAAGACGGGAGTTTCTGTCAAATTTGTTTTCATACACAAGAGACCCTTACGGTCCAGGGGCATGACTAGTTGCTACATTATTTGCATCTGACTTAGAATTAAATCCAATTAAACTAAGCAATCAGAGCTCTAATTTTAGCTTTCTCTGATGCGAGCCGAAATAATGGACAAAGGACTCCCTGATAAGAAAAAAATAAAAGTCAGGTTGCCTTCTACTTTAAACCCGTTTTGTGGTTGCCATGACCTCGAAGACTCAGAATTTACACAGGCAGAATGCTTATGTCATTCTTAAAATATTAGACAGATTGCATTATTACATATGCTTCTGCTATTTCAGCCAGCACTTTGTAGTGCAGCAAAAAAAATCCTAGTTTCCATTAAAGTAGTCTGCAGAGGCAAGTAATATAATGAAGAGAAGAGAATATTCTGGGTTAGCTACGGGCATCTCCCCAAGTTTTCGTCTGTCACACTGTTATGGTGAAGCGCAGGGTACTCCTTTTTTGGGTGAAAAGCTCTATCTGTCTGTAACTGAACTTACAGAGAGGATGAAATGGATTTGGGTTGGAATAGGTTGTATTGGATTGGTAAAACATCTAAACATCACTGCTAGACTTGTATCTGAAAGCAGTATATGGAACATTGTTATTTGATTTGTATTAAGTCTCCAAAACAATACTGTAAAATTCAAGACCATAACTCTGGGGTGTCTATAAACACTGAAAATGCAGCAGGCATCTACCTAAGATACACCTTTCCCACAGAAAATTCTTTGACTGATACAAAAAAATTGTGAGTACTGTACTAGTGAGGAGTCAGTTTTTTTATGCCATGTCCTCTTGACCAAATTTAAAATTCAAGCTGATATGTATAGGCGTAAACTTTTATTCAGCAGCAGTGTTCATTTCATCAGCTTTTTTTAATTTAGTCTTAGTAACAATGATAAAAATCTAATTTAGTCTTAGTCATATTTAGTCATTACCTTCCAAATTTACTCTTAGTCTTGGTCAAAATTACGAAAATCAATCTTAGTCTTAGTCAATTTTTTTTGTCATTTTAGTCAACACTGTAAATAATAGCACTTCTCCACACACTGATTCTCTTTTTAACATATATCACACTGTACACATTGAACCTTTTGTTGTTTCATCATATCCACAAAGTCTTCCCTCCTTCCCCAACCTCTGATTTGGCTGTGGTGTCACTGTGTCAGGAATCTAGTTGGGGTGGAATAAATTTAAACCATTAATATCCAGTGTATCAGTGGAACATCTTTCTTCTATGACAGAGAGACAGAAACAGGCACGCACACACATCCACACACATCCACATGCATGCGCGCGCACACACACATCCGTTTCTACTACTACAGGCCCATTCGTTCCTTACATTCTTCCATATGGCAGCATGTTGGCACCTTAGATGTCGCTTGAGATTTGTTGTGTTCTTCCCTGCCATTTTGAAGCCACAGACTCTTTGGTGGCATCCTTCCTTTAGTGTTCTCCTTCGCGTTGTAAACGAAATGGCTCCATACATCCAGGCGTTATTTATGAAGCTCAAGAAACATTTAACAATAAAAAACTTACAAATTAATTATAAACAACTACATTTCTTAATGTCCATTCGTCAATGGCTCGTACATTTCGTCTGGTTTTAGTCTCGTTAATGAAAATAATTTTTAATTCTCATCATATTTTTATTTTCTGGCAACAATTTTTGAGCATTATCGTCTCGTCATCGTCACGGGAAAAAGGGGCGTTGACGAAATTAAAACTGTTCAGCAGTATATTAATCTTTTCTTCAAAATCCAGTAGTCAATTTGTTTTAATTAAAGTGACTTGTGCCTTCTGAATGTAATACAACACAGTCCAGTCAGGTGTAAAGTGAAATGTGTTTGTTGTATTGAATTTCTATCAAGAAACAAACTTCAAGTTTTTAAGACTGTAAGGAATAAGGGAATAGCATGACATGTATATATTCAGCTGAAATACACTTGCATTAGCTCAGGGGAGCCAAGACTTTCCAAAGTAATGACTACTGCAAAATACATAACTTCTTGATTTAATTTCAAACGAAGAGAGATGACAGAAAAAGGGAAATACTCGAGGTAGCAAAATAAAATGTGTTTTTTGATGGCAGACAACAATTCAATGAAAAAGGAAAATATTCCCTGCTCCATCTTACAACAGTATCTAATTTAATTCATTGTTCTGTAAAGAGGTTATAGCTTTATCAAGCTGAAATTTATAAGAGGTGTAATATAGAAAAGACTGCCTATATTTCATATCACTAAGACATAGTGCAGCAATTGAAAAAACAAGACAGGGGACAAAGTTTGCCGACCTATCTATTTCTGCAGTCTTATGTAGGTCTTATGAGGAAGATGTCATGCCTCAAGAGGATATGAGTCACAGGCAGTGTAAGCTGCAGGATCTCAGGGTGGAAGCATACAAGGTCAGCAAAATCATTTGTCATAACCACCTTGTTTGTTCACATAGTGCTAACTAGTTCTACATTTGGCGGCCCGGCAAATAGTGTGAAAATAAATATTTGCAGGGTATAAGAATAGCAAATATGCTAAACTCAAAAAATGACTTCTGAAAGACAGTGCTAAAAAGCAGATAAGATATTTTGAGGAATCTAACACCATGGGGTTAACATTTATTTCTCCTAGAGTGCAACAGTCCATAGTTAAAAATTACTGTCAAAAATCGACCCTCCAATTTTATTAAGGCATCTTTATTTAGGTGCAACACAAGCTTCTGTCCTGCTATGTCTTCTCTGCTGCCATTTCCATGGAAAAACAATAAAAAAAACACCTTTCTATTCAGACCAGTATACCTTTCTGGTTTCTCAATGTCAAATGTGCTGTCCTCTGCCACCACCTCTACAGAGCTCTTTCCCTCATTCCCTTGGGTCTTTTCCCCCAAAAATATGAGGCGGCAACTCAACTCTCGTTTCTGAACCAGCTTTCTTGTATTCTTCTCCATTTCTCCTCAATTGTTGCCCATTTTGTAATTATACTTATATGGGTTACAAATCTATCTGACCAATATTTTATTTTATTTAATTGATTTCTTGGTTATTGTTGGTTATCTTCACAGCAATTTACATTGATTTAATTTACAATTTAAATCAAGGAGACAATTATCAAATTAATTTCAGTTCTTACTGCACCTATATTGCCTTGAGAGCACGATCTGTAAATTTCTAATTTGTTTTATTAACAATAATAATCTTTTGATTTTGGTTGTAGCTTTTTTATCATGTTACTATCTGTTGCCTGTTCCGTTAGTGCAAGGTAAGGCCATTTCAAAAGCAGAGGGTGTAGTTATACCCTTTAGCACCATCAAGGATACTCAGTTTAACAGTGAGGGTGCCTCACAGCCAGTGTGTTGAGTAGGGTGAGGGAGAAACCACTGATTGGGAAAGGTCCATACTCATGCATGCACACACAAACATAACCAGGAAAGAAAGAGGAACAGCAAACCTCACACAAAATGGGATATGTAAAAGATATTTCAAATTTATCAAATAATGGCATTGCAAAAACAAGCAAATTTCCTTGATAAATCAAACATATGCACAAGGGTCATTTGTCTTTACATAATTTGTCTTTACATATTGTGTTTTTAAATATATTTGATAAATTACTTGACTTGAGTAGTTTGTTAAGACTTTTTTAAACAACATTGGGAAGCTCATGCATAGGACTGGGCTGTGTCTGAAAGTGTTGAAAAAAATGTCTTGGTTGAAACCACATGATTTCTCTCTGCTGGCGACCCACCTAGCAGGCTAACTTTGTAGTCTGCTCACACTCACACATGCCCCTCCTTTAGACAAACACAGCAGTCTTCTTTGTGATGAATGTGGAGTCTAAGTGCCACCACTTTTTTTAGCCTTCTAAATATTTCTGTTCTTGCACAAATACTTCCATGTGCTTGACACTGGCTTCTCTGTATTGCCTCTTCATTGGCAGTATTTGTACCGAGTCCATCCATCTCTTTTCTTAACATGCTTGTTTTTTTGTTTTTTTTCTCTGTTTTGGAATTTAGGGTAGTTTGTTTGCTTTTTTTTCTTCTTATATGTCCTATGTGTCTCAGGAAAACCTCCAGAACTAATATATCCCCACTTATAGAAGGAATTCAGTTACCACCATACATATGCTACTTTGGATGACATATATTCATTTTGTGAATTACTTCACAGTCTCATTACTATTTATATGCATTCTGTATGCTGATCTAGCGTCAGCAAAGTTAAAGTTTGCTGTGAAGAAAATGATGCTGCATTATTATAAGTGCTTTAAACTTGCATTTGAATTTAGGGAGCTCCAATAGCTCTTGTCTCTAAGGAATAATGACTCATCTGCAAGAGAGGGCAAGTGCCTATCACTCATATTCATATCTCTACGGTTATGTAAAATGATATAACTAGAACACTGAAAGTTGTTTAACACCAATTTCAACCATTGCCTGTGTCCTCATATAGATTTTTTGGTTCATTATTGATGGTTTACATCAAATATTTACATAGTGTGCTCATTATCATTATGTATTTCACAGTAATTTTGGCCTTTATTAATTTATTTAACCATTTCTTTCCTAGGTGGACTAATATTGCAGAATTAAATGTTAACCCTTGTTAACTATAACATTATATAGTTCTTAAGTTTTAACTTTTATGAACTAGTATCAATCATCATCGCAATTTGTTAGCTGTTACAAAGTTACATTATAACCTATGAGGGGCTGGACAAGCTTTTAATCATACTGACAGTCTCATGTACATACATGTTAACACTTATATCTGTATATTTTATCTCTCACCTGCATACATTCTGCATATATATATATATATATATATATATATATATATATATATATATATATATATATATATATATATATATATATATATATATATATATATAGATAGATATGTATATATAGTTGGCTTGGATAACTGCATGCAGTGAGGCTAACGCTTTACTCTGCTGCCTTGACTCCCTGCCTCCTTTTTCAAATGTCAGGATCTCAACCAAAATGGATAACAAAAGTTAGGACTGATTTAAAGCACTTTTTAGAAAACGCAAAGAAGAAAGAACAATCACATTCTCATAAAATACATAGTTTTTATACATTTAAAAAAATATAAAGCTGACTAATAGCTTCTCCATTATTAAACTGGTAATTTTTTTTTAGGTTTGTGACATCATACTGGAACATGCAAAACACTGATGTGCATTCACAAAGCCTTAGAAGGGCACAATTGATTAAAAAAATAAACTTGTAAATGAAATCATGTTTGTTGATGCACACATATACACAATGCCAAATACAGGGTTTCATTTATTTTCTTTTTAATTTAGGTTCTGGGAAAGAAGCAAGTATTTTCAAGTCAAAAGCCTCAAGTCCAAATAAAGTGATGAGTTGGTGATGTGACAGTTGAGGTTGTTTTCCAAGTCTTTTTACATTTTTTCCAGTCGAGTGTAAAGACATCAAATTCATGACTTGACTCTGACTCAAGACTCTGCACCTCTCGTCCATTCCTCCACCATTTATTAAAAGAAAACTGTCTTTATAAGCTGCACTCTAAAAGGATCCCAAGCCACAAAGATGTCCCAAAGGTATAACTTATGATATAAATGGTTTTGTTGTGCTTGCTGGATCACTAAAGCAACAGACCAAGGGTACTGTATTAGCCTAGTAAACTAGCCCCACCCGCCATTTTTGCCTGCGAGTGGGTCTAGCCTCGTACAATGACCCAGGCCCCAGAACTGGCTGGTCAATCACAACACAGAGATGTGTTTTGAATTTTTGGATGCAAAGCGGGCAGGGTTTTGAGGGTGTGACGGCAAAGTTGCACGACAACTGTGTTAGAAAATTAAACAGACAGATTTGCTGTTACATTTCGTAGTTATATACTGATAATGTCAACTTACCTCAGCTATATTCCGCAGAAGAGTGACAGATATCCTTGGCTTGTCTGTGTTGTGGCGGAGCTTCTTTAAGTCTCTCGGGGTTTTCGAGGGAGTAGGCTCCCGAGCTCTCTACTCAGCAGCTGTTTGTTCTGAAGGGAACCCTGCTTCAACCTAGTTTTCAATCCACCTCCAATAAATTGGCAAAATCTCTTTCCACTCTTTTCAACACAATTGTACAAGCTAGACAGACCCGATCAGATTTCCCCGGTGTAATCGAAACATTCACTCCAACTTTCTCTAATCTTTCTGCCACTGACAACGGTTGATTTGAACTTCGGAAAAGTGCTGTACATTGTGTAATACACTCTCATGTCTTTTTTGCATAAACGACATCAATAGTCCAACTCCATGATCTCAACAAATTATCCACTGCTCACATCAGATGTTTGTTTACACTCCCCACCAGCTTTCTGTCACGCTGTCAGTTGCACTCATTGGTCAGAGCGTTGGCCAATAGGCACAGACATGGTTTGAAAGACAACATGTTTCTCTCATCAACAATCTTCTCATGTCTCATTCATCGGGGCCAGACGAAATGACACATTTAATCTCACATTTAGTCTGGTTTATCAGGCTAGTGCTGTGTGGCTAATCCAAGAATGCTTCCAAATCTTAGTCAGTTCCTTGCAGCAATCTCTCAGTTAAAATAGAAGCTTAATACAACAGCTATAATCCAACAAAGATGGAAAGACAAGAGTGCTGGGTTGTCTCCTGTCTCTTTGGTGGTGGAAAAGAGCAATGCCAGGAGATTGGCTTAGAGTAAGGAATGCACTGAAGGGTGTCAGTAGAGTACAAAATTGAATTAAAGTGTAATTAGGGAAATCATTACCTGACACTTCTGCAGTTTGGGGATTTGGTTAATATACTGAACAATCCTTCGGTGAATGGACTGTGTCTTTTCAAAGATTTTTATGTCAAGGGTGAATGAGTGCCTGTAAGTGATGTAGTGGCATGAATTCATAATGCACCCTGCCATCTTGAACCAGAGTTTCAATAAATCCAGCTTTAAAAGTAAATAATCTAACCCTATCACATTCATGCTTTTTCAAAAACATTTAGAAATTGAAGATAAAACAATAAATATTTTTGAAAGCCTTTCCAAAAAACATGAAAAATCATTTAATAAGTTACAATTATTTTCAGTATGCAAATAAATAAGTTGAGAATTTCCATTTTTGTCTCACAGTGCATCAATCTATATTTAGAAAATGTAGCGATGACATTTCATTTCCTTTTAAAAGGGTGACTTTTCATTCACTATGAACAGAAACCTCAATTTTAAGTATCAAATGAAAAATGGAATGCACAAGGTTGTTCAAAATTAGCTTTTACAAATTGCTTATGATTTATGCTTACAAACATTATTCCAAACAGCAAGAATACAGTAGAAAGCAAAAAAAAAAGAAAAGGTACACTAATAGCTAACTAACCTAGTGGTGCCTTGAGGGAAGGAGAGAGAGAGAGCGATGCCACTGGCCCACAGATGGTGCAGGGGCAAGTACCTGTAAAGGTAGGCCAGTTGCGATGCAAAAATTGTCAAGCATAACTGTATAGAATCATTTTTTTAAAAACACATAGAGACTCAGAGTCTTTGTTTAAAAGGTAGTGTAAAATATGTCTATGTAACAAATGAATTAGCCCTTAGATAAAACTTGCACATTTTACTGGCTTTGCATAAACATCTACTTTTGGATATAAATCAAGTAGCATCGTTACTGACATTGTTGCAAGTTATGTACTAATCTTTTTTAGGCTAAACAACACAGCTACACACAAGTTTCATGACCGCAATTAGAAACAGTAGATCCCTTGGGGGGAGAGATTTATGAGCCGGTATGTTTGTGAGGTTGTGTTAATGTGATTCTAAAAGTGTTGCACTTTGTAAAGTAGTATAATGTGTGTTACTGCAGTGTTGTCCAAGCAAACCTTGGTTTGTTGGTCTTTCTTAAACGATTAATTTATTCTTGACAGTTAAAATCACAACCAGAAGGGGAACCTTGTAAAAAAAAAAAATCCAGAAGTAGCAGAAGGAAATGGAGTGTCAAAACAAAAGTATTCAGCAGTTATCCAAAAAAAAAATAAATTAATTAAACAATTTAATAAAAGTATATAAAACTTCATATAAAAATTCTGTGCATTCCTGCTTTTCAAGCTTACTTTCTAAAAGAAGATTTGCATATTTTCCACTATGCCAGACTCCTTACCAGTAAGTGAAAATGGGGACGAGCACAAAGGACGGTCTTACGTAAACATCATCAATCCGGAGGACTACTTATTTTAATAATCCGCCCTGAAAAAGTCAGGAGTGGCGGCCTAGTGGTTAGGGCATTGCACTTGGAATCCACAGGTTCTGAGTTCAAGCCCCACTCCCACAGACTGCCACTCTGGGTCCCTGAGCAAGACCCTTGACCCCACACTGCTCTGCTGGTACCGCACATTGACAGCCCACTGCTCCCCAAGAGAATGGGTCAAATACAGAGGTGAACTTCTTCAGTGTGAGATTATTAAAGCTTTAATTAAATTATATTATTCAGTAAAGGTTTAATTTGTTAGCTATTCTTAAAACTCTGTAAAAATCTGTTGCTCAAATAAATACAGAGGATTATAATGATGAAGATGCTTTCAGAAATAACAAAATTTGTCAAATATAGCAACATCAGTTGTAGAAACCTTTGGTTTAGTCTTTTGTAATGATCAAATCCAAACCATGTCCCTGTTAGTGCATTTTCTGTTTTGCATGTTAAAGGAAAAGTCCTGTCATATTCAGAATTCAAACACCCGTGAGTACTATAAATATTAAATTATTATACTGTTCAACAAGTGATACATTTTTTCTAAATTAAGAGTAATTTTTATTTTGTGCTTTACTGGAGACATCCATGTTTCTCAAAGAGCACTACTGCTACCTACCGGTTTGTGACGGCACAGTGCGGTATCTGCTGTTGAGTAAGTCCCCATGCTGTATCTGGTGTTTTTCCCAACACGCTATTAACCAAGTCATCTTGAAAACATTCTTCTTCAAAATGTTGGCTACATATTACTTGTTTTTTTTCTCTGACCAGAAGTTTAATGACAAATCCTCTTTCTTCAAGATGGTAATCCAACGACAAACCCGTCATTGAGGATCATGAATCGGAAAGGTAAAATAACTACATTTATTTTTTTACTTTTACCCAATTTATTACAGCATCCAGCTGCCATGAACATGGGCATGTCAGTTTAGTTATTGCTCTCGTAAATTTCAATGGTGAAGTCCTCTTAATCCTCAACAAATAATTGTTGTTTATTGCAGATGTATCTAGTTGTTCCCATTGATATTGCTTGTAAAGCAAGGAAAACTGCCTTTGGCTTACCGCACAGTGAAGTCACTGCCTGAAGATGTCAGGAGTGAGGTGTTACTATGTTTGGGCATAAATAGCCAGTCCAGGACTCAGTGATTGTGACGAAAATTATTATTATTTTTTTTTTTTACTGATTAACGCTAAATTCATTAAATCAACGCAGAGTTCATCATGTCTGATAGTGGGCTTAAATCAATGATTTGGCGGTCATGCCTCCGAAGAGGTGGACGGGAAGGCAACATTTGAAAGATGTTTGTGTCGGAGCAGGGCCTTGGCAATGGAGGAAGTTTTATGAGAAGATTTAAAAGTTATTTTTAGTCCAGTCTTATATGCCTCATGTTGTAAGTGAGATAGAGTAGAGGAGGGATGAGTGGATGGAGATGGTCAAGATAGTGGAACATTAGGTTCAGTCTTGGTTGAGGTCTTTCAGAGGAGAGGTCCAAGGCCATTTGCTGGGGTAACGGAGGGGTCCTCTCTTTGTCCTGTGGGATTTGGTGTTGAGATGAACTAGTATAAGGTTAAGGTAATCTTTCTGGCTTCTTTATATTTGCTGGAAAAGGCTGTACTGGGATAATCAGTTGTTTACAGTATGTTTTGTTCAAAAGCAGAGCTCCTGTAGCGTGATTCACAGAGACTAACAGATTAGATGTGAAATGTTTTTTTTCTTTAGAAACCATCATTGTTGAAAAGATGCCTTGGCTCCCAGAAAATATTAAGGGTTTTTATCAATAAAGGTCAAATTTAGTTGCACATATACATTCTTTTAACCATTTATTAATCACCATAAGTCTCAAAAACATCCCATCTCTGCTGTGAAGAGGTGCAACTGGTCGACTGAGAGACATAATGTCATTAAGATCATTAACTTCACAAGCAGATTAATGGAATTACTTCTTCAGCACTTCTGATTTACTCTTCTGAAAGTCAGTATTACCTTCAAAGTGTATGGTGATATTTTCCAAGGTCAGGGACTTTTTTGATTGCCAGAGTATTCTATGAAATACCATACACAATTTTTTACAAACAAATAATTACTTTTGTGTTGTTGTGTCTTGTTGCTGAAGTTCAAAAGCCATTACACTGCCGGCAGGCTGGCTATCAGAAGTTTTGGCCCAGTGGTTCTAAATATACATTTACAATTGCAATAGTGAACAAATCTAGTAATATTATGAATTCATTTTCTAGACAGTAATTTGGCTTGAATTGATTTTATTTGATTTTTTAAATTATTTAGTAGAGGTCTTATCTGTGCTTTCACCTTTCTCTAAAAGCAGCTGAAAAAAATATGCAAATCCAACATTGTTGACCCATAAGGTTTGGGATAATTTTAGTAGCTGTTGCTTGTGGCAGACTTTGGGGTTGATTAAACAAAAGTTTTATTTTTCTTTTCTCAGTTTGTTTAAGACATATTTATTCAGATACCAGTTGTACTACTGTACCATTCTTTTGAATAATAAATGTCTTTTAATGCAATTTTTGTGTCCAGAGTCATAATATTTCCAACACCTAGACATCAGACCATTCTTGATGAGCCAAAGCTAATAATTCCTTTGTAAATTCTATTCCCCCGTTAAAGGACCGTTTTCTTTTGCTCCATCCACAACAACATACATTTAAAGAACAGTAAAAACACCTTCCAATCACACCATTCCATTTAAGTCTTTGTAATCACATGTAATATTTTTTCTCCATTGTCCCACTGTTGATGGCAGCTGATGAGGTCTTATAGTGACAGGGCTTTCATTCCCTTGAGATCAGGTCCCCAAACAGTATTTGGCCATGCCTCGCAGCTAGACTCAAAATACGTAAGTCTGCCTTACAGGCAACCACACATACAAAGTGAACTATATTTAACCAGTTTAGTTTACAGCTGCATTAGTTCTAAACATGTATCCATCTGCTCTCTTTATCCTACCATCCTTCATTCTGCTTGTGTGTAATTTCAAGCTCGTTTATATTTATTTAAAAAACAAAAGTGTGCAGTTAAGAAAGGAACACTCCAAAATAAAGATCTATTATTGAAACAAATTTGCCTGTCCAACCAAAGGCAAATAGTTTAACAAAATTAGGAGTGGGGATAAGAAACAATGGAGCAATATACATTAAATATTTTGTTTTTCTCTTACTGTCTATTTCTTCTTGTCAATTATTTAATGTTTCTACTTGAAAACCATCACATTACCAAGTGGTAAATGGTCTGTACTCGTTAAGCACTTCATCATCAGAGCATCCCTGTGCCTTTAAAATAGAGCTTGGTTTTTTTACTGTAGAACTTTATTTGTGAGGAGAATTTTAAATTCTATTCAGAATTTAGCAAATTAAGAAGACAAATAAAGAAGAGATATGATCTCCATTTAAATAATAGTAAAGAATTACAATGGTCCAGCTTTAATGTAATGTAAATCCCTTTATTGTCTCACAATGGGAAAATTTACTCTCTGCATTTGAACCATCCCCTGAAGAAGAATCGAAATGCATATTTATATAGTGCTTTTTCAAGCCACAGGACTTCAAATTGGTTTACACTACAGTATATTCAGTTATTCACCTACTTGTGCATAAATTCACACGCTGATGGTGGCAAGCAACATTGTCCCCACAGTTCCCATGGGGCAGACAGACAGAAGCAAGGCTTTGATTCAATCTGCACCTCTGGGCCCTCTGACCACCAACAACATGCAAGGCTAATGAAGTTTCTTGTCCAAGGACACAATGATAGCTGGGATCGAAGAAAATGCATGCAATTGATGGTATGTCTTGCACTCTCCTTTAAGAAAAAGAGAAGAGAAGTGAAGAGAACATAAAATAAAAGAACTGAATAAAACCAAGCCAACGTAGTACAGAAAAGAAAGGAACAAAACAGAACAGAAAACTCCAAGACCTCTACTTACAGTAGGTAGAGTGTGCATGTCATTATAGAATAATAAGCTGGTGCAGCCTCTGGGGTAAAACAATGGTGACCTCAACAAGGTTATTCATAATGTGGGCAAACAATGACCATAAAATTACTGCAAACATCTTGTGCAGCACAGTCCCACATTTGAAAAGTCCAATATTTATCTCATTATATCCCAAATTGTTTGTAGTACTTCATCTGAGAATCTCACACTACTTCTCGTTTTACGGCAAGTTTTCCCTATCATTTAAAAATGTTCAGGATAAATCAAGCATAAAAGTAAAAAAAAAAAATTAAAAAAAAAAACTGAAGCTATGCCCAGAATTGTGAGTTATAGGTCACTAACGTACATGTTTGTGACAATTTGACATCATAAAGATGTGACCTACAGTAAGAATTAAATTGCAGATACAGGTGATTACAGCTCTTGATTAGGAGACACACACATGCAATTTGTATCACTTGTTAAGAATAGGAACAAGAAATAATCAGGCTCATATCTGAAGCAGTTCAAGCCAAATTAATAAAATCAGGGCTTACTATGATGACACTGGAAAGACTGAAGATCAGTGTGCTTGTTTTATAGTCAATCAGGGTGCAATGTGGATGATAACCTAATAAAAGAAGTATGGTGTATTTATAGCATTATATTGGTCAAATTGTTTTTGACAAATATATATTTCATTAAACTACATTATCACCAAATAAAGTTTAGCAAAAGCCAAATACATTGTAGCCAAGTGTAACCACTAATATCAGAAATGCTTTAATAATCCCAGAGGGAAATTACTTAATTTACTTATTGATATAGAGTGCTGCATAGTTTTGAAACTATCAGAACCAAAAAGGTGACCTAAAAACCCCACAAAATCATGTTTTAGATGTATCATGGTAATCCTATTGAGAATCAATGAAGCCTTGATCATTTATTCTTTTGATGATCAAAGCTTTAATCAAAAGGGTCAAATCACTTTTTTGTGTAAAAAAGTGCAGAATTTAGTATTGGTCACAATGTTTGGGTAGATCAGTATATTATTTAAATATACTATTTAAATATTTAAATTTAAATATACTATATATATTTATTTCAGCAGAAGTTGTAGCCTTTTCTATAGACCTGTCTGACCTAATGATTTGAAATGATGAATGAATCATTTGTATTTTTTAAACAATACTTAATTTTTCTTTGATTTTTAGCATTCTGTCCACAAAGATATTGTGATATCAAATATACAACGACCCTGAAGGATTCCAGAAAGGAGCATTTTAAAATACATAAATTAATAAAGTAAATGAATATGGCAGCATTACAGTAGCACATTAAACATTGGTGCAATTGTTATATAATCATTTTTGTGCCTTACTATGGAGGAATATATTTTGAGGAATTAACTTTTTAGAAATTCTATCTAGATCAGTATCACAGTGCCTTAGACACATTACATGAAGTAATTGTTTTTTGAATTTATCTAACATTCGTATCGTATTAAAGCACTTATTATACTTTGGTTTCATATTCAAAGAAAACAGTGCTCATTCATAATTCAATGAGCACTGTTGTGCTCTTTTGCCAGACAATGCTGCTCTTTTGATATCTGTAGCGTGGAGAAACATTTTGAGGAACTCTTTATCTGTCGACAATATAATGTGGTCTTCAAGACCAAATTTAATTAAAATTGATTTTGAGGGGGCACGTGAGTGTGTGTGGAAATTATTACATTTTACTGTAGATCACTCTTTTAATTAAGAAACAATGCCACTAGTCTTGGCTGAAAAATTGTTTCCAGCATGCCCATATGGTTATGACACAATGGGAAAATTATTATAATGCTGTAAGAGCACTTGTTTTTTGGTTAAAATGTAATACAAAATCACTTAAGGATTCTAAAGGCCAAAACCATTTACCCTAAGCTATAGGGCAGCTTTCATACTTCAATCACTGCTTCAGTAAATGGGCAATCATCATACAATACCCACAGCATGCCGATGATCATTGCAGAGCTATTGTATTTCTGTTTGACACTGCAATCAGAACACTCTTGCTGAGGCCATTCAAAAGAGATAAAGCAGGACAGGCCGATAGAAAATCTAGTAAATGAAGACATTGCTGGCAATGCAGTGTTGGTTGGGTAGGAAGTTCTTTCCTTTTTAAAAATTATCTTCCTCATTAACACCTAGTTGAACTTGTAGTTAAGGTCAAAGCTAACCAAGAAAATATACTGTACATACAGTATATATTTTTTCTCATTTCTTTATGTCACACTTCCAAATTAATGTTTTATATTTTTTTTCCATTTTATTAGTCTTTGTTAATCATTTTACCCAACTTTTTCCCTTATATAAAATAAGATCATTATTTTTTCAGCACTTTGTTGCCAGTCCATCTTTTCCTACTTCTGTTTGAAGATGTATAAAAACATATGAACAAACCATAACTCTTTATGGCTTACAGTTAGTATATAATGCATAGTAGTCTTATAACAATATTTTGATTACTGCGAAATATGGTTAGGCTATTGAAAATTACTATATATAAAATATCACCTTAGCATTGACGATCTGATGCATGTCTGGAAGGAGAGGGTCTTAGGTCAAATAGGGCCATATATTGACTGTGAATTGTTCTGTTCCATTTTTGGCTCTTTCAGGAATGTAAACAGAAAAGACAAAAAAAAAATAGTAAAGTGATAAAGTGACCAGTACCCAGTTTGATAAGTTAACATTAGGAATTGTAAAAGTGTAAATTGTCCGCTTTTAGTATTCTTATATTGCACTCAAAGGCAAGGCAAGGCAAATTTATTAATACTCCCCTTTTTTCAGTGGAAAGACAATTTAAAGTGCTATATATCATAATATTCATAATATTGATCATAATATTTTTTTAGAAAGACTTGAATATTTTGTAGGAATTAAAGGAACAGCACTAGACTGGTTTTAATCTTATCTATCTGATCGATTTCAGTTTGTCCACGTTAATGACAAATCTTCCTCATGCTCAAGGATTACCTCTGGAGTACCACAGGTGATGCAGTTGTCACAGATAACTTCCTAGTTGCCAAGATCAATGAAGCCGCGAGTTTAGAGTGGGAGAGACAGCAAGTTTTCAGGAAGATCAGTGAGGAACAAAGAATAAGAGAAATAAGAGAAGAACCACAATCATTACAGGAAGCAGAGATTGGTGCAGTGGATGGGAGTGAACACACTATCTCTGTATCTCCAAAGGTGAGAACACAATCTAGAATCAATCGCAGGAAATCAGAACTTCTTGACATCATAAATCAACTGAAAGTTTATATAGTGGAAATTATAGGAGTTATTCATGAGTCACAAAGATATTCTCCACAGAGCAGTCTAAACTGAAAATGGAGCTGTAGGAACTGTCAAGAGTGCAATCAGGAAGGACAGTGTGCCCATTGTTTTAAATGTGGGCAGGGTGGTCACTCATCAAGAGGTTGTTAGGCCCAAAGGAAACCCATGGTCCAAATTGAACAAGTAGACGTGTAAGCCAGTAGGGTAAAAGCACTCCCACCACCACTGCTTCCTAAATGTAACAAAGCATCCAGCAAAAAAATTCTTATGAACTCATAACAGACAGCATCCATTATCTTGAAAACAAAGCAGCAGGAAAGTCGACAGTAGCAGTTACTGTAATGTCAATCTACTGTCACCAAGACAAATACAAATACAAATAAACTGCTGAATCTAATCTGTAAGAAACACATGGCTTTTTTGCAGGTTTGATGGGTTACAGACAAGGGCAGTTTGGGAAACACGATCACAAGTCTACCATCTACAGAAGTTTGTGATGACTCTGCCATTATAGGCTGTGTTTCTGAGGGGAACGAGCTGGAGTATCAATCAGTCATCATGAACTTTGTGGACTGGTGTGAGGAAAAACCACCTGTGTCTTAACACCAGTAAGACCAAGGAGATGGTGATCGACTTCAAGAGAAAATCCCCACCTAACTGTCCCCGTAAATATCCAGGGGCAGGACATAGAAACTGTGGAAGTTTCAAATACCTGGATGTTCACATCAATAATAAGCTTGTGCAATATCTAATGTGCAATTACAATTTAATACACTGTGCAGTAACCTGTTTTTTATATTTGCTACCCAGTGCAATAGCTATATATATATATATATATATATATATACACTGCTAAATAAAATTAAGGAACACTTTGAAAACACATCAGATCAAGGATCAAGGAAAAGCCTTTCACCAGGGCTTTCTAGAGGAGTCCAGCTGCCATCTGACAGCATTAGTCACACTATGGGGAATTTTATGAATGGGTGAGGATCTCCTTCAGACTGTCATCCACTCGGATAGAGGGTTATATAATACATCCTGTAGACATCGCTCCCGTCCAAGCATTAAAAGAGAGGAACCCACTGAAATCTGAAATGTTAGAAAATTATTGGGATTTATCTCCTATTATCAAAGCTACGTTCCATACTTTTTCGCGCATTGATCCTGGAAAGCTGAGATTGTTTGGGGAGAACAAATATAAAGTATATTGTTACACAAAGTAAACATGAAGACAACCCAGTATATGAGATAAAACCAGAAAATGGAAAGGACCAGACCTGTGTCATGCACTGAAACCCTTGTGAACTCCTACCAATGGAAAAATAGGATCTACCTATACAAAGCAGAAGACAAAATGTTACCAAACAAGCACAAGAGCACAACTCAGATGATGGGAAAGACACACATCATTGGATTACAACCAAAGGAGAGGAGACAAGAGGAGCAGTGAGGAGATTCAGAGGGGCCAGTAAACCTTGTAGAAGATGGAGAAGCAGATAATAGGGACTCAAGAGCTGAGGAGGAAAACTCCAACAAATCCACCACAAGGTAATGGATGCCCCTTGCGGACAAAATGGAGAGGAGGATTTTCAGACCCCTGAGTCTGCAGACAGTGACCTAGAAGATGCTGCTTCTTCTGTCCAGCTGAAAAAGTATATTTTAAGATTAATAAAACTAAAATTGTTGTTCACTTACAACAAGTTGGGATAGCCTTCACTGTCAAATTGAATATTTTAGTTTACTGTTGAGTGAACACAGGTTCACTATTTCTGTTAAGTTAAATGTTCACTTGTTTGTTAAAAACATCCATCCATCCATCCATCCACTATCTGACACGCTTGTCCCGAGTGGGGTCCCGAGGGGTTCTGGTGCCTATCTCCAGCAGTCAATGGGCGAGAGGCGAGGTACACCCTGGACAGGACGCCAGTCCATCGCAGGGCATTGTTAAAAACAGTTATTTATATTTTTTCATGTCAGTAGTGAAAACTTGCTAAATGAGGTTTAAGCACCAAAACAGTTAAGTTGTTGAAGTTATGGTAAGAAAACCACACATCATTATCATTTCCAGTGTTAATCTAATGATGGAATTTTGTATTTTTGTAAATTGGATAAGATTATTGAACTTTGTCCCTCAGTGTTCATACTTTGGTTTGTTCATGGCAATAATAATATATACTGTAAGTTATTTGTTCCTTCATTAAGGTAGAAGAGGAGCAATTTATTCTGATGAAGCAAGGGATTCATTACAAATGCATGGTGGCACCTAACACTTCAAATATAATTTAACGCCACAACTTAGCTAAAAAAAACACATCCCACAGGACAGTGCTGTGAGTCATTAAGTAGAACAGTACTAACCTCTGTTGCAGTCTACCACAGGAAACCAATGTGCACTGAAGGAAGTTTGAAATATATCCGATTGCTATAAAAGATCATTCATCATCTAGCCCAAGTCACATTGTGGATTTTTATGTAAAATGTATACACTTGCTGACTGGACTGTTAGCTGATGCTGGTATTTTTCTGTATTTATTTATTCATATACTTTCATTTTTCATTCCCATATTCAAGCCAGCATCATAAATCTTTCTGTCCTTAGTCCCTTGAACTTGTTTCCATTACAATATTACTAAAATATGCAACATTATTTCAACAAGTTCAACAAGTTGTGTAAAACCTTTTTGTATATTATATTCAGAGATGTTGACAAAAGGGGAGAAAGTATTAGAATTAATTTATGTTTAGACTGCAGTACATTATACTCATCAGCAGAATTGTGGGTACCCCTTGTTTAATGAAAGAAAAACCCACAATGGTCACAAAAATAACATGAATATGACAAAAGTAATAATTAATAAAAATCCTATTAAAATTAGAGGATGAAAATCAGACAATGGCATTCTTCAAAATAATGATTTTAAACTAGAAAAGCCCCCAGAGACTGCAGACCGCCAAGCAGCACATTTGTCCGAAGTTGTGACTTACTGCTCTAGCTAAAACTTGAATGTGATCTGGATCATTACGAAAATTTAAGGAGTTTCCTAAATAATCTGTTTTTAAGTTTTCCGTTGATTCTTTAAACAAACTAACAACACTCCTTTTTCTTTTGTTTTTGTCTTCAGTATAATACCTCCAGACTTTTTTTAGTCCAGGCTGTCAATAGTCAATGAAGCCGCCCTCTCGTTTAGGGGGAACTTCTTGTTTTGCCAAATATCCCTATCTCACAATGTTAGGGAATCGTTTAATTCCTTTATCCAGATTCTGATCTGGATCATCACCGAAATGTAATGGATTCTTTATCGTCCTGAGGTGCATCTGGTAAAAATTTCATTAAAATCCTTCCATAAATTTTTAGTTACTTTGAAAACAGACAGACAAACCAACACCAATGAAGTCATATCCTTTCTGGTGGGGTGAAACAAAACTCATACAACAGGAGCGGACAAAAATAATGGCATCTTAAACTTAATGTTTTGTTGTGCAAACAGCAGATATTTTGGCCCACTCCTCATGAGCAAACTGCTGAAGGTAAAATCTTGCCTTTTCCAAACATGTTTCAGCTCCTTCCAAAGATGCTCTATAGGATTTAAGTAGGATTCCATACACCAACTGAAATTAATGGGTTAACAGTTAAAAAAAAAAAAAAAAAACATGAGCTGACCGCTAACAATCTGTAATGAGCTCGGAATGTAGGACCCAGAATTCGAGGCGAGACAGGCAGTGGGAAAGTTCAAAGCGTTTATTTAACTAAACAGGTGCGCGGGGCTGCTCGTCTGCTGCGGGGCGGATCTCTGCAGAAACGGGAGAATACAGATCAGTGACTGGAAATGGAGCTTAACACGACTTGGAGCAAAGTCACTGACCTGATTCAAAGTTCAGTCCGTTTGCGGAGCTTTGACCGCAGTTGCGGCTGGAGACGCCCCCAGAGTTCCTAGAGAGCGCGCAGCAGACGCCGAGCAGCAACAGAGTCCAGAAGGGAAATTCAAGGCCGAAGTCAGACAACAGTTCCAGGTTCAGAAGCCGGTAGAATCCAGGGTCAGACAGGACAAACAGAGCAGACAGGGGCAAGGCAAAAACTCGAAATCCTCAGGGCAGAAACTGGTCAATATCAGGGAAACAGGCAGACTACAGATTGCTAGGGAACGTATCACAAAAACACAAGAATAACCTGGCGCCGATGGGAGGCAAACACACAACTTAAATAGTAGAGGAACCAGGTGGAAATGATCGGCGATAATCAGCTGAAGAACCAATTAGACAGGGAGCAATGAGCAAAGGAAAAAACCAAACCATCAGCGCCGAGATCATGACAGAACCCCCCCTTCAAGGGCGGATTCCAGACGCCCCAACAGGCTGATCAGGATGATCCCCGTAGTGGGGTTCCTGATCCCGGACCAACCGGGCCGGAATCCAGGACCTTTCTCTAGGGCCATAACCCTCCCAGTCAACCAAATACTGAAGCCCACTGCCTATCCTCCTCGACCTGAGGAGGCGCCTGACAGTGAAGGCAGGCCCCCCCTCTCTGAATCGGGTGGGTGGAGGTGAACGGAAGGGATAAAGATCTTCTCTATCCCCATAATAAAAATCCACCAAACCAGACTCAGAAGAAGGGGGAGAAAAATAACCCGGACCAGGCTCCGGGGGTGCTGGGGCCGAGGTTACCGGAGGATCTGGGGTTCTGAAAGAAACCAAACGAGTATTAGGTAACAGGAGAGCTGGGGAGGCAGAGAGTCTGGTGCGTCCCAGCCTGGTTTTACCCCTAGAAGGACAGGAACTGAGGAAGTGTCCATCACTGCCACAGTAGAGACAAAGACGACAGCTGATTCGACGTGCCCTCTCCTCCTTGGAGAGGCTTGTGCGTCCCAGCTGCATCGGTTCGGGCTCCGGCATCCGAGCCGTACCAGGGGCTGACGCAGGAGCATAGGGTGCTGAGTGAAGAGCAGGTTGAGGGAAGGCTGTCGTCAATGCCCTCCTCTCCCTGCAACGCTCAGTGAGGCGAAGGTCGATCCGGTTGGCAAGGTCCTCCAGCTGCTTCAGAGTCCGGGGGTAGTCGCGGGTCGAAAGCTCATCCTTGATGCTTTCCCGCAGGCCAAAGAAAAAAACATCCATGAGGGCATCCTCATTCCAGGAACAATCGGCAGACAGCAGATGGAAGTCAGTGATGTACTCCATCACTGACCGCTCTCCCTGTCTGAGAGTCAATAGTCCCCGGGAGGCTTCCCTGCTTGGAAGAACTGGACAAAAAACTCGGATTAGTTCCAAAGAAAAATCATCAAAAGAGCTGCAGAGTTCAGGATTATTCAGCCACTCAGACGTTCCCCATAATTTGGCTTTTCCCGCTAACAGAAATATAACGTAGGCCACCTTGGCACGATCAGAAGGAAACGCTGAGGGCTGTAATTCAAAATGAATCCCGCACTGGGTCAGGAAAGCTCTACATTGATCAGGATCCCCTTTAAACACTTCAGGAGGGGACAGACGCGGTTCAAGATAAGCTGGACTATCAGTAGAAGACGAGGGCGCGGCAGCTGTCACAGGCGGGGCAGCTGGAGGAGCCTGATTACGCAGGTAATCGAGGATCTCCTGCATGCCTGATTCTAGACGGGAAATGCTCTGATCCACATCATTTCGCCACTGCCCGTCTGCCAATGGGTCCATGTTTTGGCCAGGTTATTCTGTAATGAGCTCAGAATGTAGGACCCAGAATTCGAGGCGAGACAGGCAGTGGGAAAGTTCAAAGCGTTTATTTAACTAAAAGGGTGCGCGGGGCTGCTCGTCTGCTGCGGGCCGGATCTCTGCAGAAACGGGAGAATACAGATCAGTGACTGGAAATGGAGCTTAACACGACTTGGAGCAAAGTCACTGACCTGATTCAAAGTTCAGTCCGTTTGCGGAGCTTTGACCGCAGTTGCGGCGGGAGACGCCCCCAGAGTTCCTAGAGAGCGCGCAGCAGACGCAGAGCAGCAACAGAGTCCAGAAGGGAAATCCAAGGCCGAAGTCAGACGACAGTTCCAGGTTCAGAAGCCGGTAGAATCCAGGGTCAGACAGGACAAACAGAGCAGACAGGGGCAAGGCAAAAACTCGAAATCCTCAGGGCAGAAACTGGTCAATATCAGGGAAACAGGCAGACTACAGATTGCTAGGGAACGTATCACAAAAACACAAGAATAACCTGGCGCCGATGGGAGGCAAACACACAACTTAAATAGTAGAGGAACCAAGTGGAAATGATCGGCGATAATCAGCTGAAGAACCAATTAGACAGGGAGCAATGAGCAAAGGAAAAAACCAAACCATCAGCGCCGAGATCATGACACAATCAGCATTTGCCTCCCTTCTCATTGGCAAAAAAAAAGCTGGGCCTGTTCACCTACTGGCAAGCAGTGATACCATAACACCATGTTAGAGATGATAATGTCACCAGTGCAATAGAAATGAGGACACTAAACAAATGAGAGTAAATGGAAGGGAGCCAGGCCATACTAAGTGTGCTTTATTGTTTGGCTCTGTTATCCATTCGAATCCCTCTTACCAGTCCTGCGCCATATTTATCATGTGCAAGCAGAGTTGTTTTGGCTTATTGGATCAGACGCAACTGGTGCAATGTTGACATATATGTTTGTTTTGCTCAATGGTATCACGTA
Organism: Cyprinodon diabolis; assembly: GCA_030533445.1. Taxonomy (NCBI): domain Eukaryota; kingdom Metazoa; phylum Chordata; class Actinopteri; order Cyprinodontiformes; family Cyprinodontidae; genus Cyprinodon; species Cyprinodon diabolis. The sequence continues at coordinate 12,176,757 of CM060070.1, read as the reverse complement.
AATTAATGGGTCTATCCTGGTCAGATGTTCCAACTTTATGCAGGTCAGAGCCAGGTAGGTGATTTCTACCTGGATCACTTGAAAAGTCATTAGATGCAGGTCGACACGGATCGAAGCAGGACAGTGAGCCCTTAGGACTGCCTCTGATAGTCGATTGTTAGCGGGTTTAAACAGCTCTTTTGTCCAGTTGGAAACGGGTTGGAGGTCACTTCAGAATGGACCAATGTTTTCCTCTTGGTCATTCTTCAGTGTTTTTAGCTGTGAGGTTCGGGTTATTGACCTGTTGCAAGACCCATGACATCTAACTGAGACCAAGTTTTCATACACTGGGCAGCCTATTTCTTTGTAGAGTCCCTTGGCAGCCTTGAGATTTACCTGTACCCTGCAGAGGTTAAAGACAGTCTGTTCCAGATGGAGCAAAGCAGCCCCAGAACATAATGGAGTCTCCTCTATGTTTTATAGTAGGACAGTGATCTTTTCTTTCTATGTTTGAAAATAGAGCAAATGTGCCCTGGCAAATAGTTCAGTTTGTGTCTCTTCTATCCATAGGATATTATCCAAGAAGATTTGTGGCTTCTCGACATGTAGTCGCGGAAATTCCAGTTTTTATAAGATTTGTTTTTATCAATAGTGTCCCGAGTTATTTCGAAATAAGTGCCCTTTGGCTCAAACAACCATGGATGTTGCAGTCTGACACTGATGTTCTTTGAGCTTTAAGTTCACCTTTAATGACTTTGTTACCATTCGTATTATCTGTCCCATTGATGTGTCATCAATTTCCCCCTTGCAGAAAGGCAGGATGGCTACAGTCCCATGGGTCTTGCATTTCGAAATACCATATGCCCCTCTAGTCACAAAAACATCAAGCTGCCTGGAGATCATCTTATAGCCTTTACTTTTAAAATACTTAACTATATTGTTTTCTTATTTCCTGATGTAGGTCAAGTTTAGTACACACTATGTCACCAACCAACACAAAGACTTCGTATAGCCATATACTTAAAGGTCCACTGACTGATTTCAAGTTTCAAGACACATGTGATGCCAATTAGGCGACACACCTTTGTTTAAAATGTCCCTTTGGTCACATTATTTTTGGTCTTTTCTAAGGGTTACTACAATTTTTGCCAAGGCTTGTTTTATGAATTTATATTTTAAAATAACTCTGTTTAACCATGGTTAAAAAACAAATCTGACTTTGAATTGTTCATTTTTTATAGTTATTTTTTTAATTTGTATTACTTTTGTCAGCTTTTAATTATTTCTGTGATGATTGTGAGTTTTTTTCTTTTGCCAAACAAGGGGCACAAACAATTTGGCCCATGTGTGTAAAGGTTTCATGTACTGAAGTTTGCAATATTCTTGTTAGGAATATGTTTTCCCACTCAAAAAAACCCAGTATCTTTTACTATTTATTATGCAGCACAGTATATAGTTCCATCTTTGGCGCTAATGGTTTCCCAACTGAAGTGGCCACACTTGCAAATAACAATTTTGCTTGCACAAATGAGCTCAACTCCCTGATGAGGTGAAAAGTCTACCAGCCTTGACAGTGGTGAATGATTTCACACAGGCTCCATATGATATGATCTTCACACACTCACTAGCAGATGTAAACAGGCCCACTGTTGCTCCAGTCATAACAGAAAATATAAATGTCAGAACCATTCAATTTTCAGAACCATCAAGAGGGAGATGCCAGGCATCAAGGGACTCTCTCAGGGCTGTTGTCAACTGATAAACATTAGATTTTGTATGCAGGTTCTAATGTAGAAAACTTGAAAAAGTTTATCTACAAAAATTAAGATTAGAGCATGTTGCATGTCTATCTATCTATCTATCTATCATCTATCTATCTATCTATCTATCTATCTATCTATCTATCTATCTATCTATCTATCTATCTATCTATCTATATGTGTGTGTGTGTATCTGTATATATATAGATCAATAGGTAGATAGATATACTATTCCGTTAAAGACTGAAAAGAATCAGATGCCAGTAAGATAAATTGTAGTATATATAAGTATATACTTGTACTGTATATATGCAGCAAGAAGGTTCCAGGTTTGATTTCTGCATGGAGTTTGCATGTTCTTCCTGTGCATGTGTGGGTTCTCTCCGGGTACTCAAACTTCTTCCTAAAGTCCAAAAACATGACTGTTGGGCAAATTGGCTTCTTAAAATTTTCTTTAGGTGTGAGTGTGTGTGTGTGAATGGTTGTTTGTCCTGTTTGTCTATGTGTTACCCTATGATAGACTTGTGACCTGTCCAGGGTGTACCCCACCTTTCGCCCGTTGACAGCTGGAGATAGGCACCCCTCACGATCCCAGTTGGGATAAGTGTGAAGAAAAATGAATGGATGCATATATATATATATATATATATATATATATATATACCTTGACCAGTCCTCGCGAGTTATTCTGTCAATGGCTACATTTAGAGATGTGTGCCTTTAGTCATGTGGGGAGAAAGAAAAAAACTTCTAAATTAAATTTCAATGTTAGTATTCAAGGCTGTAGCCCTAATTCAAAGCTGTGAAAAGTTTGTAAGAAGTTTAACCATTATTTGATTTTACAACTATTTGTTATCGTTCTAACTGATTTTCAAAAGTTCCAAACTAATTTAAACCTACAAAGTGTCAAGTTTGTACCTCATAAGTTTTATGTCTTTATATCCCATATTTCTTTAGAGTTGCTTTAATGATAGGCTCATTAAAGAACTAGTTTATTTAAGTAGCTAAATATTTATACATAAAAAATAGGAATACTACCAAATATTAATTAATTAACATATTTTACCAATCAGTAAAATGTGTAAATAAAATTTATATATCTTACAGAGTAAAAAAAAAAAAAAACTTTCAGCAATTATTTTTTTCTCAGTGCTTGCATTACAAGAAATAAGGTAAGTGAATTATAAAAATTACAAGATATGAAAAAAAGGGTCTTCTTGAATTGAGTAATGGGGAGTCTGAAAACATAAATAAGCAATAACTAGTCTGTGAGTTTTTATTAAAGTTTATTCAGGCATTGCTCCTTTAATCATTGTTTTATCTCTGCTTTTGACACTAATAAGATTATTTTCAGGTTACTGTAAGAGATTAATACTTCACAAAACACATTATTAAGTGCAGTGCATGCTGTTGTCATCTGATCTGATGGAACAAATGTTAAAGGGTCATCTTTTTGAGCATATTTTTATTTATTTGGGTTAAGTTTGCAGATTGGGAAAAAGCTAAAGTGGTTTTCTCCATTGTGCTTTTCTCACATAAAAAAAATCAGGTGAAGCCCATAGTGCTGTGACAATGCATTGTTATAGCCTGACAGGTTCTCCAGCTAATTAAAACCTCTGACTCATTCTGTTCCCTGATCACTCCTTACAAATTCTCTTGAGTGGCTTCAGTAAGCACGCACAGGCTTAAGTGAATGTTTACCTCCCCTAATGACTATCTGTCTCAGCACTGAGCAAATGGAAGTGCTTTGGTCCTTCGCATAACTCACTGGGGCTACAAAGACTCACAGTTGACTCCCCAGAAGAAAGTTTTTGGCTCAGCTTTATGACTACAAAGGCCCATTTACAGGTTGTCATGACTGTTGATAAGAATAATAATTGCCGAACATCATTGCAATTTGCTAATGCACTAACACGAAGAAAGATGTCCTCACTTCTTCTCCGCTGGAAGATGCATATCACTGAAAAGGAGAAAAAAAAACATACCAAAATGAATGTAGGAATATCAATAATTCCATGTGAGAATCTAAGATTAAAGTTTGTAAATTTATTTTTGTACGTCCCCATACACCTTTGAGTTAATGAGTTCTTAGAAAATCAATGGTTGTTGATAAACTTCCCTAATTTGCACTCCGATTATGTACCCATATTCCATTTTCGTCTCTTTTTCATTTAGTTTTGCTTTCACAAAAAACAGAACAACACGTTTGCATTTACAGTAAAACCTAATTTAGGGCATTTAGGGTTTGAAATATTTTACTCTATTTAATGTTTTTTCAAGGTGAAAGGATATAGGTATGGGTAACTTTTAAATGATTTACTTTCATCAAGCTGCACATTAATTATCAAATTCTCAACCCTAACCCTGACTTTTAGTAACACGGTAACATACTTCAAATTCTATGAGCGGCTTTATAAATATTTCAACATGTGTTTGATCATTTATCTTTGTTGCTGAATTCAAAGTATTTACAGTAATAGTGCAAGGCCTTCTTCCCATCAGCCTCATTTACTAAATCTGCATCAGCAATTTTAATATTATGCAAGAAAAACCATGGATGGATGGATGAATGCTAAAACAAAAACAAACAGACATAAACTTTCTTTTTTGAAGTTATGGTTACTTATCAAAAAACAGGTCCAGTGTTCCCTTCTATTTCTTTTTAACTAATTCCTAACCTCGAAGTATGACCTCTGAGATAGAGACGTTTTGTCATAACAATACTGTATGTAGAATTCAGTTCAATTCTGTTTATTTCCATAGTGCCAATTCACAACACACATCATCTCAAGGAATTTTACAGAGACAATTCAATCAGTTCGCATAGTCAGGGTGGTTCAAAGTTTTTATATAATTTAATTAATGTTTCTTTCACTCTAATATTTACCTTGTTTTTTTTTTTGTATGTTTTATTTGTGTATATGCGGGTCTGTAAGGACTTAATTATGCTTCCTAGTGGAGTTCACAGATTTGCTGCTGCATCCTCCATCTCACAGACTTAAAAATAAAACTCCTCTCCAGTGTTTTTAAAACCAAAACCCTGCTGGAAAAGTTATGTTCAAACAGAGTTGATTCCGCCTTTGTGATATTTGGATACTAGGGCTTTAAAAGAGCACAGGACCATTCCTGATTGCAGTTCACAGTTCAGCTGCTATGACCTGCACATTTTGCACACCTTCCTAGAGCCTTAATGAGCAGTTTTCTGTGACATTGTCTTTGATCTCTCTCCCTCTTTGCACTTGGTTTATATCCACACAGGCCAGACAGACAGCCTTATATTGCATCAATTGGCAATCAATTCTCCAGCCCTGCCCGTCTCTGCCTGAAAAAGAAATAAGCGACGACACTTAGTACACACTCCGGTCTTCTTATAAGAAATCCTATTCTTTTCTTATGCAGTGGCACTCTCAAACAGATGAATGATTTATTCAAAATTGTAAATAGAAGGGTTTACTTCCCATCTTCCCATATGGATTTTGGTCCTCAATAAGCCACTGCACACATTTCATTAAAAAATTTGAAACAAAATTGAAATTAAGCAAATAAATAATAGTTTTTTTGTTTGGAGACTAAAATACTGGTCAAGTGCAGGTGCAATGTAAAAACAGGGAGGAATAAAATTCCCTTTATTCAGAAAGAACACGATATACCACAAACTGTCTGTTCCTATTAGGAAGTTGTCCTTCATAAGTTATAATTGCTGCAAGGCAGGGTCAGAGGAAAAAGGCACCCATTCCCTGGACATGATGATGAAACCGTGACAAATCAACTCATTCTTTCACTTCAGATTTTGCAAGTCTCTGCGCCATGGGATTTCAGCCTCTCTTTGAGAATAGGAGCTGGAGAATCTGGAGACTCAATAGTGTTCATTTTCTCTAATCCAATCCCTGTATAAAACCTCCCTTTGAACGTCTGCGGAGAAGCTGAAAGGCACCACATATTCTTCCCTCAGTTCGTCCGCTCTCTGATCCAAGCTCGGTGTCCGACGCACAGGCGCTTGAATAGAGCAGATCTAATTAAGTTTGCTGATGGTGAAAGTGATGATTACTGTGGAGCACACAGAGAGGAGGGAGGACCAGGGCAAAAAAAAAAAGATAACGAGTATGTAGGGTGGGGTGTGTGTGGTGTACTATGGTCATCCTTTCTGATTCTTCTCGTGAAATGAAGCTTATCGCCTTTATTAATGACGTTATAACTTCCGCCGGATTCATATATGAGATAACATAAGATTTTACAACCAGCACTTTATAGACTCCTCTTTTCACTGTTTAATAAATTATTTTTTTACTACAATAACCAAATATTTCCTTGTATCTACACCATTTTAAAATATGTTTTCAATTCAGGGCTTGAAATATAAAGTATGTGAAATGTTCAAATTTGCTTTCCTCATTTTCGTTTTAATCCAGGTAGACGCACATACATTTCCCTCCAGTATCCTGTTAGTATTAATACCGAGTGCAGGTGTTCTCCATCCTTTCTAAAACCAAGCGCCCACTCTCACTATCAACTGACCATCCAGTCTGCCACCTTTCACCATCCACTGAACGCCTCCTACTCGCACTTCCTCCGGTTGCGTCCCAGCCAACCGGGAGTATTCTAGCCGCTGGAATACATTAAATTGCATGTTGTAGGAGGGATGAAGAGCGCGCCCTGAATGCCATTCACACATCCCACTAGCTGGGGAGCGCAGTCACCGTCTGGATCGTCAGTAGCTCTAAGTGCGCTCTGCGTGCGCCCTGAGCGCACTGGCAATATGAGTTAGAGGACGGCTGCTTGCCACACGTCGGTGGACTCTGCTTGGCGTTAAAATAAGTAGTTCACGCGGAAAAAGATGAGTGTCTACAGATGCGCTGCGACTCACTTGGAGAATACTTAGAGAAACCTTCCTGCTGAGCATCTTCGGAGTTCTCCGCTGGAAAAAAACAAAACGCTTTTTCTTTAAGCAAGGGGGAATTTAATCATCTGTTCAGTTCACGTTGCACACTCCTTTTGCGCGCAGCCTCTCTGAAAACACCTCCGATGCCGCTCATTGTAGTCGCTAAACCGACCAGAACTTTGCCGTCCTATGACTGGATTTTATGGATATTTTTTCCGACCTGTCATGGACCCAAATACTTGCCCAATAAGGTAAGGGCACAATAATTAAAATATAAAAAGTGATTCTAGATGTGGATGTTTTCAACTTAAATTTAGAATTTTGGATAAAAGCCATTTTTCCCCCCTTATAGTTCCAATTGAAATCGGTTATTTGCCAAGTATTTATTTTTGTAGCCTCTGTATCCTAAGCAAAATTCCAATTATACACCTAATTATTTACTACCTTTCTGCTACCTCTACTACTTGTAATCTCTTATTTCCGTCCTTTCATACTTCACACAGGACTTATTAGGATTGCAAGAAGAATGAAGAGTCACCGGGGCTGGGGGAAGCACCATGAGTGGCCCGTGCACCGCCACTAGACTGACGGCCCTCATGTTTTTATGGAAGTGGTTGACATTAAGCCTGCTCGTGAGCTGGGTGTCAGTGGGGGCCAGTGCCGCGGACTCCACCGGCGCTGGTTTCAGCGGCTCAAATGGACCCCTGGGCTGGCTGCTCTCCGAGAAGGGTCCCTTTCACAACTCACATGGGTTTGTTGATTTCACAGAGCGCTACCAGCAAGGATTCACCACCAAATACAAAATATACAGGTGAGAAGGCGAGTCATATGAACTATAATTATTTAAAAGGAAAAAATTAAATTGTGAAATCTAATTCTGAAGCTAGGAAGGAACAGATATATAAAGGGACTGCAGTTGCTTTGGCTCATTTTTGCAGCTTTGCCCTAGGAAGAAAAAAAAGGTATGTTCAAAAAATCAGGCTAGAAATCACATAAGACTTTCCTTTTCACCACAAAGGATGCAGATTTAGTAGGTGGCAAACAGAGGGATGAGGGACTGAGAAGATTACCCCGTGCAGTTTTGCATACAAATGACAGCTCTGCTTGCATTCTGCACAGATCTAAGCTTCTTTTGGTGTGCTTATGCACCTCCTCTTTTTTAGTAGGTAGCAGATACATGGATGGAGTATGATACAAACTCTAAATGGTGCATATCAGTGGAAACTCAAAGTGGAGATACCACAGGAGGGCATGAGCAAAGCAGTGGGATGTTACAGATATCTGACTGAGCCTGTTGATGTGTGACAGTGGGTAGATCAAGTGGCTTTAGAAGTGTGTGGTGGTTATGTGTGAAGACACAGTGGGGTGTAGTTTGAAAGCTTTATTCCTTGTATTAGGGCATTTTTGGTTTAGACCAGAGCAAGGGTAAGCACAAAACATAGCTTATTCAAGTTTTAACATAGAAGATATTAAATATTATACAGTTAACTATTTTGATTAAGTAAATTATGCTAACCAGTTTTCAAAAAATAGTGCATTTTATACATAAAATATCAAATGTAGATTAATGTAATGGGCATGAAAAACAGATACTTTACAATCTTAGGCCTTGCCTAACCTCGGTTATTATTTACAGAGAGTTTTACTGTAAAGGATAAGAGGACAACTGAATAGATTAAATGTAGTTTATGGCTTATGGCTTTGTCTTTATGTATAATATTAAAACTACCCCCCGAAACACCAGATGTCATTTAGACATTGGTTTTTAGGCTAAATGCGATCAGTCCGTCAACGTATTGATTTAGTCCAGAAATAATTGTTGAAATTGGGCTGTGTTTTGTCGGTCTGATTTTGTCTGCCTTTAGTCCAAATATAGATGTTAAAAAGATGTTACAAACCTAGTTTTCAATGCTTGAAACAATCTGAAAATTACAGCTTTTAACTTTGACTTTTCGAGCAAATATAGACCATGTTTGGACGTAACCCTTTTCAACCAAATTTGCTCATTGGGGGCTTTTTTTTTTCCTTGGTTGATGCTATTTGGTGATTAGCAGTTCAGATATTTGAAAAAAAAAAATATCATTCTAATGAATAAATAATGGAAAACTAACAACACCCACTATTGTTGGTTTATAACCACATGAAATAACAGCATTATCCTTTGGTCCTTTTTTGTATGTAAGTTTCATATAATCAGGTCAGGTTTAGGGACTGTGATTATCTTGAAATCCTTTCTTCTTGTAGGAATTTGAATTTATACCGCTTTTGAAAAACCTCCACAACAGTTTCTCTTTTGCATGCTTTAGGTATTAGAAAAGAAATGGAAACCAGAGATCACGGTGCAGAGAAAACCTGAAAATTGGTATTGCACAGTAAAAAGCCTTGACTGTGTAAATGTTCTTATACTTCTGCTTGTTTAAATAATGTTAAAACAATAGTTTTGTTTCCTTCATGTAAAGAAACAAAGACATAAAAAGCATTTCAACATCAACACTAAAACTCTGAGTGATTAAGTCCTTTTAGGCTGGTTGTTCAAGAAATATCTGTTTCAGTGAGTGTGACCTACACATACTGCTTACGGCAAAAACAAAAAAATGTGTTGGCGTTTGCATACTTATTTTGGGGGGGGGAGGGGAGTGCTAAAACATTTAATTAAGAAATCACTATACCATTGCAATTATTTTTTTCGTGTACGTGTGTCCGATCAATGTTAACAAATTCCTCTGACCACATGAAATTTCGCTCCCTGCAAAATGCTTGTCGTTTAGAATTAGCCCTAACCACATGATTGTTTTCTTATTATACTACAGTTTCAGTGTGTCCTTTACCCACAACCAATTTTCATCAGTGGTTGCTGTGCTGGTTGATTGAGCGTTACTTACTTGGTATACTGAGAGTGTTTGTACTTGTGGCTCGATATGCAAGGTAAGTCTTTTGATGATCTGTGATGAGGGTGTCGGCCACTGTACAGTAGGAGGACCACTGCCAACTGAACAGAGGTTTGACTGACACTGGCATTTAGCAGCTGACAGGGCAACAATGCCATGAAAAGAAAGGGAATGTTGCTCCGTTTGCTTCCCTACATCCATCATTTCCTCCCTTCTTCCGTCTCTGTGGGTGTCCTCTTTTAATTTTTTTGAATAACTTAATAGCTTGTTTACTTCTCACTACATTGTTATTTTAAACCTTTTTATAGACATGAAAGCTGACACATATTAACATACATTAGTTAAATTGATGCACAAGAGTAACTGATTTACATAACAGAAATTATTCTGGTTTGGAAAGCCAAGCTTAAAACCTTCCTAAATATGCTGTATTGCTTTTATTGACCTCCACCTTTAACACAATTATCTATCAGAAAACATTTAAGGACGTTGATAAATAAACTGAGAACATTTTCTTTATTATTGTTTTTGGTGTATTGAAGCAAAATACTAAAACTAATTTATTTTGCTCTGGGCCTGTACAGGACAGCAATTGCTAGCGCTGTTGCCTTACAGCAAGAAGGCCTTGGCTTAGAATTCCAACAAGGAGTAAAGCATAGGGTGAATTTTCTCCTGCAACTGTCCAATAGTCTGTATTTTAGGTTGACTGGCTGAGCTAAATTGCCATTGGGTGTGCATGCTTTTCCTGTGGGCCTCTGTGTTGTGCTGTGATAGTCTGTCTTGGGTGTACACTGCATCCTGCCCAATGTGACAAATGGAGATGGACATGAATCCTACTCTGATCCTGCAAGGTCTTAACTGGTTGTAGCAGGAAGACAAATGGTATTGATCTTCACTAATATTGTGTGTATACATTTTTCAAGCAAAGTTAATTTCATGGCTATACAGTTAAACTTTTGAATCTAAACCTGACTTTATTTAGAACTTCAGAGAATATTAAATATTCTGAATTGAGATGCATATTTTATCTGTTAGAACAGTACTGACACATACAAAGCATCACTCAAAAAAAAAAAGATTTTTAACCCAGGCTAAAATAAGGTTGATTAAAAAAATAAATAAAAACAAGGCTGTCATTGGTGGACACATTGTATATACTGTATATATATTTCCCACGCACCTTTTTATTCCTTAGTAAGTGATGTAACGAGTACATTTCTCAACCGTGAGAATAAAGTCAATCAATCAATACATAGAAAATAAACATTAAATTCTAGCCTCTTCTCCATTATTTCCATGTCTTTTCGCATTTTCTCTCTGTTTTCCTCCACTCCTTTCTTCTCCCACCTTTCATCTTTCACCAAATGATTTCAAACCAATTTTTCTCTGCCACTCATAAATATTCTCCAGAGCTGCGTTGGCCTTAAGAGTCAGGCGGCAGGGAAGTTGTAGTTGTATTCAAGGGTTATGGAGAGAACTAGAGAAGTGGGGAGACTATATTCCCACCTGCTGATCAGTTATTTTATCAGAAGAGTCCCAAGAAAGTTATTATCGTATTAATAACATTTTTCAAACAAATTCTAAATCTTCTAGGGGTTGTACTCAGGGGAGGAATGATGACATTTTGACTTTTACATTAACACTTGGTCGTTTTGCGGCATAGCATTAAGTGCAGATTTAAAAAGCTTGCAAATTTTTGGCTTTCAGTTGCAGCCTGCAATATAAAACAATATAAATCTAATTGGAGGATTGCTTTTTTTAATGAATTATTCTTTTGAAGGTCTGATTAAATTCAATATTGGTTAATGTAGATAGATAATTTAGTTTTAAGCTTGGAAAAACAAGTGTAGACACACAACAGTCTTTCTTTCTCTTGGATTGCCAAAAAAATCCACCTGAATGTCAAGGATAATGGGTTTAAAAAAAAAAAAAATTCTTCCATTCTTCTCTGAACTGCGAGTTACAATCCTCTACACTGCTTTGTCACTTTTATTTTCTATTGAAAGCAGCCGACAGGCTCTAGGTATTCTTGTCAAGCAGAAGCATGTTGCTACATTGTATAAAACAAATAAAAAAAACAATATCCCAACATTTAAAGCCGTTCTTGCAAATTTCTAATTGATCATGTTTTCTGTATTGACCGACACATTAGGCTGAACTGGATACATTTTCTTGAACCTGAAGTTAATTGAACAGAAAACTAGGCGTTTAGCAAAAGAAAGATGTGTTTGATTTAATAATATAGAAGCTTATGAAATCATCTCCGCTCATGGGAAGTTCTTGTCCTATAATATTTTGGGTGCACTGAAGCCATATCTGGACAAAGTAGCATATTAGTCATAATGTCAGCACCTCTTTTCTTCTTTTTCATGCGCCATAACTTTTACATCACGCCTCATCTCCTTTGTTTTCTCCTTTCGTCTTCCCTGTTAGCCCACTGGCGTTCACATTGACTTCATTTGATGTAAGTAGACGTCTCTTGTAATTATGGTCTGATTAGTGTTTCAATTATATACAGGCATGTTTGTGGAGAGGTTGGGCTACCGAGGCATGATTTCAGAACACCTGTCATTTTGCGTTGCCTGGTGTACTTTATCTATCTAGTGTTTATTACTTTGTCATTGAATTGTGAATACTTTCGATGAGAAAGCACATTTAAAACAGATTACAAATGACCATACAGCTGCAATGAAAAAGCAATGAAGAGAACAGAGAGGAAAGAGGTATACTGGAGAGAAGCGATAAAGGAAGGCAATACCATAATGCACTGCAATGCAGCTTAAAAAAACATTTACAGTATAGATCCGCATGAATTCATATTTCATATTTAGGCTTGAAAGATAAAATATTAGTCTTAAATTATGTGTAATCAACATAACGTATGATACTTTGTACATTTACATGTTTAATTTTGCTGTGTTATATGAGATACTTATGCTGAAAGCTTTAACACAACTCTTAAATGTACCTTATAAAGACTGGGGTGTGCATCACAAGACATTTTTGTACTTGGTGCAGCAACACTGTAAAGACCCTTTTGGCTGCTATCTCAGAGACTAGTCACAATAATAAAATGCTATAACAACTACTGTGTAGTAAACGGTCTTTATTTAACACAGTTGGCATTTTAAATGGAGTTAAAATACATCTCAAGGTAAACAGCTTTGCGTCTCTAACCTAAAAGACTGAACACGCTTACATTTGCCTGTGACAATAATGAATACGGAGACTTACTTAATGCATATCAAATAAATGTGTCAACATTGATTTTATGAATTAATTAGTTACATTAGACTAAAAGTTTCTAAAGCTGCATTTTCTCACTTCTGTCATTTGTCAAGCACACAAAAAAGTGCTAAAACATGTAATCGAATTAATCATGATTAATTGATTGTTCAACTAATTGCCAACTAATTATGAATTGAATAATCATCAGCTGGAGTACCCTCTAGAATACTCTGTTTGCTAGTGCAACCCACAGAGGAGCAGGTAAGCTAAAACTGTGAAAAAATAAATAAATAATACATTAAGCTCTAAAGATAAAACAGCGTTTTTTCTGTAAAATATGCTCTATATCCCAAACTCCACAATGAACATTTCTGAATATTTAAGTTATTTTACATGCACAGTATATTTAAAATGTGCAATAAATATTTATTTTTAATTGGTTCATACACTTTTTTATTGACATATTTTAATTGAACAAGAGTATGTTTTTGAATTCATTGACTAATCAAACACATAAACATTAGATAGAAAATTCCAAAAATAACTGATTGCTGCAGCCCTAATTTTATTTACCTTTTGTGTGTCAAAAACATATAAAGTAGTGCATATTGTGAAGTGAAAAGAAAATGACACATTTTAATTTTTCTTTCTGTTCAGACAGAAATCTGGAAAAGGTTTGGGCACATTTGTATTTAATCTGTCAAAGTTTAGGCATTGTAGAACAGTTTTCAATCAGAGTACAGCTTACTGTCTTTTGGGGTGTGCCTCTACCAGCCTTCCAGCTATAATCTAGGAACCAATGTTAAATCAATGACAGCAAACTGCTAACATTGCTAATGCTACACCCACATGAACGCACACACAAAAGTCAACTTCTAATGCAAGAAAAAAAAAGGAAACATTTGTTTGAATGAGCTCTATTTAAATTTATTTTTTCTCCAAAATAAAATTAAACATGTATTTAAGGACAATTTTAGAAGGACCGTATTTATAAGGTTATTACGCTTTTAAGTAATGGTATGTCTTTCTCTAATGAGAGGATATTCCCTTTGATGTTTAATGTAATAACAGTTAGATTCAAATATATGGGCTGAGATTCTCCGAGATAATCAATCTTTGTCCCTAATCCATAAACATCACTGTTTAATTTATTTATAATTCTAACTTATCATTTGGAATAAATATTATTTTGTGTCCTGTGCCTTAACTTGTAATAGACTGCCGATCATTCCAAGGTGTACACTCCTCTCTCCCAATGATGATGCCTATCTCTGCTGGAGATCGAAATCAGCTCTCCTATCTCCCTGCACAAAAAAAAACAGTTACAAACAATTGATTGATTCGTGGATGTTTCACATGTGATAAAGCTTCATTTTGGAACAACAAACAGTGTGTCAAAATCCAATGATCCATTTAAATGCTACCCAGCATGACATATTCAATGGAGAGGCTGTCTAGTGCTACTAAAGCTAAAGTCGATGTGGCATTTGTTGTGCTTTCAGTCTGTTGCAACTGATTTGGTGCAGCTCCAGTTGACAAGAGGTTCAATAACACACTGTCAACTGACTTATTGTTATAAAGCAATTATTTAGAGTCCAGTTTCAAAATTGGCAGCAGTGAAAATGCCAGTGTCTCTGGATAGTCCAGCTTCCTGTCAGACTAAAAGTATGTATGTTAAGGTAATTACACATTCTACACTGACAGTAAGGAGTCTGCATGACTGATTGTCTTGTCATCTAAGGTTAACTCCACCCCTGTGGTATTTCTGCAAAAGACAATGGAATAAAAAAAAGGACAACAAATATAATCCTTCTGTCAAATCAACACTTCATTGTGTGTAGCAAATTTTTTTTCTTCAAAATATCACCAAGTAACTCAGTAATGTAGTTCTTCCGTTTGACCTTAGTTCTTGAACTGTTGACTGAAATTCAAGCTCTTCTTCTGGCGAGATAAAATAGCCTGAGGCTTATAGGTTTGAACAAACCAAATCACATATACAGAAATGCATTAGGGATTTATGTTAAAATTATTGGTAGCATAACGAAATATTTATTTTTAAAAGATTGTAAAATAAACACACTTTAAATATGTATTTTAAAACACTCTTCATGTTACGTGCATATTGTATTCATGGGGTTTATAAAAAAGTAATCTTGCATTTATCATAAAAAAATAAAATAAAACAGCATATTTTTTTTTATATTCTTTATGTATGCATTGATCCATGCCTGGCCTTTTTATTCCAATATCAATTGAAAATTTGTTTTTCATAATTTTCTTGTAGGTTTGAGCTGTCTTTAGGAAAAGCCAGACAAGATTGTTTCCTCTAGATCACCAGCAGCAATGGCAATGAGAGGGAATTCATTCCATGCAGAGCTTATGGTATCTGACAAGAGGGTGACAAGGGAGTTATCAGGGTCAGAGTTCTATGGAAGAAGCTTTTATGAAAGATAGATTCACAGTAAATGAACACTAGAATGAGATTCCAGAGTTACATAGGTCTGCAAGGGATGATGGTATCTATTTATTTCTGGGGGTTAACATTTTTTTGTTTTATTGTTACCTTTTTCCATTTCCTAGACTTTTCCTTATTTAAAATCTGATAGAATTAGAGAAGATATGATCTGCACATTCACAAATTATTAGGCCAGCAGTGCTGCATTTTTTTAAATTATTTTCCAAAGCACATTTGCTGGGAGTCAGGCAGCCAAAAGGCAAATAAAGTAACACAAAAGAAAACCAAAAGTCCTTATGTGTTGTTCATGACAAGTGAAGTTTTACAGTGGTTCCAGTGAAAGTGGCACCTAATTGGCTCTACTGGGCTGTTGTGGCTGATCGCAGCAATGCTTGGCTTTCAGAGTGTGTCACCGCATGGGCCGGTCTGTAGTCAGTCTTAATTTCACAGGAGTAATCAGACATTGTAATTAGTATTATTAATTAGTGTAACCAAATTACAACTTTTGTCATGTAATTGAGCTTGATGAATTTAAATTTAGTATTTTCAGCTTCAAAGATTGCTGCACAAATGTGAAGATTTGCAAACCAGTTTGGTTCCACCCATTAAATTTTGCAAAATGCATGTTCTATTACAGTTTGAGTTGCTGTAAATGAGAAAAAAAGTGATTTTAAGTTTGAAGCTGGAGAAATAGAGATATTTACTGAAAGAAAATAAAAAATGATGATAGTAAATAACATTTATAAGCGATTTGCATGAATTGCAAATGCAAATTACTTTGCACCTTCTATGGACATTTGCTCTGTGTATACGGACACATTTGCAGTTGTTTTAAGACATGCAAACCGGAAAAACAAGTGGTGAAAATTGGCTTATTGCTCCTTTGAGCAAAAAATCTGGATAATCTGATCTTTATAGTTGAGGGTCAGGTTCAGGCAATCGCTTTACAAGAAAGTGACAAACTGCTTAAAAAAATGGATGCAACATTTTTATGTAAAAAAAAAAAAAAGCAGCAATAATGGGTTTTTAATTAATTTGAATGAATGAATAGCTTTATTTATGACGATTTGAATCTATGATTACAGTTCACAATAGCAGATTTTAATTCAAGGATAAACTATTGCCATGCACATAACAGCAAACTGTTAAAGAAAATGGTTTATTAAGTTATCAGTTTGCCTCTCTCTCGAATTCTGCCTCAGAATTTGCAGGCTACAATGTTTTAATCATGTATCATTCAAAAATAAAGAGGTTCCTAACAGAATTGTTTTGATTTTTGTTTGCTTGAAATAAACTTGTCAGAGCTTGAGGGTAAAACCCATCATTTCTGAAAGCAAACATCTCTTGCCTGTTGGTTATAGAAACAAACATGAAGTCTTGAAAAGAGGGATTCATGCATAAGTCTGTATGCATACTGTACATGTGCCATCATGAATATTATGTTTCAAGCATCTCATGTTTTCTGAAAATGATCAGTCTGTTGTAAACAGCATTACGACAAATTGCAGAATGAAAGAAACGGAGATAATCTTGCTGCTTTAAACGAGCACTTGTTCTGAAAAATCTGTGATATTAATGTAACCTACGAAATCAACATGGCTATCCTAAATGGCTCACATAAAAAGAACATCTGTTTTTCTTCTTAGAAAAACTCAAAAGACAGTTTTTTAAGGTGTACTGGCAAAAACAAGCAGTTGTATTTGTCATTCGAAAATGTCAATCTGCAATAATTCATTAGTAAAGAGAAAAGTGAGGATTTTTCTTTCCATAATGTTTTCTTTTCTTCAAAAATAATATCTCTGAATGTACGCAGGGAAAACAAAGCATAACTTAAATGTATGAAAATGGTTTCCTGCTAAACAGAAAAACTTATGGAAATGAAATTGAAGGACAAATGTGAGAATTTTGAAACAAATAACTGCAGAGTACAAAAAAATGAATTCTTAGAATTAATATTTCATGTTTAGGTATTTCTAACTCACTGAAAGCAAGACTATTATTGGCTCAAATATAATTTGCCCTTGAACAAATCTTTCATTTCATCCAAAAGAAAATATTAGAAAATTAACTCCAATCTTTGGTTTGTGGCCTTTCAGTTTTTGTATGAATCCAGTGAGGGTGCTGTTCATGAATGGAGGTAGGATGGAGTGGGAGATGAAAAGATTTTGAGTTCTCTCTTACATTAATGCAAGTGCTGCTGCAGTCGGCTATATGAAGAAAGAGCTGAGCCAAAGACAAAGCTCCTGATTTTGTCTCACCTATGATTCTCAGATATGGACCAGCTGACCGCAATTCAATCTTTGAAAGGACTCGTTGAACATTTCAGCAATTATGTTATTGAAAGCTCCAACTCGGCAGGTATAGTGGTTGTCCTTCAGCTCAAATGCCAGCAATTTGTTCAACAAGTTAAAGAGCCTTTGGGAAAAGCAGTGAACCCAAACGTTGTTCCTGACATTCTAATTAGTGCCTTATTGCAGGGTTGAAGCTCTGACTGTACAGACTTTAATGCATATTGTGCAGAATGTATATGAGTTAGCTCAGTGGATAAGCGAATAATGTAGAAGTTCTTTTAATAACGTTTTACTTCACCAAACTATGCTTTGTTACCACTTTGTTTTACTGTATTATTGTATTGAAGCAAAGAAACATAAACCTTCCAGAGATATTAATGTATAATTTCCTGTCATTTGATCCCAACGTAGAAGTTTACTTTAATTTAAGAATTATTACACTGCATCATAGATTTTCATTCATTAAGGCAAAAAGCTTTCATTGCCCTACCTGCATTGTATTTTTTTATTGTTACTAATTTTGAATGTCATTTATATGTACGAGGACTGAAACAATTTATCAGATTAATCATGATTAATCGATTATTAAAACAATCCTCAACTAATTTAGTAATCGATTAATCATTAACTGGTGTGTTAAGACTCTAAAACATGCCTGTAGCTGACAGAGCAACCAACTTAGAGCAGTAATTATATCAAAATTGAAAAAAAAAATCATTAACATTTTGCATTTAAGATGAAACAGAAATATGTTTTGCCTGTCAAATTCTCTATCCACAACTCCTCATGTGGAACCTGTTTCACCTGGTTATCGACAGATTAATAGATTTGCAAAATAATTGTTGTTGCTGCCCCAATATGTAAATTTTTATTGTTTTTAATCCTCAGTTAAATTTTTTTTCATTGTCTTTTCTACAATACATGCAATGTGCTTGTCTCTGTAGACGGATCAAAAGTCTGATAGTTCTAGTGTTAGGGCCTGAACACACAGGTTGCGTGCGACTTTTTAATCTCTGATCCGATTTTTTTCCATGTCACACTGCTAGCGCATAGAGAGGCTCCGGCTACGCAGAGTGGGCATATCTGCGCCGATTTTTTTCAATTTTGTCTCTGTGCCACACAAATTAAAACAATTTCCCAAATTTGACTTGGACAGATTCTGAAAAGTTATTGAAAAATAGTAATCAGCATGATATAAAGCAAAGCCCCACTTAACGAGTCTGTTCAGCATCTCAAACCAGAAAAGACAGAGAATTTTATAAGGCCTATATTAAAAACAGAGAAATACCATGCTTACCTTTCTCTGTCTGCCTCTTGTCATTTTGTTTTTTTCTTGTGAGGCTCAAAGAGGATCACTTTTTTACTGTATCCGTTTTTTTCTCCTCCTGAAGTAATGTTTTTTTCAAGGAGATTGATAAACTGCGCTTTCTCTCCATGTTTGGTTTTGTGAGTCTGAAAGAGGATAACTACTTTATCAGTTTTCTGTCCTCCTGAAATCCCATTGGATATTCTTTTTTAATATTTCATTAATTCTTTTTGCCCAAGTCTGTCCCGCTTACTATATACACAATGTGCAACTCCAAAACTGACTCCTTCCTGCTGCGATTAACAGATTTCTTTTTATATTTTCAACCAAAGCCGATGTGTTTTACTTTGTAACTGCGTCTCTTTTATTGTCAGATCCATTGAATTTCTGCGTAGTCCGACTAAAATAGACCCGAGCCCCTTGCAGAAAATCGTGTTGGGTGTGATCATCCCCATTGACTTTCAATGAGCGCTGTAACTATCCGATCCATGCCGGAAGCGACGATTTTCTGTCAGATCGGACGCAAAATTGTATTCAATGTGTTCTGGTCTTTAAACTGAAGACGGAAACACACTAAAGGTTAGCCATGCCTCACTAGAATCCTCTATCTGTCGATTGCATAAGAAAGCAGAACGCAGAATGAATGAAGAAGGTGAGAGCAGAAAAGACTACAGAAGCTCCAGACACATGTTGTGCCTCATTTATAAACTTATGAAAGGATTTTAAGTATTTTATTTTTTTTTTTTACCAAAGATGCACCTAATGCCAAGGAACAATCCTCTGTATTTGGTAGTGATCTAGATCATGTGGGCGCTTTAGCTATAGGTGTAAATCACAATATGGGGAACATTTTGCTGCTGGGTAGAGGTCTGCCCTCTCCGAGTGCTTTTATAGTTCTTTAATAGATTTAGATTGTTACACAACGTGTTGAAATTTGAAAGCTATTTGCTTTTGATCTCTTCTGATCTGGCAATCAGGTGTTGCTGTCGGGATGGAATTACATTTTAACTATCTAAATAGGATTTGTTTTTTTCTCCTTTAGTTAATGAAATCATAGTTTTAAAATAGTTAAAGTTGCATTTACTCACATTTTATTTGTATGATATTCAAAAATATATTTTTATTATTTCGAAACATTAAAGTGTGCCAAAAAAACAATGAAGAGAGGAGATATTCGTAAGAAATGATATACTTTTCCCCAGCATCAATAAAATCCCCTCCGTCATCACCACAGTTATTTTCACTTAAATCAAACGAGGATAGAAATTTGCCATGTTGGACAATGTTTACTGGAAGTTGATGGTTCAGAAGCTTTTGGGCCTTTGAGCATACAGTAAGGCTTTTATTCTCTGTTTGCATGTTTTGGTTTACCCCACGCATTCCAGTTTCTTTATGGTCAGCAAATATGTCTGCTTACTTAATTGGAATATATTGCTGTGCATGTGCAACTTTGTTTGATTAATTTATTTTTGTCTTTACAGTAATTTATGTCTGTATTGAGCCTGACTGATTAGCTCATTAGTGTTTGGATCACCACTTCTCAGTTGTCAAACGGAGAAAGGTAGTGGCTCCTCAATGCCAATCTACATACCTATAAAGTGCCCATGAATATTTTTGGGCAATTTAAATCTAATGGAATTGTATGTTATGGTATGATATCTTAATATATTCTGAACCTATTACTGTAAAGTATCTATAGTCTGGTATGTCTGTTAAGCTTGGGTTTTTCTTATTTCAGCTTCAATATAAAAATAACTGGTAATAAAATCCATATGATTAAAAGACTTTCACTGGTCTAGTGTGGAATTTATTTATAGTAATAAAGGATAACTTGGTATGTTTTCTTGCTTTCAGTTGGTTTTGACTTGATTAGAAAGCAGTTGTTACATGTTCTTAAAGATTGTTGAAGACTAAGCTTCTTTATAGGACCTCTCAGCAGGCTTTAACAATTTATCACAAATTAACGATCTGCAACTTGTTTGAAGTTGTTTTGATAAACTCCTAGTGGTAATCTGTAAAACATTCACAGCCAATGGCTCTTTCCTGCATCATTACACATTTTGCTTTCCTCAGTCATGATCTTGCATCCTTTTCCACTGTAGTTTGTCTCTGCGGTGGGTTGATGACTAAAAGAGGCAGACAGAGACATTATCCTTTTTTCTTCCATTTCAGCCTCTTTCTCATTTATTTCTCTCCTAAACTCTCTCTAGCCGAGAGACAATCATCAGTAGTTCATTTGAAAAGTTTGTAGCTGCTACCTTGAAAGTACCTTTCAGGAAATGAATGTTAGGATTTCCTTTTGATCTCAGTAAGAAGAAAAGCTCTTTGCATTTTTATTTTCCTAATGTTTTGCAAAGTGGGTGTTTTTTTATATATTGTGAAGAGTATCCAGCTATTAAATAGAACAAACTGTATTTATTTAGTTTAGCTTTTGTTCATTAGAAACCATTTTTATACACAGTATCTATGAGTCATTTGCTGAATTACTTGGTCAGTAGTGTTCCAAGATTATTAAAGGTTTCATACAGTTTTCTTTTGACTGAATATTAGATTCTTACAATATGAGAAATTTTTAAGTAAAGCTAATTGTTTCTCAGCAATCCACAGGGCTAAGCCCGCTGACCAGTATTGTCAACAGATGTGGAAAGAAAAGTGCAACTTGCTTCCATGCTCTACGTCTACAGACAAGATTGTTTGCTGATGCAGTTTATCTGGTGTATATTTTCAAAACTTTTTGAATTGTATTGAATTGTAATTCAAATAGTTTCGGAAATGTACGATTTGTGGGACAAATTTTTTTTCTAATGATTGATAAAGGTTAAGTACAGAGCTTAGGAAACATAAATTTAGCATGCAAAATTGGGTTCATTATTTGGATTTTATAAGCAAACTATAATTACACTCTAAGCTCTCCTTTGCATAAATACTGCATTTAAATTTGGGATGACAATCTGCTTTAAATTACTATGTTACCCAAGTTCCAACCAGTCAGGGATTGCCCTTCTAACTCTCCAGAAAATCTATTTTACATCTTTCAAAGGGATGCTTCTATTGATTATCAAATCTCTAATTTAGTAGTAACAGTGTGTTATTCATTCTCACTGTGGAACAGTGGATCATATCTTTAAACTTGGGTGCTTACTGAAATACTCATGGGAATTTGATTCTGTATTTGGTTGTGGATCTGGCTATGGCTTACAGAAATGTTTCTTGACATATTTGTGTAAGGTGGCGCAGAACTACAGGTTACCAGGGATGCTTTAAAAGGCTATCAGTCCTTGTATGAACGAATCACAAATAATTAGGTTACTGCAATTACTGCAATTCTTCATAAGTGAGGGTGGAATTTAGTTGGAGATAGACAGTTGATTTGAAGCTTCATCTGTACTGAGGTTGGTTCTGCTCTGATCTGTAGATCAGACAAATCTCAGTATAGACAAATCTCAAGCAAAAGCAAAGTAACTGCTCCATTTCCCACCCTCACTAGTAGTCATTAGAAATGTGTTATGCCTGTAAAAACTTAGATCTGGAATAAAAAGGAGTTTAGCTTCCTTATTTCTTTATTCCAGCGGAAACTCCAAGAACAAGGCTACCATAAAACAAAAACAGTTGAGGTGCCTCTTGGATGAGACCCTGGATCATATACTAATTGTAATAGTATGATAGTTACTGGTTTGTGGACACCTTGGGATCCCCTGTGTTGCATTGTGGGAAATCTGGACATCCTACTTGGAACTGGTTAAAACACAATTATGGATAGCCAGAGAATGACGGACAGACCGCTGGATAATTTGATGGATATTTCTTTTATCCCTGAAATGGCTGTGAAAAAAAGGTAAATCTTTTAAGTTTCTGCACAATTCCTCTGTTGCTTTCCATGATTTCCATCTTTCATAATAATGATTTAACATTCCAGTGTTTCATATCAAGATCATTGATGTAAACCTAATTGCAGAAAATTTACTGCACACCATCTGTGTGAAGCACTGAAGAAATGAGCAATGGAAGAAAGCACTCTGTTGATAATCAGCACCCTGTTGGAGACAGTACATCAATTTGAATAGTCAAAACACCTGCAAAGATAAGTCAAGCTTCTTAGCTTTGCTTCTGCCTTTACTCTCAGTAACAGTTTAATATTTTTAAGTAAGGGAAAAAAGAGAATGTAATCTCATTTATGATTTTTAGCAATTAATGGGCACAGAACAATATACAACACTTTATATAGTCAATACAATTATTTAATTATCCTGCACAGTATAAAGATAAGAAATAGTTTTTATATATAAAGACACATACAAAAAACTCCCTTGGGGTTGTTTTAAGCAATGCAAGCAAATATCTACTGTTGCCACATTCTGGTCCTGCAAATATATTGTGAATTGATCCTTTATAAATACACTGGATTGAGTTCAAGCCAGTGCTCTATCATTGCTCATGTTTAAAATAAATGCATACAAACATGCAGGTGTTGTTTGAAAATTCTTTCTGGAATATTTTATGTTTTACAAAAAAGAAACCAAGATTATTAAGATTTTTTTCCACTTACGTTTTTTTCAGCCTGTTCAGAAAAGTACGTTTGCTTCCTATACCATCACAGCTTGCTTTTAAGAAACCTGAATTATGTTTAATTAGATCAATATTCGATGAGCTGCAGAAGTTTTTATAACAAAAACTGGTGATCATTTGTTGATATAATATTTTGTTCAGACTAACAATTGTTGCCTATATTATAAATCTAATCAATAAATGAATGAATAAATGTAAATTTCAGACAAACCAGGTAAAAATCACAAATGTTACACATGCAAATATTACTTATAATTTTGACACATACACCTGCAAGAATCCCTTCTACATCTTCATTGTGCAATTATTACCCATGGCCCACACGACCAAAATCATTGTGAAATTATTTACAACGCCATCTACAGTGGCTAAGACTACCCATTGATCTTCATCACCACTTCTTTGATTTTATATCTTTTTATATCTCATGATTGAAAATTTCTTTAAACCAATTCTGAGCTTCTTCCATACGTTTTACATGATTTATTGAAATGTGGATTATTTTCCTGTTTGTTCAAGCAACTCAGATTTTGAAATTTAGATTGTCCCTGTACTTATACACTCTCTCTCTTTGCTAAAAAGAAAAAAATGTATGCTGTATGATTGCTGTTTATTTCTTGATTCACGCCTTAATTGTGAGGTTTAAAATGCCGCCTAATCATATAATTTCAGCAAGGAGGAATGAAGAGTAGTCATGATAAAAAGCCTTATGAATTATGCTGATGGGTCTTTTCTGCTGCATGATAGCATCCATCCATCCATCCATCCATCCATCCATCCAGAAATTCAGTAAAATTTGGTAATTATCCAAATCATGTGCAAGTTTAATCTATATATGTAAATCACAGTATAGGGCAAAAGCTGCTGCTTGGTGGAGGTCTGCACTCTCTGAATGCTTTTCTAGTACGTTTCTGTGACTAGTTGAAATGAGCTGATTTATTTATTTTTTTCAAAATGGAACCCATTGTTGTATTGCTTTAATATGAAAGCAAGGTGTTATTTCATCAATATGATAAATGTCTTAAACAGTAATTATGTGTAATAACAAATAAGTCCACTAAAAAATAAGGAAACTGGTGGACTGGATTTGTATTATTTTTTTTTATCTCAGTCACTTATTTGATTTTCTTAGTCTTTTGAACACACTTTGGGTTAAGCTTTCATAGAACAAATGAACGAAAACACTCCCTTTTGTTCCCCTAGCAGATACTAAACTGAGCATAGCCTTCACAGTAGTGCTCAGATTCATGTTTTATCTGCATCAGTTGGGTATTCAGTGTGTTGATTCCCTGATTTGTTACATTGGGTACTGAGAAGAGCCCTCAGGCAGCGTGTGCTTAGTGATGGATCTGAGACAGCTGTGCTATGATGAACAAAAAGAAAGGTACAACTGTTTTTCTCTGATCAGAGCCCCTGTAAGTCTGGCATCTCTTCTATAACTCTTTTGTTATCTAGCTCTGCATTGGCTTTCTCAGAGGAGGGCTGTCAGTCACAAATCGAGGGTTGGGAGCTGACCACATTGACCTGGTTGTATGAGCGAATTTGCATGCGTATGTACTGTCAATCAGTATCTATCTGAAAGAAGCGAAATATGAAATAAATATTTAAATTTTTCTAAAATGCAGACCCTTTTTTACATTTGTCTACATGCAGACAGTAAGGTGTACTGAAATGTACAAAAGTCTGTGGGCGTGTGTTCGTTTGTGTGTACTTCTTTGTGCTACCTGCTTATGACCGTTTTTGGTATATTTACTAACCGTCTGAGGACCAACAGGCCTTGATGGGACCAAAGGCCGGTCCTAATGTGGTTGAGCCCCATTTTGAATGTGAGAGAGTCAGTCTAAAGGTATGATGTGTTAAGGTTAGGTTTAGGAACATACTGGCAATGGATAGGGTTAGGGTAAATGTTAGTGTTAGGCATAAACGCAATAAATGAAATGAATGTAAGTCACTGTAAAATCCTATTATGGATAGAAATGCAAACTAGTGTGGGTGTTATTGTATGGGTAAGTGTGATGCTAAGCTGTGAAACCGTTCATAAATGTCCATCATAGTGAGCCAGTGTGCTAATCAGCTCAGCTTAGCACACTCAGCTCTGCATCTTTATCCTAGCACTGCTTCTCTCTTTAGCTGGCCCCAGTGGATGGACACAAACACTAATGGCTGCTCGTTAAAGAGAAACACCGACATGAAAAAGGCTTTAATGAGCTGTTTTCTGTTTGTAGTTTGCTTTGGGGGAGGCAATGCTATTGGTGGGGGATTGATTGGCAGCAGTCCCACACCCATGGGGGTTATCAAATTCTGGAAAACAGCCAATGTTTTCTGCTGCATTGCTGTTTGTATATGTCTGTATGTGTTTTGTTTTGTTTTATTTTTGTTTGGTTGTTTTTTGGGTGTTTTGGGGTTTTTCGGTGGAATTTGGAGAAGAAAGAGCCAAGTACAATTAAATGTTTCAATTTGTTTATTTGATGAAAATATTTTCAACAGTATGCATCTTACACACAAAAAACAGCTTGCTTTTATACATTCAGGGAATGCAGTTTAAGGACATATAAAGGCTTTAGCCTAGAACAGATACTTTAAGTTTTGAACCAATGAAAAGCAGGGGCATTTATGATATCAACCAGAAATGGCAGGCTGAACCTAAACAAACATGGTTGCACCGAAGGACATACCTGCAGATTCAGTCTGTTTTCGCTGGAATAACCTTTTTTTAAATCAAGCCTTTTAGCTTTTAGATAGGAATATTTAATAGGGTGTACATCTTGGTGTATCACATCTTTAGGGCGGGTCCAGAGGTATTCAGGTGATCTTCCCCCGGAAAATTTAGAAATTTAGTTTCTGTAACTTTATTTCCTGCATTTTGAGGTGGAATG
Source organism: Cyprinodon diabolis (assembly GCA_030533445.1). Taxonomy (NCBI): domain Eukaryota; kingdom Metazoa; phylum Chordata; class Actinopteri; order Cyprinodontiformes; family Cyprinodontidae; genus Cyprinodon; species Cyprinodon diabolis. The sequence goes on along the minus strand of CM060070.1, from coordinate 12,150,529 downwards.
CGTCTACCATTTTGTCTTTGATAAATACTACTATTCTCCTGATTATGGGGAGTATGTGTGCTTGACTAGAGGTAGATATGAGAACATTTTTAGGTACAATTTTATGTTTCATAGGTTAATTAAACAATCAGAAAGCGTAATGCTACATTCACACCACACTCGCTTTGAGCATTCAAAAAAGTGCCTACTGCTCAATTCTTGATGCTTGTACACAGGTCAGAGATGCTCCTGAGGCGCATTAAGTAAAGTGTGTACAGATGCATTTATTGCTTGTACTGCTTCTGTGTTCAATGGCAGAGAGTCTCTGAAAAATTTGCTGTGATAAGTGGGTAAAAAATAGGTTTAATATATTTTTATGCAAGAAAGTCCACCTTAAAACATCTTCTTTTTAGTCAGTTAATGAAAATTAGAATTCTGCCTTAAAATATTATTTCTCTGTCAGAGCCATACCGACCCCCACATGCACCGTCACTGGGAATAAAGCACCAGCTGCCTCAGGCCTGGTCGCTTCTTAGGGTTTTTTTCCCCTACTCTTTGTGGTGGCTGGAGATGTTAGAATTTTTCAGGTATATGGCACAAACTGCAGGCACCAGAATAATAAAAGTGAACATATTTTAATGCCAGGTTTCATCAGTTTAAGTTTATTTAGGCATTAATAAACAGTTTCAGTGGAGTAAGCGCTCTGCATCAGCAGTGCTGTGTCTGTCTCCCTGCCAGCTCTCTCAGATGAGCTTCTCTGATTGGTTGATGTGGCAAGTCAAGCAACAAAAACTTGATTTTTCCAACTTCATCAGCTGCTCCTTGTTAAAATAAGATTGGAGCAACATTTGCGGGGGGGAAATTAGGGCATGCCAAAGCAGTAAATCCCCAAAACAAGGGCATGCAATTCGTCTTTTTTTTAGTAAAGGAAGTACAATTTACGCCTGTATGCATTGCTAGTTAAAAGCCTGGTGGACAGGAAAGATGTTTGCGCATTTCTTTCAACCAGATTTGGCAAGAGTTTGATTTAAAAGTTAACTTTGCAAGTTGTGAAACAAATCAAGAATGTGATGTGTCCCAACTGCTACTGCTGCTGTGAGTGGCCGACATGTGCCACTTGGTGATTTACACATTCAGCTTTAAGAATTGTACCAAATGTCTCTCCCTTTTGCAATTACTTACCACAGGAGCCTTTCTATATCCATATAGAATTCAGATTGAACTACAGATAATAACCTGGTTTATGCCAGGTTAGAAATTTGGTAGGTAAGACAAATTAATTAAAGAATTTTGGGGATATTTATAAGAAGTGGACTGAGACTGGAGCCTGTATTTTAAAGACCTCTATGCATAAATAATTGCTGCACTTGGCCTACAAAACCCTTAACTGGGCTAAGAAGAAAGAAAAGAAGCATTTGCTCAGTGGCCCAAAGTAATATTTTTAGATGAAAGTAATGTTAGCATTTTATTTAGAAATGTAGACTCCAGATCCTGGAGGAAGAGTTAGAAGGCACAGAATCCATGTGGCTTTAAGTCCACATGTGATGTTTTTCGACAGACAGTGAAGATACGGGGTTCCATTTGCTTCTGCTCTTTCACTTTGTTTATGAAGTCAGCAATTTACATTGCCATCTATTAGGAATTATTTTACCTGACCATGATACCAAAGGTGGTTCAATGACCATCTTTGAAATATTTCTATGTACATGCCTGTTTAACATGTGAATTTCAGGTCATGAAATATACAATTCGTTGCTCTCTATTTGTGACAGTGTAATGGCAATAAAGTTAAATTCTATTCTATTTTATTCTATCTATTCTATTCTATGAAACAAGTGAGAAAATATTAGGAGTTTTTCATATTTTAATTTCCAGATTGTACCAGAATTTTAGATGTGTTTTGATTGTCAACAACAACAACATACAACGGACAATAAATCCCCAAATTATCCATACATTAGATGAAAGTGTCTTTAATGTAAAACTCTTTAGGTAGTCAGTTTGGCTAAAAGATGCTTAAAAAAGTCACTCCAGTTATGATTTTTTTACATGCAACCTTTTAGATAAAAAGCAACATCAATTTTAGATTGTCTTTTGAAAGATGCCTCTTTCATATCCTGTTAAAAAAACAATACACTGAAAATAATTTTAAGATGAATTTTTCGTGGTTATAAAGTAGTTTAGAGTTAAGTTGTGTGTGGGTCTACAACATGGTTTCTATTTCCATAAAATTCAACCTATGTACATTTTGCAAAGAGAGACCACTTAAAAAAAATGTGATATGCTATTTGCACCTCTTTGATCAAAAAGCCAGGTCCTCTGCCCAGAATCAATTCAGAGGTCTTACATTTTTCTCCTTCAAGGCTGAAAGAAGTACTGTATGTTTGCTAGCAGCTGTATTTGAATAGTGCTAATCTACGCATCAAGCAACAGTATTCAGTCTGCACTCAGATGATAAAGACAGCTGGCATTCTCCAAGGCCAGGCTGAATATCAATAAACCACATATTAAGCCAACTCAATCCAAAAGAGGCAGCAAAAAGCAGCAAGACATCCATGATGGCTGCCCTTTTTGGACACAGTGCCTCAAAAGCTGGCTCAAGATGAGAAAAAAAACGATAGAACGATCATTTAAAATTGGTTCAAACACAACACTTTTTCCACTATGGTAAAAACCAATTACTTTAGCTGCAGCTTGAAACTGCATGAGATTGCTCTTAAAATGGTATCACATAATATTCATTTAGAAGTCATCATATTTTAAGTGTGTCTTGGTGGGAATATGAACACAGCTTTCAGTGTGATTAGGGTTTACCTGCTCACTTCAAAAGGAAAACAATAACAATATTTTTAAAAAATGAAGGGAAAATATTTTCTAGACTGTAGCCTCATTGTTTTTTTTAGGAAAACTGTGTAAAAGCAGATTAGCTTCTTTTGGCTAAGTTTTACCAAAAATCTGACCTATACTGTGTAAGTCAATATGAAACATCTGCTTTTTTTCTTGTAATCTCTCTCATATATTTTAGCACCATTGTATTTCTTCTGTCTTTCTCTCACATAGAGCATGTTTTTATGTGATATTTCAGGGAATTTGGCCGTTGGAAGGTGAACAGCTTGGCCCTAGAGAGACAAGAAAACAATGGCTTTTCATTGCCGCTGGACCCAGAGTTCCTCCAGACCATTCGGCATCTGGGCAGGAGGCCCACTCTCAGAGCCATCACTGACAACATCATAAGGAAATACGGAACTCACTTCCTGCTTTCTGCAACACTTGGAGGTACAGCAAATCACATTTAGTGTTTCTTTTTGGTGTTACTACCCTAAATGAATACAAACTGAAAAAAATAAAAAGATAAAGGCCACATACTGTATGGGGATTTTAAAGGTCAAGGCTCAGAACATCTGTTGCATTTTACACATGGTGTTGTTTTTTTCAAAATATATACTGATCATTTTACAAATTTTATCATTTCTAAAATGAATAAGAAATCACACACAATAGCACAATGCAAACTTGATGGAAATTGTCCAAAGAGTTAGTTAAAAAACAAAACAAAACGAATAGCATTGTCAACTTCCACCCAGCAGGGTGAAACCGACAATCTAGAATAGAATAGAAAATCCCTTTATTATTTCACAATGGAGGAAATTGTGGATTTATTTTGTTAATAATTTAGTTAATTACAAATAATCAGTGAATTTACAAATAATAATAATTTTTCTTTTTTTTTTCTTTAGATAACCATGTCATTGACAACCTGAAACAGCTTTCATGATGGCCAAAAATGAGACACATTGACTCTACTGACTGTATGAAATTATTTGTAGTTGTTTGGGCTCACATTCCCTTGTTGAGCATGCAAAAAATGTCTTTGAAGTTCCTGTTGACAAAAGAAATGCCACTGGATCCTTTCCAGAACAATAGATCTAAGTTACCCAGAAAGCAACGTGCGGCATAGCTTCTATGGCCATTGTGTGCACAATCTCCTCCCTTTTGCTCCCTTTCAGACTTCTTTCATCTTTTATATTTGTGTGGAACCTCTCAAATGATGAAAACCAGCAGTGTTAAAAAATGAAATCGCAGTGTTGCCCATTATCTGCTGGAAACTAACAGAGAAACATGACTTTTGCAGCATGTCAGACAGCTCAAGGCACTGCCACCATCCTGTTTTACTCATGCCCTATGGAGGTTTGTTAATATTTCAAGCGACTTGCCAAAAAACATGATGTGTATTCTAAAATGATGTTAACTCTATCTTCATTAAATATGTACAATGCTAAACCCAATACATAATACAGTATTCCCTTTCCTGTTTTAGTGTCAGTTATAAACTTCTTTGAAGTGCTTCTTTTTATGTGAATTAGGTTCATTTTAATAATCTGTGGGTAAATATTAGAGCTGAGGCTTTATTGCATGAGTTTGATTTAAGGGTTAGGGTTTAAAAAATGTATGACTTCAATAGCGCTGTGGTATGTTATCCCATGTTACTTGTGAAATATGATACAAATAAGTTAATATAACTGTATGTAATTGCAGTGATAATGATCTGTGAGCTGCATATGCTCCCCTTTATCTTTTAGCCATATACTGTAGGAGAGCGCAGTGCACTATGTTGTCCAGTTATGTGATTAAACTGCAAAGGATAAAAGGAGTGTGAGCAAAATTAAACACTGTTTTTGAGGGGAAATTTCACATATAAATTTACTTTTTCAGTGAATTTTTTAAGGTTTAGTTTATTGCCTTTTGGTGAATTATGCATCATTCATTCAGGTGGGGAGTTGTTAAGACAAAATTTGCATTTGTACAATAATCCATTGACTGATATAAGATATAAGAGTGACACAGGGCGAGGACTTCTACATAATGAATACAAAATTCCTGTGCTTTTAAATGTCGAAGTATCTATCTATCTTTTTTTAAGCGTAGTAGCATTTTCTCCTATCACTGCATACAACATCTACATTGTGTGGATTAGATTGTTTATCTGTATTCTTAAATAAACAAAACAAAAAACTATTTATCCAGCAGCATCTTATTCAGGTATTATCATAACACTGTGTCTGTAATGGAAAAAATACCCTATCATTCCTTTCTCTTCAGTGAGACTTTTCATAAGATATAGAACTTTGGCTTTATATTCCAAAATCTTTTTTAAAAAGCGTTCTTATGCACAGTTAAGTATCTATTGATCTTAATTTTTGAGATATTGACTATTTCCATTGAACCAGAGAGGCAAATCAAACAAGCACCTAAAGAAACCAAGTTTCTTTTACTGAATTTGCCAGATCTAAAGAGAAGAAAATCTTAGATTCAGTCCCTTCTCGATATAACTTTCTCAGTAACTTGTGGAACTTTTGCATTTACCAGTCAGTATCTGTGAAAACTCCTTTATGGGGTTTGTTTGTGCATTTACTGTAATAGTACAACATCTGGTGTGTCAAAGCAGCCCAATAGCTTTGACAAAACAGCCCTTTTTGACACCCAGAGAATAAAATAGATCAAGTGTTACAAATCCAGCATTTTCATCCGTAACTGCCAGCCTAAAGTCTTCTTTTTCTCCTTCTGCTGCTTCATTTTTGGCAAAGTACCAACACTTGTAGATCAGTGGAACAGCATGAAGCTGTGAACTTCAGTGTACAGTTGTGTTTTTGCTTCACAAACAGGATAATCTAGTTCTCTGAAACAAAATTATAAAACAGCAGACTGAGCACAAAACTTAACACTGCTTATGAGAAACAAAAAGAAAGAAAATAAACAGCAATACATAACATTTTCTCAAAGTTAGAAGATACACAAAGGACTTCGAAATTCTCATAGGCGTAAAAACTGAATTGCAATATTTTCTTGAAATAATCTACAAATCAGCCAGATCAGATATAAAATTGTTTTTCCCTTAATCAACTCTGATTTATAGCAAGTAGGTTACATACAGGAAAATCTTTTTTTCTATACTTAAAGCATGTTAAAGAAAGTCTTGCAGTTTTTTCTCTACAAATCCATCGACCAACAGCATGTTTTTTATACTGTGTTTGATATTATTTTACAAGTTGAGTTACACTTAATAAATATTTACCATGTTTACTATCATTCATAACTAGGGAAAAAATATTGAAATTTTTTCCTTTGGTAGCATCTAAAACTTCTACGTCAGTCAAAGAAAAAAAAAAAGCTAAATTTAACGTGGACCATAAAAATCTTTTATGATAGATGCATGTATAAAGGAATACATGCTATAACAGGAAAACATAACAAACCCTGTCTCATGAGTAAAATCATATTTCCTAACTCTGCCCTAAAATACGTTCCAATCGCTTATTTCAAGTTAGAAGAGCTGTTTTTCTTTAGATGTGTTAACTTGCAACCAAACACTGATAATCCATTGTCTTCTGCAAAGGAAAACGGCCTGGCCCATAAAACCTAATCCCATTAGAACTGATTCCTTTTAATCGATCTTTCACTCCTTACACAATCTGTCAAGAAGCTGTCCTCTGAGAGCTTTTGTTCATTTTTATTGAAAGATATGTTCTATGAAGTATCTGGAGTTATGCTTTTTAGCACCACTTATCACATCAAGATTTAAGCTGAAATAAAATGAACAAATTTGGGTTTTCAGCCGCTATCTCACCCTGATGTTTCTGTTTTTATTTAATGGTCAGCTAGATGGGGTCAGCTTAGCTCATCTAAATTAAAAATAGTATGCGTTCACAGGAGTATGAATCACTAATAAAGAAGCTATTGTGTTTGTCCCTGTCTGTGTCTATACCTGCAGGGGAAGAGTCCTTAATGATCTTTGTGGACAAGCGGAAGTTGAGTCGGACATCTGAAGCGGGTGAATCCAATGGCACAGCTGTGACGCTGGAAGCTCTGCACCAGCTGGCTGCCTCCTACTTCATCGACAGAGAGAGCACCTTGCACAAGCTGCACCACATCCAGATTGCCTCTACTGCCATTAAGGTAAAAGCATTCTTCCCACCAGGCTTCTGATGAAGACAAAAGCACTATTGTTGGATCTTATTTGAATAGTGATTAAAGCCCTTGCATTGAAACTTTTAAATGGATAACATTTGTTTTAATTGTATAAACTTTATAGTTGTATTCTACTCTATTTTATCTTAATACTTTATTCATTTGCTAAGCAGCAAGGGAAATCAAGGCTACCAAGAGGGCATCTGACATCATATCAGTAACTGCACAATTAGCAGATAAGGCTTATTTTAACAAATGCATCCGAACAATTGAGCAGAATACGGTTTATGTTGTCTTCTTTTTAGGTAAAATGTTTTTTAATTGAGTGGACAAATTTTTGTCCACTTAATTAGCTAACATTTTTTTTTATAATATATTAACTAATTCAAGTATCTAATGCTAACTAAATGAAGTGGTATACTTGTGTGCATCTCTTGGGGAAAAATCCTAAACAAGTTAAATAAACCCCATACTCAAACAGTAAATCTAGTATTCTACCTAGTTTAACACAACAATGGAAGGTAAACTTACACAAGCTCCAAATATCTAGGACAACTTCTTAAACAGACTTGGTTAACCGCACTCAAAAGCTACAATGTATGCACAGAATAATAAACTAAAGTTACTTTCTTGCTGCATTTAATTAATGAGCCATTAAAAATGCATGCACTTTCAGACCTCCTAATGTTCTAGCTAGAAATGAGAGACACTACCTTTAATGGGGCAATCAATTAATTGCTGAATAAATTTGCCAAGAAAATTATGTACAGCTGCAAGTTTTGTTTTCTACATTTCATACATTTATCTTACAAAACATAACACTAAAGCAAAGATAAATCAATTGCTGACATTTCTCAAGTATTGTGCTATTTTTCTCAGCACGATTGTTGATTTATAAAATGTTTTAAAACCTTTAATGCTCTACTGTACAATAGTAGTTATTGATAATATTAATAATATTAATAATAATAATATGGTGGTGATCATGATTATAATAATTATTATGTTACAAAAGCAAAAGAATACAATGTTGACAGTATTAACATTAAATTTGGATATACTATACATAACAGACATACATTCATTTATTTTTATTAGGTGCTAACCACAACCTTCAACCTTTAAGGAATTAAAAAAAAAAACATAGTCTCTTGGATCCTCCCTAAAGCATACATGAAAAGGCTAATTTTGGCAACCATTGACTTGTTAAAATAAGATATAAAGTAGAACCTAAGTACATATGAGGCTATAATTTGATGAACAAATGCTTCGTGCAGGGTGGTGTCAAACAGGAGGTAGAAAATTTTTAAAGTTATTAGAAAGTTATTGAGAAGAAGTTGACCTGAAGTGAACTTTGGTAAGTCTGGGGACTTAGTACAGTTGAAAAGTGAGATAGGAAATTAGATTTGCAGCACCCCAGACCTAGAAAACGCACAAGTTCCCTTTCGATTGCTGACACAGGGTACTGCATAAAAGCAGAAACTTGGACAATGAACTAATAATTGTTTACGTGATGATTCTGAATTCTTCTGCCGAGTATTTTAGGTGTAATATATTGTTGTAAAATTGAATCTTTCTGCCTACAGAAAGATATCCCAATGTTTAACAACTGAAAAGAAAAAGAAAAAATAGGGATTGATAAAGCTCAACAGCCAGAAAGTTATCTAAATTCATGAACATTTTTGATCATTAAAGGTGACTGCATGGTCAATTTGCCTAGTAACTAGTAACTGCCTAGTAATGAACTTGTACCTTTAAATAGAGAATGGAATAAGTACCGAAATCACATTTTGGGAAAAGTAGCTACTTTTGTTATTATTTTTTTAAATATGCAATATAAGATAAAACTTGTCATCTTTCTAATTCACATAAAAACACATCAGCTATGCAATCGTTAAGCATGTATAATATATCACCCTTTGTTTTTTTCTGCAGAAATATGTTATGTTTTTGTTGCTTTTTATATTTAGATGATTACATTAGCTTTGCTAGTTTTGTTGCAAACATCACATGTTGTGAAATTCAAAAAATATATGCATGCTCAACTAGCTTAAAATAGTTGAACCAGGAGGGGACATAAAGCAGAATATTTTTTTTATTGCTCTTTCATGTGTACATTCATAAGCTCACATATGGGGCAGCATGCTCTGCATGTAAAGATATTCTTATGATCCAAATATCGCTCTGCATCTTCTACTGCTTAATAACTTAGTGGTGAGTTCATTCATCACTGTGTCAGTTGTTATCAGAGCACATGAACTGAATAAGCTGAGTCTGTCATTCTCACAAACATCTCTAGGTTTTCTGAGGAAATGTTTCTTTGTCACAGGACTATATTGTGCTGTCACCTGCTTGTGGCAAACAACGGATTAATGCCACAGAAAACAAATAATAATAGTAATCCTCTACAACATCAGTTGGAGGAACTATATGCTCCGACTGCAGGTTTCTTTTCTATGCCTATCTACTATTGCTTTGACAGTTTTTAGACTGTATGTTTATCTGCAATATGCACTGACCTTACTGAATTAGCAATATTTATTCTTTTAAGTCCCTTCCTGTAAATATGCAGTTAATGGGTTTGATTGGTAGTGTGTGCTATGGTTATGCATGGTGGAGGATTGTTAAGTTTGTAAGGGCTAATGTGCTAGGAACAAATAGTTTAATCATATAAAAATACATTATATCAGATCAATATGTATGAGATCGTTCAGCAAACAAAGAATATATTATTCCTGTAGAATAGTATTTTAAATTAAATGGAAAAAAAAATCAATTGATGAATAAAACATTATTTAGAAGTTTTTTTTAAAGATCCCTTTACCACAGGTAAATTACTTATGGAAGTTGCAGAAGAAATAAAAGCACAATTGCAGCTTATGGTCTAAGGTTTTTTCCCCCTTTGTGGAAGTTCATATATGGACCTAATTGTTTATGGCTAACAACTTAAGGTTGAAGGAACTAATTGTGTTCTGTTCTGTGTTTAAATTAGATGCATTTTAAGGACAATGGTTCATGACATCATGCACTAAATAACATATCAGTCATGTTGTAACTCATTTGCATCATGTCCTTTTTACTTCTTTTTGTGATATACCGCATTATCTTCCAATATGTTTGTAAACATTACGAAATTCATTATGGTCAAATTATCAATACAATTATACTCCATATTTTTCTCTCTTCCTGTCAAAATGAATCTGAAATTTTGTCAAAGTGTGAAAGGTGACAAAACTTTCTGCAATAGTAACAGGCTACAGCAAAAGTAATTTCTATTACAGTGCAAAATGAGATGTTTCCAAAAAAAATAAATAGATAAATGAATAAATAAACATAATTTAGTTTAAAGAGAATTTGGAAGCTTTCTTTGTGAGGTTTCACGCCAAAAAGTACCGCTGTTTATTTGTTCTAGTAGTTCAGGAAAAACTTGCTACTTCAAATAATCACTTTCCTGAAATTAAGAAGCATGATTATATATAGCAAGCTAATAGTCACCTGCATCTTTTACTTTGGATTACTGAACAACAGGTACATTTGTTTACTCATGTTAATATAATTTCATTCAATCAATGTTTGATCTTAACATCAGAGTCAGTATCTGTGGCATTAATCATAAAAATATTGGGGAATGGTATATTGTCACATCTTTACCCCATTGTCAACCAAAAATATTACAACCTAATACCTAATATTGTTTTTTTGTATTTGTAAACTTCTGCTATCACTGTTTAAAGACTGAGGTAAGGTAGACCAGGTTATATTTCATGTGATATGTGAGGATTCAAACTTCCGTGTGTTATTTTATAAGAAAATAGGAGTCTCTCAGAAAATTAAAAAGTAAACATATATGGAGCATATAACATAGTAAGTTTGAGTCCTATACTGTATGCTGGAATATAGCTGCTCTTAACATTATCAACATTATGAGGCTGCTGATTCTGCTAAACCCAGGTTATTTGAAAGCACACTGAGATGGCATCTCCGTCTCTCAGTGTAAGGAATAACACAAAGGGCAGTTCCTTATTAAAGCAAATTTAGCATCCAAAAATCTGAGATTAATCTCCTCTAAACTGGTCTTAAGCTTAGGTAACCATGGTGATCTGCCCATGTTGAAGGAGCTGCATTTGTGACACTAAAAACTTTAGCCTCTGCATGCTGTGGTAACCCATTTAGCTTGCTCTGTACTAACCCATTCATGTTATTATACTTGATACTTTCACATTTCACTGAGACCTAAGATATAGGGGAAGTGGTGAAAATCATAATGTAGTTAATGCCAGAAAGCAAGGGTATTTATAAACTTTTTTTTTTTTAAACCTTGTTTCCAACATGTCTTTAGTACCACAACCTTTTTCTATTTTTCGAAATTCCTTTTTCTAAAGTGCCAGCATAATTGTTTTATATATCCTGTAAATGTATTTTTTTAAATGCATCAATGAGTCTTCAGTATGTCTTCAGTATGAATATAACACTGAAATATCCTGCCAATACGCATGCACCTTTGAATACAATTCAGTTTTCTATTATCCTTAGCCAGCATTTTCTATTACACATGATGGTCACATTGTTGGAACATAATGTTGTGAGTGGGTGGAAACATACATTAGGATCTCTTAGCTCTCTGTTTGCACGGTAGACATGTAACTATTCTCCTCTTTCAGTCTTTGCTACATTGAGCTTGAAAAACGAGATTGTCTGTCTTTTTACTAGCTGCAACCCATTTTTCATTGACCTATCCTTTGTGATGCTCCACTATAGAGTCCATCAGAGATAAAACTGTGGTTTCTCTAAAGTGACTTGGCAGGGGGATGGGGAGCCAATTTGGCTTCCACCCCTGAACCAGTGCTGCTAAAACCCCCTCTGATTGAGATGGATAGAGGGAAAAGCCCTTAGCAATACATTTATTTTACTGCATTTCAGGTGACTAGTATTAAATATTCACAGAATCAGCTGCAACTATTATTCCAAAAAAGGCTTGCTTATGTTTCCTAAATCAAGATAGATGCCAAAACAAAGCAGCCTTAGAGGAGAGTGTTACTCCCCTGGTTGTTGGAGATAACATTTTTAAATAGCAGGAAAGCCTGCCCTCAAAGCCTGCAGGACCAAGCACAGCAACAGAAAAAATAATCAAAGAAAAGAAAAGAATGAGATAGGAGGTTAAAAAATGGCACTGCTGTTACACAGTGGGATGAATCAGTTCTTCCATTTCAGTAATTTCCTTTGAGAGCCACCATCATTTGTCAAACACTGTGTGGTATGATTTAGGGTGTTATATGCAACTGAACAGACGATATGAGACATAGACATAAAAAGACTTTATCTAGAGGGCAGTTTTGGAAAAGTTTAAAGAAGCAGTTAGTTCACAGAAAAATAAATGTTTTGAGAACGGTCCCTTGTGCATAGAAAGATGAATTAAATGGAAAAGTTTAAGACAAAAAAAATTAAATCAAAGTTTTGGGAAAGGGAATCTCAGTTCTAATATGAAGTGTCACTCTTGAGTGTTTAGTCAGTCATGTGGTATCACACCTCATTTGCCTCAATCAAAGTAAGACTAAAAATATTTGAGGCACTGTGAAGGATCTTAAAATGGCCCCCCTTTTAAAAATAATGAATCTCCTGGTATTAGTCCCAAAATCCTATTCAGATATTCAAGTGTATTTTAAGTTTAAGTTCTTCCTGTCCTTTCCCTGTTGAAGCAGAAAGAAGTAAGACATTGAAAGCAACAACAAAATAAATACTGTTAAATTTTGTCTCCATGGCACGTTCTCACTGTTAAGTTCTGAAAAATTTAGTTTTTAGCTTTAAACCAGCTTAACTTCGCAGGATAATGAGTTCATCCTGCAGAGGTTGATGAATAAATAAATCAGATTTTATAAATCTGCAAACTTTCTGCTTTTATCATTGATTTTGGTTTTTAATCACAGGTTCAGCTCGTTGACTAGCATTTGGATATTCGATTAAACCAACATGATTGTGAACTGAAAACCCTGCTGGTTAGTGTTTTCTATCAGTTATATAACTGGATTTTATTACCATTCACCCTCCTGTTGAACTTTCATATTTGACCCTGTGTATAAGCTGTGGGATTATGACACCACATACAAAATTAAATTCCAATGTGTGCTGCCATTTCTTAAATATATTTATAAGACAACTGCCAACTTCCTTCTGCCTGCTGTTTTCCTTCTGTTACCATTTTCCTTGTTTTCTGCTTTTCTGCTTTGCGTCTAACATAAGCACAGCAACTAAGTAGGTTTACAGCTTCAAAATCCTAAAATAAAGAAAAGAACAACAAAAACGTATCATTAATGCAAATGTGGATTTACACACTTCCCAGTTCTGCCGTGATTAAACTAAGAACTATTCTTCAAGGTGCAGCAAATGAGGCAATTTTGAGATGAGGGATGATTACCATGGAATATTAATGCTGTCTTGTACATTATTTTCCTCCAGCAGGCAGAAAATGCAGCAATTTCAAATCCTTTGTTGCTTGAACAGCAACCACAACATGCTTCCTCTCTAACCATGTGTTCTGTATAGTGGGATTATTCATATGAGGATTTTTGCACTGGTGCTGAATCTTAGTTAATGCAATGTTATCTAACTGTTCTTAGATTATGAAATAATACGTGGCCATCTGAACCATCTTTGCACATCGTTAAACTACCATCCATTTAATGGGAATTTTGATAGAAACAGTCTGGTTTACTGAGATTTATACACATTATTATGAACTTGTGGGATAATTATTTTTTTAATCGAGTACATTTTACTAAATTTGTTAGACTTTTACTTTACTTTTAATTTTAACTCAATTAAATTTAACATCTTAGATATACACTGCATTCCCTTATGCAGAAGTACTTCAACAAATAGCAGTAAACTAATCTATTTCAGTCAGCTAGCATTATTTTATTTTCTTGATGCATAACCAACACTTATGTTTGAACTTAGTAACTGTTTTTTTGGCATAAAACGAGAACCTGATCTCAGAACAGAAATTTTTTCTATGTGCACAAACCTTTTGATGAAAAAACTGCAAGACACCATCATATTTGCATCAGCATCAAACATTACAACACTTTAACTTTTGTATCAAATATTAGCTTAATTGAGATATGTAAAGGAAAGCTTCGTGTTTACACCTTTAAGCTTTCTCTCCCCTGATCTTTCCTGTAAAGAAATCACTCAGAGCAAACATTTTAAATAATACTTCATAATAGGTATTAAATTACTATGACAGGTGACGACAGTTTTTTTGCAGAAATAGTAATCTTACTTAGACCAGAGAAATGGCTCATTTTACAGATGGCAGCGCTTACCACCAGGCTCACTTGTTCAACAAGTCGGCCCCGAATACTAGTTAAAGAAGCATTTTATACGCACAGCCTGCCACATCATCACATCGTTACTTCATACACGTTCGTAAATGAGCATACATCCCTCGCTCCAGTCATATCAAAATATTATAGTGTTTTTAGATCAAGGCCACAGTGGTACAATGAGAGATATTTTGCAATCAAGAATTACCCACTCTGTTTGTGCTCTCATTACATTCCCAAATCTTGTCCTAATAAGAGAAACTACTTGGAAAAACATGAGTCTTTGTCATAAAACCGGAAAGATGGACCCAGTATTCTGACGAGTTGGACAGTGGGAAGTTTTAAAACGTTTAATGACAGAAATTAAAACAAAACTGAACAAAAAATAAACACGGGCTGTGGTGGATAAAGCTGGGCATGCACGCAGCTACAGCGTATAATGTACAATGAAACCACAGGGTTTCGTCGTACCACCAAGTAGCCAGGGTTACGGCACTAAAACTGACCTCCCCCACATTCAGAGCAAAAACCCTGAGGGCTATGCGGAGAAGTGCCAGAACCCTAGCTCCCCCTGCACACCGAGCCCAAACCCTGGGGGCCCAGATGTGAAGAGCCGGGACATGACAAGAAGACAGGAGACAAACAACATGTTATTTGACTGACTAAGACAGAAACAGTGCAAAAATCAGCATAATTATAATGACTTATTAAGGTTGTTGGGAACAGTGATGATTATAAAGTCTTGCAGCTGCTGGGAGGAAGGATCTGTGATAAAGCTCTTTGGTACATTTAGGGTGCATCACTCTGTCCCTAAAGGAGCTTTCCAGTTCAGCAACAGATTCATGCATTGGGTGGGATACATTCTCCAACGGAAATGTTAATTTAGTTAGGATCGTTTTGTTTCCCACCTCCTGTACTGAGTCCAGAGGGCATCCACTCACAGAGCTGGCCTTCCTGATCAACTTATCCAGCCACTTTCTCTCAGCTACAGATAAGCCACTGCTCCAATAGGCAGCTCCATAGAAGATGGCTGATGCCACAACAGAGTCATAGAAGGTTTTTAGGAGTGACCCCCACACCCCAAAGGGCCTCAGTCTCATCAGCAGGATGTGTCTTCTTTTAGAGAGCCTCAGTGTTGTGAGTCCAGTCCAGTTTGTTTTCCAGGTGAACACCCAGGTACTTATAAGAGTCCACTACCTCAATGTCAATTTTCTGGATGTTCACCGGTGTCAGTAGGGTGAATCTGCTTCAGCAAAAGTAGAACACAAGCTCCCTTGTTTCCCCTGCATCAATCTGAAGGTGGTTTTCTGTCACCTGACCACAAAGTTCTGGGTCCACTGTCTGTACTCTGAGTCATCCCCACCTGTGATGATGCCAACAATGCAGAATCATCAGAGAATCGTGGGCACTGCACACAAAGAAAAAAGAATATAAAAAACGGAGCTTTCCAGAAAAAACTGAACTCCATTATGTTAGAAAGAGTATGATACAAAGTAACACCAAACATGAAAATAATAAAAAAATATAGATGAAACTAAACTCAGGAAAATAAAGGGTGCTGCTGAAACAGACTGCCTGCTCTCTGCTGGCCCAAAGAAATATCTGTTTGTTCCCAAAATTCTTCCTGCATCTCTATCACTTCTTAAACTAATTGATCTATTCAGAGTCTTGTATGGTCTCCTCCACAGTTTTGGATCTTCATCTTGTCCAATGACGCTGAAACCACATGGTGATCCCCATGGTCTGCTCACATCACAGTCCAGCAATCCGTTCCTCCAGGATAGCCCAGAAAATATAGTAAAACATTTTAGAGGTCAATATACAGAATTAGCACATATTAATTATCCATGCTGACTGCTCCTCTACAGAAGCTCGACTAGGTAGGTTGAAAGGGTTGGATTCATCCCTGCACAGAAATCTTAGCTGCCCAATAACACAAGAGCTAACTATTCTAAAAGGTACTAGGCAAAAGAGATACCACACTTACCTAATCAGACATATTTTTGATTATCTGATTTAATCTAGTAGGGTGAATATGGTACTTTATTTACAACTAATTCCATGATCTCTTTGTCCCCTGGTCCAAAGGGATCTGCTATGAGATTCCAAAGAACAAAGGGAAACTGTTGGATTTTGCAACATTGCAATGTTGCCATTTGCTCTAAAACTGGAAATTACAGGTGTAGTGCACATAGTGGCTAAAAGCTATGGAGTCTTGCTTTAAGTTTTAAAAACAGCTGTGCACTGTTCAGATTATTTAGTTTTTGAAGTGAGAATCACATCGAGGTTTGCAGTGCAGTGCTCTCTTACTGAGAAATAATCAAAAAAGTGAGGAAAGTGTCACACTGCAGCTCCATACGCATTCCACTTACCGGTAATTTAATCAATGTTTCAGCCCTCAGGCCATCTTCATTTTGATTCAGAACTTGATCAGTGTGATTAAACACAACTAGCAGAGGGAGGCCTGAGGGCTACATCAGAATAAAAGTGATGTTTAATACACTTTAGTGCATGAAACTTTGCAGGCCTCTTCAAAAGGCAATACTTCCCTGGCAAGTTTGAAAGACGGTAGACATGAGAGGATTTTTAGGGTTAATCTCTGTGGTAAAAAAAAAAATAACAAAGCTTGCTTTTGAAAATAAATCAAGAGAAGTAGTTAAGAAAACTGTTACATATAAAAAATTATTTCATAAATACACAAGTTGGGAGATGTACAGTAAAACAGAAATTTAAAGAGCTTTTTTTTTAAGCAATAAATTCGCAAGAGAAGGGAAGTAACTCAACAAAATGTCTAATTACTAGAGCAAAGAATAACACTCTAGCTTTGGTTGGTAAAATACTTCTCAGAAACGTGTTTTAAATTTTATACTCAATACAATTGCATGTTTCAGGAATAAATCTAGCTTGTAAAAATGAATATATTGATGTTCACAGTTCCTGGTTGCAACTGTAATTATTGGATTATTGGAAAGCCAATAGGTTCAGCACAGGAGAAATTATCTGAAAGGTCATGTTCACAGTTTAATAGCACATTGACACAGACATGTGAGGTGCCCTCTGAAAGGATTCACAGCTGTACTCACTTTTCCATGTTTTATTAGGGTTGCAGACTTAAGTTTTTGTCATTTCGGTTTTAAACATAGGCAACATTATTATTAAATGAAAGATAGAGGATAAATGGTTTTGAATATGTCATAATATATATGTTATATAATACTATTTGGAAGCTGTGGTAGCATTGTGGATCAGAAGTGTTTGCCTTTCTTACCAGCATAATATCTCAAGTTCAATTTGGTTATTGTTAAGAATATCATCCCTCGGAGTCATATTCAAATCATGCCATGGATTGGATTTAAATATGGACAATTGCTGGGACAGGAATTAGCTTTGATCTTAACCATTCCTTGGGAACTGTAGCTCTTGCTGTACTGTTTGAGAGTCGTCTTTTTGAAACAGACAGTCTCAATGCTGTCAAAATCTTGTAGGTGTTCTTCCAGAATTGCTTGTATATTAAGTTCTATTCATCTTCCTATATTACTTAGACTAGCTTCATTCTCTAGCTCCACCAGGTTAACATATTCTTTTTCTAACTCCTTAGCAAAACCCTATGTCATTGAATATTGATTCTAATTTAGGTTCCCTGATGGGACATTAGTCTTCATAATATTTGAGCTAAAGCAGTGAGTCACAGATTGATTTGAAAATATGCTGGGAAGTTAAAATTGTAATTTCAAGAGTCATATTTAGATTGTAAACAGACATCAAACAGCAGACCCTGAGGACAAACTGACATACTTAACAAGTCACATCCATTTTATGAACATTACAACCACTTCCTTTAGGAATGTGCAATGAATACTAAATTAAATGCATCTATTCCAACATAGTTAGTACAAGTATATTGTGCTCAGTTCTGGTAAATAAATAATTTTCTTACAATCTAATCCATGTCATTTGTTCTTCATTAGGGATGAAAAAATGTAATTTAATAACCAATAAATTTTTAAGGAAGTTACAGAGCCCAACCCATTTGATTAGCTGAAAAAAGCAACCTACTTAGAGCAGTTACTACGTAAAATTGTAAAAATTATATTACATGTCTGTAATAACACACTGTCTAAAATCCCTTAAGTCATCATCATCATCATCATCATCATCATCATCATCATATTTATTTGTTTAGCGCTTTAAAACAGCTACATCTGGAAAAAAATGTGCCGAACATAGCTAAAAGTAATAATAATAAAACACAATAAATTGATAAAATATAGCATGGAATATGAAATAAGGCAATAATACAAATGCGTTTAAGCTAAATAAAGAAGGTCACAGCAAATAAGTCCTGCCAGTGTTAAAAAAACAGGGAGTAAAATTAGGTTTTGAGCAGTGTTTTAAACATTGACAGTGAAGGAGCCTCCCTAATGTGCAGCAGGAGGCTATTCCATAAAAGAGGAGCAGCTATAGAGAAGGCTCTCACCCCTCTGAGCTTCCTCTTAAATCTCTGTAAAAATTGAATAGTTTTACCTTTACTTAGTTAAAATTTCTTATAAAATCCTTTTTAAGGTGCCTTTTGCTATGTGATTATCAATCGTTGATAGATTAATTAATTAAAAAAATAATTGTTAGTCACAGCCCGTATTTAGATAACCACAGCATTTATCCCTTTCAAATACACAAATTTATTTGTATAGCACAATTCAGTACAAAGACAATGCAAAGTGCTTTACATGATTATAATATAGGAAAATAAAACAAAATTGAAGCAAGTAGGAAAAAAATAAAATAAAAATAATAAAAAATGCAGACACAAAAAAGAACAATAAAAATATTTTTCAGAGAAGTACAATTTACTAGTGACAATGACAAAGATAAATTTACCTGCAGGGTGGCAATTTATCTTAGCCATACAGTGCAACCTGGATGTATGGATTCTTAAGATCAAGCTGTTTGACCTAAAATGATTGAGCTAAGTGAAAAATAATTATGGTAAAGAATAGTTGTTTTATTCAATCGGTTATTGTCAGTAAGTATCATATGGCTTCTCTGAAGCTTAATTTTTCTGTAGATTCACTGCTTAAGAGTTTGTCAGGTTAGATTTTTCTTTAAACTGGAGTAAAAAGAAAAAGATTTTTACTCAACCTGTCTTACCTCAAGTGTGTTTTGCCATATGTTATAAAAGAAAAATATTTTGAGTGCTTACGATATACTATTGAAAAATCTTTTTAAAATTAAACATTTACGTTTCTTTTCTTTTTGAGTTTCAGTATATTTTGAAAAGGGACTTTAACATAAAATATTTCTTGATAAAATTTTGTTATTTGGGTTTTGCAGGCAATATTTTTTAACAGTAAGAGAAAAAAATAGCTTTACCTACAGTGAAGCTAAGTTATTTTAAACAATCACTAATTCTCTTTTTTTTGTATTTTCATAAAAGTTACAGATCTGTTTTGTTTTTCATTTTCTGAACAGTTGTGATTATCTTACCTGGTTAAACACTCTTGTATGAATCTGGGTTAATCTCATTTACTGTCTAAAAAGATGGTTTTCACTTTAGTCTCTTGAGTCCACTTTGTTGCTCTCAAAAAATGATGTAGCCTTGCTGTTAGGCATATTGCTGACAGTAAGCCAGATTTTTTCAATTCCTGTTTTAGATGCTGCAAATCTGCGTTACATGGTAAACAGATACTCTCCATTTGAGCTTCAAGACCAAGCCACACTTGTTGCATCCAAATTTTATTCTCTGATGTGATTGTTTTCCATGACACTGTCATGAAGGGTTTTTGTGGAGCTAAACGCAGAACACACCACGGAGTCAGGGGTAAAAGTTCAACAGTTTATTAAAGGTACACACAGAGAAATATAAACAGGTTCTGGTACAGGTCCGGGACTGGAATCACTGATATCTGCAGAGATGGGTAGTTTGATTAGCCAGGCATTTTGATGGCTTGTCGAGTGTGTTAATTTAGTCTGTACCTTGGAGAGGTTCTGGCAGATCCTTTGAGAGGGGGGGAACCGGTTGGGTCCAAAGACTATGGTTTCAGCAGGGAGCTCAGCAGCAGCAGCAGCGTCTAGCTTCTGACTTGTGAGTTTCTGACCTTGACTCCGTTTCCTAGCTCTACCTTGAGAGCTGGTGGAGGAATCCAAACTGATATCTTCTGGTTTGGCTTCCTTGAGCAGGCAGGCAGGTTTCCAGGCAAAGCTCATCCAGAGCTTCTGGGTTTCTGACCTTGACTCTGTTTCCTAGCTCTTCCTTGAGAGCTGTAGGAGGAACCCAGACTGATATCTTCTGGTTTGACTTCCTTAGGCAGGCTGGCAGGTTTCCAGGTGGAGCTCATCCAGAGCTTCTGGGTTTCCTGTGAGCAAAGAAGACAAAGGCAGGTTAGAATCTAGTTTCTCTCTTGAGCCAACTAAGATTCTCTAAAAATCACAGAGGCTCAGGTTCGCTAAACAAACTTGGTCTACACTGCGGCGTTGAAGGAAGGTCTGGCTGCTGGTTAAATAGGAAGTTCTCCTGATGGGCTGATGAGCGTCAGGTGTGCTGGAGGGCTCCAGCCCAGGAGACCCACAGCGCTCTCTGCTGGAGACAGATGGTAACTCTCCAGATCCCAACAGTAACCCCAGTCCTTACAGAAAACAACATAAAACAGAAGAGGATCCTCGGCGCCCTCTGGTGGGCAAGCCTGAGGATCCCAACAGAGCCCCCCCCCCTCAAGGGCGAATTCCAGACGCCCTCTGAATAAGTCCATGAAAAAAAAAGAACAAAAAACAACCCACCCAGGGCGGGCGGAGGGGGCACCAGGCAAGGAGGGCAAGAAACGACAAAAACAGAGTCCAAAACCAAAAACAACCCACCCAGGGTGGGCGGAGGGGGAGCCAGGCAAGGAGGGCAAAAAACAAAAACTGAATCTAGAACAAAAAAACGATCCACTGACGGTGGATGAAAGCAAAGAAAGTCTAAGAAGATTTCTTAGTCTCAGGTGGCCGTGGGGTCGGCGGCGAGGCAGAGGTTCAGGTGGCCGGCCGAGGGGCCGGCAACGGAGCAGAGTCTTAGGTGGCCGGCTGCGGGGTTGGAGGCGAAACTGATGCTCTGGGGGTCTGCCGCGGGGCCGGAGACAAAGCTGACGCTCAGGGGGTCTGCCGCGGGGCCGGAGGCGAAGCTGACGCTCTGGGGGCCGGCCGCGGGGCCGGAGGCGAAGCTGACGCTCTCGGGGCCGGCCGCGGGGCCGGAGGCGAAGCTGACGCTCTCGGGGCCGGCCGCGGGGCCGGAGGCGAAGCAGCTTCTCAGGAGGATGACGCCCCAATTTCAGTAGGTAGCCCCATGGGGTACCCCGTCCCCTCCTCAGCGGCTCTGGAACAGGCTCAGAGGTGACCGCAGACTGCAGCTCTGGAACAGGCTCTGTGGAGACCGCCGACTGCGGCTCTGGAACAGGCTCTGAGGAGACCGCCGACTGCGGCTCTTGGACTGGAACAGGCTCTGAGGAGACCGGCGACTGCGGCTCCTGGACTGAAACAAAGGAGCCCGCCGATTGCGGCTCCGGATCAGGAACAGAGGAGCCCGCCGATTGCGGCTCCGGGTCAGGAACAGAGGAGCCCACCGATTGCGGCTCCGGGTCAGGAACAGAGGAGCCAGCCGATTGCGGCTCCGGGTCAGGAACAGAGGGGACCACCGACTGTGGTTCAGGAACAGGCTCAGGGGAGACCGCCGCCTACGGCTCCTGGACAGGAACAGAGGAAATCGCCGCCTGGGGCTCCTGGACAGGAACAGAGGAGCCCGCCGCTGCGGCTCCTGGACAGGAACAGAGGAGCCCGCCGATTGCAGCTCCACGTCAGGAACAGGGGAGACCACCGACTGTGGCTCCACCTCAAGAACAGGGGAGACCCCCGACTGTGGCTCCAAATCCAGCATGGAAGAAACCGCCCATGGTGGCAAAGGATCAGTCTCTGAAGTGGCTCGTGATGCTCCCGGAAGACTCTTGGCGGTCAGGGGCGCCTGCAAAAAAGTCCTGGGAGGCGTAACATCACACACCTCTTTAAAGTTCTGCTCGGGGGTCTCTGGACGGCACAGAGCTAACTCAGTGGTCTCTAGATGGCACAGAACCAGCTCAGGGGTCTCCAGATGGCTCAGAACTGGCTCAGGGGTCTCTAAACGGCACCGAGCTGACTCAGAGGTTTCGAAGTGGCACGGAGCTGACTCAGAGGTCTTGAAGTAGCACGGAGCTGACTCAGGGGTTTTGAAATGGCACGGAGCTGACTCAGGGGTTTTGAAGTGGCACAGAACTGACTCAGGAGTTTCAAAGTGGCATGGAGCTGACTCGAGACGGCTCACGGCCGGCTCAGGGGTCTTTAGACGGCTCAGAACCGGCTCAGGGGTCTCTAGATGGCTCAGAGCTGGTTCAGGGGTCTCTAGACGACTCAGAGCTGGCTTACGGTGCCGCCATCTCTTACGTCGGGGTTCATTAGGAGCTGGGCTAACAGGTTCAGAGACTGACTGTGGAAAAAGGCTAACTGGTGTGCAAATGGGTTCAGGTGCTGGTTTTGCTAAGCTGCTAACAGGCTTAGGAGTAGGCCTAACTGGTTCGTGATAAGGTGACAAGAAGGGGAACAGATCATCTCTATCCCCGTAATAGAAGTTCCAGAGATCTGCCTCCTGGATTACGGGGGCTCTGACTGCTTGAGTTGTGAGTTGTGGTTTGATTTTTATCCTTTTAACAGATGGTGCTAACTGGCGGTCATGTAGGTGATGGCTGAACTGGACTAAACTGTGTGGAACTGTACTGAACAGGGCTGTACAGAGCTGTACTGGGCTGGACTGAGCTGGACTGGGCTGGACTGGACTGGACTGGACTGGACTGGACTGGGCTGAGCTGGTTTGGACTGGACTAAGCTGGGTTGAACTGATTTCCTAGACCTGGGCTTGACTCTTGCTCCTAGTCTGTTATCATGATAAATGGCTATGTAAATGAGTTCTTCCAGGGTTGCAGGTTCATCTATTGTTGCCAGTTTGTCTCTAATTTCTTTATTTAATGCGCTAAGGTAGATATTCTTTAGCATAGCATCACTCCAGCCGGAAGCAGAGGCTCTGACCCGGAAGTCAACAGAAAAATCTTCTACGGTTCTATCTCCCATAATAATATTAGACAGACCATGTGGCTCAGCAGATTTATCAGAGAAAACTAAAGAAAATTTGTTTAAAAACTGATCTAAGGTACAGGTAATTCTGGATGTAGAAGAAAAATGGGTCTCTTTTCATTCGCGGGCCTTATCAGATAATTGTGAGAGGATGAAAACTATTTTTCTCTCATCGTCAGGGAAACTGGATGGATTTAGCTCAAAAAACAATTTGCACTGCCAAAGAAAACTTCTACATTCGCCAGATTCGCCAGAAAATAGTGAGGGACGGAAATCAGGAAGTGACGGGACTGGTTCTGACCTTGGAGGCGGGTTTGTCTCCGGAACCGGAAGTTGAGCTGGCGCCATCTTGTGATTCCCACGAAGCCTGTAGAATATTGAAACGTTTGTTTTCTTTAAATCAGAACTGGTGTTTTAATCACGGAGGTTTGAGTCGTGTTCCTGGATGTGATCAGCTTGCTCCTTGGTTAAACTCTGTGGGGTGTCTGCTGGGTTTTATTTGTGACCACAACATAAAACAACATAAAACAGAAGAGGATCCTCGGCGCCCTCTGGTGGGCAAGCCTGAGGATCCCAACAGACACACTCATTACAGTGGATATAGAAAGGCTATTTCCACTCAAGGTGAGCAGATCATGATCTGTGCAGATTTTTTTCTTCATTTCTGTCTCTGTACTCCATATCAGTATGAGTAAAGCAGAGTATTTTAATATATAAACAAAATACAGCATTTTTTTTGGGGGGGGGGGGGGGGGGGGTTGTCATAAGCTGTGCTTTCCTCTATTGGTCCCCATAGTTTTTTTAGAGACTCAAAGAGGATCACTATTTTACTTGATCTGTTTTTGCCCTTCTAAACTCCTATAATGAGTCATTTCGGTCAGTGAGTTTTGCAGCTGAGACTGCAGTTTAGCTTGCCACCATCAGTGTGTGAATGCATGCGTGAATGTGTGAATAACACTATAGAGTATAGTGTATAGAGCTATTTGGA
This sequence comes from Cyprinodon diabolis, assembly GCA_030533445.1. Taxonomy (NCBI): domain Eukaryota; kingdom Metazoa; phylum Chordata; class Actinopteri; order Cyprinodontiformes; family Cyprinodontidae; genus Cyprinodon; species Cyprinodon diabolis. The sequence continues at coordinate 12,126,145 of CM060070.1, read as the reverse complement.
GTCATTTGATTTAAAAATGCACCATATAGGTGCACTTTACTCAAAGGTTGGATTATTTTGATACTACAAATTTAAAAACCTTTAGCCGATCCAAAACACTGCAGCCATTCTTCTGATATGCAAGAAAATTGATACTTCTCATGTTATTGCTTTCCTGCATTAGCTTCCTGATAAATCTAGGATACATTTTAAAATTCCCCTCTCACATGTTAGGCCCTAAATAACAATACTCTATCTTATATCTAAGATCTTATATACTTAACAAAGCACTTTGCTCTTAACCTGCAGGTTTAGGGCTTGTATAATTTCTCATTTTAGAGTGGGAGGCAGATATTTTAGTTAACAGGCTTTGCTCCAGTGGAACCAGCTACCAGTTTAACAGGGTGTCTGACTTAGGTTAGGCTTAAAACCGTTTGATAAAGCTTAGAGTTGGAGTGGCTCATGTTTTCCTGAGGTATCCCTATGGAGTAGTTATGCTGCTAGATAATTAAGCTACTGGGCATTTGGGACCACCTTTTCCCATTCTACTTAATTCTACCTTATTTGTTAGTTAAGCCCATAACTTTACACTCTCTTTGCTTTTTCCTATCACTGTAGCTTTGTTTGGCATGATGTTGTGTCACCATCCTGGTGAGGGCAGCAGTTGGGCTGCTGCCACTTCCATTATAATTGATAGATTTGGGCCTGGTTTCTAGTGCTTAGTCCTGTTTCTATCCTACACATAGAGCTTGTACCTGTCAAGAAACCTTACCCAGGGCTAATCTGCATCTTTCGTTCCTAGACAGAGCCAGATCATTCACCTCATTAATATCCACCTCATTTCTGGGAAATGAGGTAGATATTAAGAGGTTAAAAGGAATTGTAGGTGACCAGCCACCACCAGGTGTGGTGCAGATGAGGGATTTCGTATGATGAAAACTTTGGATTGCCAATGGTTCATAGCCAAACTGGAAGGACTATGAACAGCAGCTGTATCCTTTTGGGGAAAATCCACCTGCTGTAGTTGTGTCTCTAGGTGGTTCTCTGCTCTGTGACTTGTCAAAGGAGGAAGCATAAAGTTTGGCTGCAGTAGCTAAACAGATCGTCTGGCAAGATGAAAGTTCTATGAAAAAAAACATCTAAAAGAGAGAAAAGATACATTTAAAAGTCACAGTTATAGCAAATAGTAATAGTCACTATGTCCCCCAGCACCCCAAGCCTATAGCAGCATAACTAAACAAATTATTCATGAGCTATCTCTGTAGTTGTGCTGCTGCTAAATTAAGCCATTTAACTTTAATTAGGTTGACATCTTCAGATAGATTTACACCTATATGTTTTCAATACATTTTGAGGCATTCATGCGTGTGTAATACTAACTGTACAGAATGAGCTACTGCCCACTTCCGATAAAACATTTTGCCTGAAATATTTTTTGTTCCATTTTAACTAAATCACAGCATCATAATTTTAAGTCTTACAACTTAATCCAGAATGAGCAGTTTCTCATCAATTAACTTACTCTTAATATAAATGCTTCCAGCTTGAGTGGAACAGTGGAGTCATTTATCTATTTCAATAGCTTCAAAATGTTGATTTTTTTTCCCAGATAATCATTTCTTGTTGCTACAGCAAGGCGTAATTAAAAAATATGTATGCAAAGATAAAGGACAAAGACTGTCTGCAAATTCATGGGTGAATACGGAGAAGGAACAGATGTTAAACAAAAACATTATCTAATCGTCTTCTTTGTTAGATTTGCTGTCACTTACTTCTTGTTTTCCAAAATGTTACATTAGCATTGGACACTCTTCAGAAATGCCACATCTGTTTCAAAGGCTGCCATGATTCTTTTGTCTATTCTTCAGCCATCTCTGTTGTTAAGGTTTATTGTCATTTTGGGCTCTGTAACAGATGAGCTGCAAAGCTCTTAGTACAAATCACAGGTGGTGTGAATTTCTGAAGCACTTACTTTATTGCTGCTTTATCACAAACACAAAGATGATTACACAGAGTGCCTCTCTGAAGACTGCTTGTCACAATGATCTGAGCATTCTTTGAACAGATAAGTGACTGCTTGTAACTGTTCAGTTTATCCACAAATTTCTACCACTACCACATCATTCATAAATACAAACTAAAAAAGCCAAAGCAATAGCGTTATGTATACTTTTTAACTCCTACCTACTCCTACATATTTAAACCCCCTCTTAGCAAATTAACCTAACTACAGTAGGAATAGCAAGTAAAACAAAAGACACTCACCACTTCCAGAAAAAGCTCCTCACTCCGCATAAAAAAAAAACAATTTAATTTTTACAGATTTGCCATGAATGTCAATTGTGAAGCTATAACATGCATTAAAGGCCTGAGGGCTAGGTCACAAAAATATTTCAAGGAAATCATATTAATATGAATGAGAAAAAAAGTGTACAGCTGGTTTGTATATTTAAAAATCTTTTATATCGCTCTCTCTTGCACTGGACTCTGAGAACTGAAAACAGTGTTGTTTAACAGTGTAAAAGGAATAGTCATAATAGTCCATACTTTTCTTAATTTTATAAAGAAATCTTTGTAAAATCATCTCAAGAAGTTCAAGAGAATTTTATAGAACAGAGCCAGCCTTCTTTTTCACCTCATTAAGCTTTTTAAGTCATTTGCTCTGATGCTGTTACCCCAGCAGATGAAGGCAGAAGAGATCCCACTCTCCACAACAGACAAATCGAAGACAAGCATATTTTTTCTGCAAACACTGAAGGATCAAAGCTTCTTAACAAGCACAGTCTGGTCTGTCTCTTCTTGTAGACAGCTGCAAAGTGTCTCCAGCCATGTCTGTTGTCCAGGTGAACAGTGGGATAAATATACTCCTCCACCATCTTGACTTCTTGAGCAATGTTTATTACTGAGTTGTATCCTTTTACCTTCATTCTTTCTATGATATAATGATAGCTTAGAGATCTACCATCAGGATGCCATGTTTTTTAGGGGAATGGTAAATTCTGACAGAGTTACCACTGGGCCTCAAAATGTGTAAAAGAAAAGGAAGTCAAGGTCCTGGTTTGCAAGGTTGGATAAGCTTATTAGCAGGGTCAGTTTTGCCCTAGGATACCACAGGGAAAAGCTGCAGGTGGAGGTAAACAGAAGGACTGTAAAAAAAAATAACATCATTGTTGAACAATGTCTCCCATCCCATGCACAATGCTGTTACAGAGCTGGACAGTTCATTCAGTGACAGGCTATTGCATAATTGATGCACAAAGGAGCGCTTTTACAGATCCTTCCTTCCCACTGGTGTTACTCTATAACCTTCACTGCTCCCTGCAAGCCCATACATGTTCACAAATGTGCTACTGGTTGTTATACATCTGTTAACCTGTGCAATAAGAATTAATTTGTACTATTCAAATTAATATGTGTCTTAAAAGTACTACTGAACACTCCCTATGTTAAATACTGTTAGCACAGTATTTTTACAAAAAAAAAAAAATATTTTTTTACTGGTTTTTTGCACTTTTTTTACATCTGTTTTGTAACTTCTATTTTCCTATTTTTCTTTTTCTTTACCTGAACATTCCTTTTCTTACTTTCTTCTTTTCTTACTCATAAATTTACTTTTTCCCCATTGTTAGATATGTTACTCATTCTTCTACTGTAAAGTTTAACTTTAAAATAAATGGGTCCCATGCAAGAAGCTCTTGCACAAACAATTTTGTTCTTAAATTGTTCATATAAGTAATCAAGCAGAAAATGTCTTGGTCTTTATTTTTCTCCTATTTCCAATCTTCTCTCAGGTATGAACAATTTATTAGTGCTTCAGATTTAATGTAGGAGTCTTGTAAGCTGTTATTCAAACCTAGATTTTTTTTTTTACTAAATACTAAGTCTGTTAGTTAGAAGCAGTTGTCCATTTTTTTAGGCTGCATCATTATATATTATGCAGCTCTGGAATTATAAATTGCATTTTTATTTGCTTATGACAGAATTATCGGTCCTGACAACTGCAGCATGGATCTGGGTATTCAGTGGTTTAATTTGTCGTCATTTCATCAAAAGAAAGAACAGTGAGTGTGCTCTATGTGGGATCAAGCTACTATTGAAATACTATATCTGGAACAGAAAATGGATAGAAAGTTTAATAATAAAGTTCAGCAACATGTTTCTGCTTTAAACTCTTCTAAAGTTAAGACATGAATTCAGTTCACTTGATGGGGCTCCCTGGCTTTGTTATTACACAAAATGTAAAAGGTTTGGGTCTGTCTGAATTATTTAAATTGAAGTTAAAAATTACACAGTTTTATGTTGATTGAGAGAGATGGAGGGCAATAAAGGGGTGATAGATGTGGTCTGGAGATGTACCGTAAACGTGTGTGTGTGTTAAAGGGAGATTTTGCTAAATGTTGTGTCCTGTAGGTTGATGGCAACCTCATATCAAGCATTTACATCATATATTTTTCCTCCTGCCTCCATCAGCATTTTTATTGACTGTCCTGCTTTTGCTAGACATGATTTTGACACCAATTGATAACATCATCATTTTCTTTTTACTTGTGTAAAAATTCAACCACATCATTTACAGCTTGTGTGATTTATTCCTCACCACTAAGCTTTTACTGGTCATTTAATTCTGATGTTCACCTCTCAGTCAGCAAAACCTCAATTTCCAAACTGATAAAGTCTCTTCTTTGACTTCAATGCTGTTTCTATAATTGAACACTGTCTGACAATCGGGATAGTAGGGATGGTAATTATGCAGATTTGCAATTCTCATGAATGGGCGACTAACGCAGCGGTGGACTGCTTTACGTTTCCAAAACGTAATTTATCATTAATACTGATGTAGAGAAAAGTTTATGAATATCATGTGGCACAGTCATAGTAGCACACGGTAGAAGAAAAACTGAGAAATTTCAGAAAAGAATAAGAACATTTTTGGGTTAATGCCCATTGTTTTTTTTATTAAGTCCTGTGTGGAAGTTTTTTTCATCTATTCACTTGTTTTTGCCATTGTTAAATCCATTATCCACACAGTGGGACAATAAAGTAATTTCTTATCATTAAGGCAGGCCAAGTTCAAAATGTGATGTTTAAAGCCTCCTTTTAGTTTCAATTTATATAACCCTTTTATAACACTATGTTCCAACAAAAGTAAAAGTCAGATTTGAGAAAAGTAAGGTCACTGTCAACCATTTATTTCTTCGTTCGCATGGACCGTGCAGCACACAGAGGTTCCCTCATTTACAGGCGAATCTACTAAAGCACTTAATTTATAAATACCATCAGGTCTTTAAGGTCACAAGTCTATGTCAAGAAATCCTTTGAATTGTCAAATTTCAATTACCAGCAATACCTGTAAATATCAGTCCTTAACAGAAATATATTTAAGTCTTTACTGAATCATGGAAGATTCAGATTTCCACCATTTCTTTTTTTTGCATAACTAAAAATGTATTATTATTTATTTGAGATCCAGTATAGACATTGGACATATAATAAAAATGTAGGTGCCCTAGCTGCTCTGATGAAGATGCACTCCCTTAGATGATCAATGATCCAGATCCAGAATGTAACGACCTCACATAGTTTTCCTTCATCTGTTTCACCTAAACAGGTGAGTAATGTAGTAGTCGTCTCTACAGGGAAGCTGGAAATGCAAATACTGAGAACTAATTACTGTGCTTGCTTTTTACTTTCTGGACCTGGATTGTCCACCTTCCCTAAGCATGGTAGAAGAATATGAGCTTGATTTCATTCTATTTTACAAAAAACATTTTACTTTAGGGCAACCATAGAATGTGTATAAGTAAAAAAAAACAAAAAAAAACATTTCAAGCTCATCAGGTGATTAAGTATTGCAACTAACATTTAAATGCGACTGTAAACACACAGTAACACAAAGTAACTCACTTTGTCCTGATATATGAATTATATAATACTGGGGAACATTGATTACACCAATACTTCAAACATTCATGCAATAGTACTTGATGTTCCAAAAATTATGCTTTAGTTAGAAGTCTGAAAAAAAATATATCGAAGAAGATACAGATTATCACAAATAACTGGTGTAATTGCTCATTTAAAACGTTTATTTATGTTAGACTGGTGCGCTTTTTTAGCAACATATATACATCATTTAAACCAATGCTGATTCAGATTATTTTGCAGACTGGAGCATGGACACATCTATCATGAGAGAGAGGGAGAACATTTTATTTATTTTATTTAGAGTACAACCACATCAACCACTTAAGACTGGGCAAGAACAGATGCTTTATCCTTCATGCTTGCTTTCCTGCTCCCTTCTCTGCTCCCCTGCTTCTGTGCTATTTACTTTACCTTGTTGCTATTTAATTAACCTTGGTCATGATATTGGTACTGCTGTGAGACAGCACCTAAACATTTATTCAAGCTCCAATGGATAAAAGGTATTTATAACAAAAAAACATTTACTCAATACACATAATTATGAGAATATTGTATCTACTTTGGTATGGCTATTCCTTTAATAATTTCTTCAGACTAGATCTCTTAAAATAAGTAGTTTTCTAGTATTTAGTAGTGTATTAGGAGTATCTAAGGGTGCAAAAAATAAATAAATTCAGTATTTCCAGGTGTAAATATCTTTATATTCTATTTGGGTCATATTTTTACATGCACTTAGTTATCTGTAGTTCCTATTATGTTTTTTTTTTTTTTTTTGCTCCCCTGCTTCTGTGCTATTTACTTTACCTTGTTGCTATTTAATTGACCTTGGTCATGATATTGGTACTGCTGTGAGACAGCACCTAAACATTTTTTCAAGCTCCAATGGATAAAAAGTATTTATAACCAAAAAAACTCTACTCAGACAAAATTTAGAGCCAGACTGTCACCAAAATTATTCTATTTGGATCATATTTTTAAATGCACTCTAGTTCCTATTATGTTTTTTTCTTTTAACAATAACATCAGAATATTTGCTGCAGACCTCAATAAGGTCATGGACTTCCGACTTACTAATTTTGAGAATCTGCCATTTTTATTTCTCACAGTGAAACTTAAGGGTGCCAAAGGTGCTAGTAGATAAGTCAAAATGTTCAGTTTATTATGCCATCTCTCAATTTCTGCCCTGATAGACAACCATATTTTTCTATTAAACCCCCCAAAAATAGTGGAGCTGAACACTCTGTAATGTGAAGGGGGCAGGGTGTGAAGTTTCTTATTTGAATTTAAAGTGAGGCATCAAATCTAGTTAACTGCAGATGAGCAGCTCCTCAAAAAAGTTAGAAGGGTGGTTTATTGAGTGAAAATTATGAGGAACTCAAACCAAAGTATTTCAGTTCCACTTAATATACATCATAAATGAGTGATTGAAATATGAAATGGAAGGATTTAAAAGGAATATGTCCCCATTAATCCCAGTGTAAGTCTGACTGTGGCACCTTCTCAGACTGTGTCAGACAGATTGATCTTTTTATTTTTACTATTTTCCTCTTTTTAAATTTTGTATTACTTTGTTTGTAGGAATCTAAGATACTTAAATGTAAAGTGTACTAATATCCATAGAATTTATTTGTGTTATTGTCTATTTTAATTCTTATCACTGTTACCTCCAACACCATGGCTTAGAACCTTAGAGGCATTTACAAACTGCCAGTGCCACATGCAGTACCCAGATATAAATAGGGATGGACCACATGGTTTTGAGCCTGTTTTCTAGAGCACTTATCAACTTTTATTGAATGTGCATTTTATGTATACGCAATATAGCAACCCATAATAAAAATCCCAGAGCGCATGTGATATTGTTTTTTCTTTAAAATGCGATTTTGTTGCTTAGAAACTGAATTTAGATTGTCTTCCGTTCTTAATTCTTTCAGGGTTTTTTCCCCTTTGGCTTGCCAAAAGTGAACTTCTGCCTTAGCATGAATTATTATCTGGCTCTGCTTTTCTCCCTTTAGGTGACCGAAACAAGGACAGGCCCTCTTGGATGCAGTAACTATGACAACCTCGACTCTGTCAGCTCTGTTTTGGTTCAGAGCCCTGAAAACAAGATTCATTTGCAAGGTTGGCCATCCATAATTGAACTCCCCCCAATTTCTGATGGAATTGTCACAGTGTCTGTTCTCTGGCAAGTTTATAACTACAGTGTGAGGGTGTCAGAACAAATTTAGCTTCAATCACTCTTTTTTTCCCTGGTGCATGCTTGGAAAATTTGGAAGTAAATTTTGAGGAACAATAATCCAGAACAAAACTAGAACATTTGGAGTGAAAAAAAGAAATTGAGTCAGTCTATTTTTACACATCTTCGTCACACATTACAAGTCTCAACTGAAATATTTTAAAGATGTTGGAAAGAATAGTAATCTATACTTACACTGCAATGCTAAAAGACTTTGGTGCAGCTCTTATTTAATTCATTCAAATGTTTCTCTTGTTTATGTCTGTGCCTCAGGCCTCCAGGCCATACTGCCAGAGTATCTGAGAGCCAGGTTTGTGCAGGCCGCTCTAAGTTATATTGGCTGTAATGAAGAGGGACTGTTTATGTGCCGGGACAACGACTGCTGGTGCCAGTGTGCTGTTGACTATCCAAAATGTAATTGTCCTGAGGAGGATCTAAGGGCAATGGAAAGCAGTTTACTTCAAATCAGAGATTCGTGGAACATGGCCAATCAAGACTTTGAAGGATCAGGTCAGTGTTATTCTCCAGTCACTCCCTAATTAGTGGTAGCCCTTTCTGTGAGGAAAAAATGCTATAAAGTGATGTGGTGCCAACTGTAAGATTAGAGATGCACAGATCAGGACTTCGGGAGCCGATTGCCAAAATCCTTATCGACAGATCCCAATATTGCTGATCACAGCATCCAATCCATAAATTCTTAAATACTGTTGTCTCATACTGTATACATTAGCACTATACTATTTATAGAAATTAAATGAAAAAGTATCATGAATTGACCACTGTTTTCGTGTAAGAAGCAGTGGAGACAAGCTTTTTTAGATCCAAATGCAAGACAGGGAAAATAATGTTAACAAGTCATCTAATCAGCATGCTTTGGTCTATTTTTAGAACCCAGATCAATACTGTTAAAGACACTCTCGGCCGATTGCAATCGGTTGCCGATCGTCCGTTTATCGCTATTTTAGATCACTCTACCCATACAGTAATACAAGCCAGTGTAAACAAAGCCTGTCAAATGCAGAATAGATTTACCGCTGATGACATGAAACACTACCTGCAAGTAATTTAAGGAGGCATTTTACTTGATCAGCGAATGTTAAGGCAAATCTGAAAAAACATATATATGTATTTTTTTTTTTTCAATTCAGTAAACTTATTTCAAACCAGCAATGGGAAAAATCAATGTTAAAGCTCAGGTATTGCACAAACAGAGGAAAAATAATAAGACAGAGATGCATGTTGATTGTAAATGAAATGGCGTCAGATGCCTTTTGCAGTTACAAAAGCCGGATGAGTGAATATAGAATGCAAATGAGATGGTAAAAATCTTAAGCTTGTTTTAATCACATATGTCATCAGGGCTATGTATGAATATTTTTTGCCCATGCCAGCACATTGCCTTGAAAACAGTATATAACCACATTTGTTTGTAATTTACGAAGCAAGCTTTTTCAAGTTAAGTACAAGAAATCAATATAATCATGAGAAAATTATTACAAACAACCCGCAGCTCCTATTGAGTGCTTTTGCATACTGTGTTCCCTCTAAATACTTAGGGAAAGCATTTCTTAATAGCACATTTCCCAATGTTAATATTTAGCCATTAAATGTCTTTTTATACAAAATTCTAACTCCAGTGTTTGCTACTCCAATTTTAGTTTCATTAGAGCAAAGCTTCAAAAATTCAAAAGTTAAGGGTTTCTTGCAAGAGAGCATTAGCAAGCTATACTAGATTTTTTTTTTATGCTTTTGTGGTAATGGCTTCTTACTTATTATTTTCACAGTGAATAATGACTTTTCTAAATCCTCTTCATCCACTTTTTAGCTTTTTTTCTGCAGGTCTTTTCATATTTTATACCTAAACTGCGGGACACAGAACCAATCTTTCTTTAATATAATGATATTTCCACTTTACATGGTATTTATACATGTGTATAATGTTTTGAACAAGGAGTGTGTAAGAGAGACTGCCATTTTTGTAAAGGGCTGGACTCCTATGGTTTAGGTGAAGAAAAAGGTTTGTGGTTTTGCTGCCTTTGATTATGATGGTCTTGAGGGAAATGTTATAGTGTGCAGTCTCCTGCTCTGCGTCTGTCACAGTAAACACACACCAGTTCCAAACATTACAGGATTTTATTCCATTCTTGGAACAAAAAATATAAATTAATCGATTCAATGCATTTTGTGCCAAGGTATAATTTCCACATCTGAAATGAGGTTGGGCGATTGGACGAATCTATCGACCATTGGCAATAGACTTAGCCCTTCCACTGTAATTTTTAAGAACATTTTTTTTTATTTTGGACATACAATTTGAGGGGAGGCGCATGAAAAAAAAGGAAAAAAAACAAACAAAAAAAACTTATGCTGGTTTTAATGGTACACAAAATTCCTTCCAGATGGAGCTTTTTTCATCAGTGATTTATCTACTTACACTTTGTACAGAAAGAAAGAACAGATCCAAACTAGAGACTAGCTGTTTTTTGTTGTTTCTTTTTATTTATTTATTTTTTTATACAGTTGAACCAGAACCAGAGAGAGGGAGTTTTTTTTTGTGTTTACAGCCCACCCCCTCTGTTACCGATTAGATTTTCACACACAAAAAAAAAAAATTTTACAACAAAAAAAAAAAAATAAAGGAAAATTGGACCCCAAAACAAAAAAGAAAATCCTCTAAACTTTTACTTAAACACACCAATCCAAATCCTGACCAGTCATACAACTGTTCTTGGAGATGGTTCAAGAAAGATATTGCGCTTAAACAATGTACTGAGACAAGGCGATAAGAACCCTCAAGACAGGGCTGTGCGAACAAAATGTTATCATTTTGTTATTATGTCAATGAGAGCGAGACAAAATTGTTGCTCCTCGTAAATAAGACGCCTTTAGAACATATTTAAAGGTGTGACTATTTAACTCAAGCGTTAAGCTTACAAGTGTAAAAGTAATAGATTATTGCCATAAAATTATTTCCCTATTTTTTTCATGTCATACAGCTATTGAGAAAAATTATTTGACCCCCTTGTTTTTTTAGTATACTTAAACAACAACAACAACAACAAAAATAAGACAATACAGCTCTAATATTTTTTATGCTTTTATGTAATTAAGAAGGAGATGACTACTGGAGATAAACACTTTGACTTCTACTGCTGTTAAATATAAATAACAAGACTTGTGTCTAAACTTAGACCTGGGCCCTGTAGTCTTAGCTACAGATCTATAATATTGACCACATGCATTGAACACTTCCAGCACTCTTTTGCAGTCAAGCTACCTGCAACACTATAAGAAAATTTCTATGTGAACGGATTAAAAAGAAAGAACTTTCTGTCAGTTCATCAATTTAACAATAATTTGCTAATAGCACTTTGGTGTGTTCAGTAGGTTGTTAACCATACTTAAAGGTGCTGTTCCTGAATCTGCACAGTTGGGATCATGAGCAAGGAGAACGGTTTAGTTTGAACTGTGCTCCCCACCCCTAACCTTCTCTAATTGAGAACTTCCCTCCCAAAATAATGGAAAGGAGGTCTAGGAGGACTACAGTCAGTTTCAGATTCAGGTTTAGGTGGCTCTACAAAGCTCTCCACCATGAGTAGGCTGGTTTGCAATTTACATGAGCTTTGTTCTCTTCCTCTGTTTTTACCTATTTAGGTTGTTTTTGATTGATTGATTGATTGATTGATTGATTGATCTCACAGTGAAGAAATTCATTACATCAGCTCAAATAGTCAAAGGAAAAGAAGAAGGTGCCAAAGGAAGGAAAAGGTGCATGGAATATATACAGCATATACACTGTGAATATATGCAGTATATGCTGTATATGCAGTGACAGCCAAAAGTGGTATCACACCTTTTACTTCGTTGGCCATCATGCTTCTCTGTTTACAACACTTGCCATGCACACGTTTGAAGAAAACACTCCTTGCTCCTACTAGCTGATAGAAACTGAAGCTCAACAGAAACATCCCATTGAAAAAACCCTCATGACAAAGTTAGAAGCGTACACAAAAAATTCCTAGACTACTGCATACATGTAATAATCAGTAATTTATTTAAATAGAATAAAGAAATAAAGATACAAAAAAATCTGGAAAAAAGTATTTGACTTGGACAAGGAAAAAAGACTTCTGTTTTATCTAATGTTTGTCTATAATTTGTGTATAATGTATGTGTGTATATATATATGTGTGTGTATGTATGTATGTATGTAGGTAGGTAGGTAGGTAGGTATATTTGTATGGATGCATATATATATATATATATATATATATATATACATGTCACATTTCATAGCAAAACACATTTCTTATGAATACATACCAATTTTATTTTGTGAAATGCTTACAAAAGGCCTTTCCATTTTCTTAAATTTGCTGGATTTCAAAACATAGTTCTGTAAAGGGCACAACAAAAACCTATCAACGTAAAGAACAAATAATTATGAAATTCTATAAATCTAATACTCAATTTCATGTAGCATTATTTGTTAATCCTACAGCAGTGCAACATGGCCTATGAAGCCTGAGATATCTACTGTATGGGATAACTGATTCAGTCTAAACGGGATAGGAAAGTAAGAAATTTTTTTAATAAATCACCCTAATTCTAAACATTCATACAGCTATCTCATGGTGGCATCTTTGCCGCTGTGTTTGTATTTTGCTAATCTGGTCCAGAAAACATAACACATATCAAATTATGTGACCTGATAGAGTGTATTATTTAAATAAAAGCCCCTCAGTAGCCCGAGGAGAATTTGTCATGCCCCAGAAATGAACTACAGTTGCTGTAATCCTTTAGGAGCAAATGATGTAACCTCTAATATAATACTTCACGGCTCAGTTGTTGCCATGTTATCTGTTAGCCTTATTTTATGTTTCTTAATAAACATGACAAAAAAGAGCACATCAAATGATTTCAGATGAGCATTCCTAATTTAACTTCAAGTTTTGATCTGTCAAACTGTCTTGTGTACTATTTGGAGGTTATGTCAAACATTGACATTAACAGTGCATTTCATTGTTTATTTTAGTGCATATGTAACTCTCCATTTATTTGTCATTTTGAAACTTAGCCACATTCACGAGCACATCACATCTGAGTATCACCGTCAGAGACATTTCCAGGTTTGCCTTGAGCTGCTTTCAGTGCACTTTGGTGGTTGAGACATTGCCACTGGTACATGTTCAATGAGTAGACTGGATCAGCACATTTATAAGCACCAAAAGCTGTTGATGTGTTAAAAAACAAAAATCATCATCAACCCCCTGTGGATCTAGTTGCACATTTGATAGTGAAGAACATATACCCTTACAAGGAAGACTTACAATCATAACTCTGATTATTAAATTAGTTTTCTACTGTCAGCTCATGGTAGATATGATTTGCATTGATCTCTTACTGAGAGTAACATGGTTTATTGAAGACATGTTTTTTCAGCTAACATCATTTATATTCCTCTTTCTACTATACAGAACACTAATATGTACACTCCCAACCCCCGACAGCACAATACAAAATCTATTGTCTTATTATGCTCAACACATATCTAAATGCAACAATGTGTTTCTTTTAAAAGTGATCCAAGATGCCAAAATTCTAAACTTTAGACACAGAGCCATATTTTCAGAGATTCCTAATAAGGAGTGCAGCAAAGTTTGAATCTGCCGGAAGAGCTGACCTTTTTTTTCTTCTAGCCAGTTGTGCCCCACCTCCTACTGAAGCACAGGAGCATAACTAGGGAAACACTAATTAATTCAGTCCATTTACCATTTATATGCACCCAAATACTGATTTATACATGGGCTATATTTCTTTACAACCTTGTTCAATCAATGTGTTAATTTCACAGCAAACAAAGCACACCTTCCACAATCATTGGGGATGCTATTGACACCTAATTGGTTTTCTAATCAGATGCTTCATCATCACAATAACCTGAAGTAATTAAAAATGGTAGCACTGTTATTTTCTAATCAGTCTTGAACAAGTTTAATTTTCAGCATATCCAATTATCATGATGACAATGGTGATGTTGTTATGGGATGCCTCAAAATCTACTATACCTCTTTACTATGCATTCATAAAATTGAATCTGAATTGCTGTCACATATTATCCTCTGATCTGCTTGTCCATCTTTCTTGTCTTCCAGACTAATTTGAACCCACGGCATGAAAAAACTTCTTGACTGTTAATATTGATTTGACTTAACCCATCATCATTTGGATCTCATTGTACTTAAAAAAGAAATGTTCTCATTATCATTGATTGAACTAGCCTAGTATGATGGAAACAATACTAAAAAGTAGACATCTTAGCCTGATTGTGACAGGACATGTTAAAGTTTAACATTTTACATTCCTTTTACTTTCCAGAGGAGTTTCAAACCTTTGTACGAAGGCTTCCCACATCATACGCCCTGAACGTGTCTGCTATCCATTATTTCTGGAAGATGGAGCCATCCATTCTCCAACGCTACAAACAGCTGGAGATTAGCACACAGCAGCTTATAAGCAAAGCTCGGCGCATCATCAACAAGATATTCACCCTCAGCAAGAGATGTCAAACTCAGCCCAAAATTATTATGCTGCGGGAAAGGTGAGGAACTGGGCCTTTTTATGATTAACTTTTTTTTAAATAAAGATTGATGTATAGTTTGGTATATTTTTGGGAAAGCAGTTCTCCTTGTACTATCCTCATTCTGCAGTGCTTTGTTACCAGGAGGACTAGTCATCCTATAACTTGGACACACAATAAATGTATGCTTTGTAGGGGTGGAACGGTTCACAAAATCCACGGTTCGGTTCGGTTCACGGTTTCGTGGTCACGGTTTTTGGTTCGGTATATGTTTATTGTTACACCGAAAAATAAAAAAATTTATAAAAATTATAAAAATTAATGATATTTTTTTTTTTTATGAAATTAAATAAAAAAATCCAAAAAAATTAATGAATTGTAATTATTTTTAATGATTCGCAGAAACTATGGATCATTTCCGCATGTTTTGCTGCTTTGAATTTAATCATATCGCGCATGCTCTCTACAATCTAGAGCGGACAGGAGCCACCAGTGGAGGCTGTAGGCTTTGCTTTGTGCAGGCGGTCTGGAGCGGAGTGTTGATGGAGTATGTGGGATTTCGGGGTTAGCATGACATGTTGGTCTTTCCCACTCGCCATACCCGCACAATTCTCCACAACAACTGATTTTTTTCTGCTACACCCGGCTATGCTGCTTCGCTTCTTCTTCTTCTTGTTTACTACTGTTGGTTGGCTTTGGTTGCAATACCGCCACCTTCCGCTCTGGAGTGTAAACGCTTCGCCTATGAGAAAATGGAGCAGCGCATGAACCAAACGCAACACATGCGAACTGAACCGAGACAATCGAACCGAACGGTTCGGACGGTTTTCATAAGCGGTTCCATCCCTAATGCTTTGACATTAAGCTTAGCCCTGGTGAAATAAGTTACAGTGTCACATCCCATCTGATTCCTATCCATATAATCTTCACAAAAATATAATCTATCCCTTTGTAAAATCAAAGTTTGCAATGATATATACTATTTTACTTAGCATAAAATATAAATGTATACATCAGTGAAAACATAGTGTTAAGATAAACCATCTTCATATCATCCAACATTTGGTCCCAATCAGTATAAGCTCTTATTTTTATATTGCAGTAAAAAAGAAAAAACAAAACAAATATATATATTTTTTTTTTTGCTCCATCATATATACTGTAAGAGACCAATTTTTTCATCATTCAGACCATAAATGTTAGAAGTCTATACTTTTCTCCTTGTAGCTTTGGTTGAGTTTTAAATGTTTTGCTTAGACAGAGTTTTTCAGTCCATATTTATTTGGTTAAGTTTTAGCCTTAGGCATAAAAGTCTGAAATATAGAGCTGTTGCATACTTTGCAGTTTTATGAGGATAAATCACTCCTATTCTTTTCTATATTAGCTTTTTTGCTTCTTAGCATACACTCACAATTTTTTTTCCATTACTTCTCTGCAAAGCTAGCAGTGTTTTTTCTTGCTCTGTCATACATCTTGTTTCTTTACACATACATACATTTATTGTGGTGGTGGGACTTAACTTTTTCAAATTAGATCGTTTTTGGAAGTATGTGGAACATTTTACCTAGAAAAAAGGACTACTTACCCCTAAATCATTTTGGGGGGCTGTTAAGCTGCATGAATGCAGCCGCTTCAGATGTTAAAATCTCATTAAATGGTCTTTATTAAGAAATATATGCCTCCTACCTACCAGTAGGCTCAGTCGGTTGTTATTACTGAATTTATCCTAATCCTAACACTAAAGTAATTACTCGTTTACATGTAGAATTAATTCATGTATTTTCATTTAATCTGAACATAATTTTAATAGTTCTTCATCTATTATAAAAGAAAAGTTGACTGGCATGTCGCTGATATGGAACAACCCCTCCCAAAAACATCTCATATCCTGTTAACTGAGTAATTTTTCAACACCACATTAAATATGTGAGACTGAAAGATGTGAAATTCACTCGGAGTGAAGCTTTAAAAACGCATTTTTTTTTAAAGAAGTTAAGTAAGTGTAAACAAAGTAATCAAAAGTATAAAGTAGGTATGTAGAAAGTAAAACTTAACATTTTTAGATGTGGCCGAAACAGCTTTTATAATAGATAAGCTGCATATTATAAGTCATAAGAAACATACTAGAAGATAAAACTTCATCAGAACCTTACAACACCGGGCCAAGCATGTCCATACTAAAACAGAATGGACGCACAAAGAACAGAAACACATAAAAGATTATCTTCAAACCTGTGGAAACCCAAACTGGGCGTTTGTCAAATCAGCAATGAAATCCAAAAGACACGCAGCAGAATATGACGGTAAGAAGATTAAATGCAAAAACATTGCCATCCCATATGTTGCTGGAGTCTCTGAAAAACTCAAGAGGATTTTCTCCAAACACAAAATCCCAGTACATTTCAAACCAAACAAGACTCTTAAACAACATTTTTGTAGAACACCCCAGGTTGGTCCTCCAACCTTGTCGTAACTTCAGAAATCAAGGCTGCATCATCTGGGAAACACTTTCCTTTCAAAAACAACTTCATTGCTGGGAAGAGACGAAAGTCAGAGGGTGCAAGGTCAGGAGAGTAAGGGGTATGGGGGAGGATTTTACAGCCACACTCCCATGCTTATCTGGCAACATGCAAGTTGTGGACAGGAGCGTTGTCCTGCAGGAGGAGGACACTTTTGCTAATCTTTACCCGCCTCTTGATTTTGATAGCTTTTCTTAATTTTATCAAAAGAAAGCGTAATAGGCTCCTGTAATTGTGGTACCCTTTGCCAGGAAATCTGTCATCACTACTCCGTCCTTGTCCCAGGAGACTGTGAGCATGACCTTGCCAGCGGAAGGCTGGACCCTAGCCTTCTTTGGAGGTGGTGAGTCCAAGGGCTTCCACTGCATTGACTGGAGTTTGGTCTCTGGACCATAGTGATGAACCCAAGTTCCATCCTGTGTAATCAGTCTTTTGAAAAACTGACTCATCTTCTTGGCACATCTCCAAATTCTTGGCACATCTCCTCGAGCACTCAACGCATTCTTGCTTCTGGAAAGCTGTCAGCCACCTGAGAATCCATCTGGCAGACACCTTATGCATATGCAAATGGTCATGAATGATAGGTTCCACAGACCCAGTACTAATCTTGACCTCTCTGTCTATTTGGCGAACAATAATCCCTTGATCTTCCAAAATGGCTGCCTCAACTTGAAGGGCAGATGCCTCATCAATGGCAGAAGAGGGATCACCAGGTCTGGGAGCTGTTTCCACAGACTTTCAGCCATGTTTGAATTCACGATGCCAGTGTTTTACAAGTTCATATGATGGGGCATCATCACCATAAGTTTCTTTCATTTCATCAAGTCTCCTTTGGTGTGCCTCCTTTCAAATACAAAAACCGGATCACTGCGCAACACTCAACTGGCTCCATTTCATACCTGACTCAGTTCACACACCTTTAAATCAGAAACCACAATTAGTTCAGAGCTTTTTTTTGCAACATAACCCATAGAGATGTAAATCATTACACATGCAAAATTTCATCTAGATCGGACAACTGGAAGTGGGTCAGGGGCATTACTTAAATGGGTGTCTTGTCTTGTCTACCAGGCATTATTTTAACAATTTCTCACATAGTTGTTGCAATCCTGCTTTGTGTCGGAAGCTGCCGGTTTGGTATCCTCCTTAGGTTAAAAAGGAGGTTACTTCATCTTTTATCTTCCAATGGCTGAGTTGATGAGAGTAGCTCTACTGTGGGCAGCAACAGTTAGCATGAGCAATGACAATAAATGAAATAATTTTGTAATAATGAAAAATTGAAATAAATCCTAATTATCTCCATTATAATGTTAATATAAATAGAAAATAAAATTAAAATTGATAAAACTGGTCTACATCATCTGACCAGTCTAGTGTAATAGTATGACATCAGTTTTGTGCCAGTCACTGGCATAACTTAAAAGCTTGAAGAAAAAAATTGATAAAAAAAGTTACTGTTACAATTAATGAAAAAAGAGAAAAAACAAAAATACATGTTCTTTTTAGTCTAAAATCATCATTTAGCATCAATTTTGTGTCAATGGGTCAAAAGACAAGTTTTTTTTTGTGTTTTTTTTCAAGAGCATTTGGTTTGAATATTTAGGGATGGCTTCCATGAGAACTCCCATATAAAGGAGAAGGGAGTAGGGATGGCTTCCATGAGAACTCCCATATAAAGGAGAAGGGAGTAGTAACACAGACTCTCTGAAACAGTGGCTGCTGGCCTGCTCCATAGAAGCTTCCTCTCTTCCCTCCATTTCCTCTTTCTCATGAACACTCCATCACAAAATGATTGCTCTGCTCTTCGTGTTTTTGTTTTCACGTAAGCGACAGTGTGCCACTGTCAATCACAGCCTTAACCGTGCCCAGTCCTCAACCCCACTGCATGTTCTGTGTTCCATTGTGCACTAACGCTAAACGGTCTTTGAAAAAATTATCTAATTGAAATGTTTCAATCTTAATGTGATTGCGATTTAAAGCAATTTTTACAGTTTAATTTATCATGTCTTTTTAAACAAATAAAAACACTAAATCAGACTGTTTCATAACACATTCGATTTATTTAAAACACAGTTTGAATTAAATTGAATTGAAAATTCAGGAAAATAAAATACATTTTTTAAAAGGAAATAAATTTGACTTCACCTCAAACGGTTCGGTCAGTGATCCCTTTCAGCCGGTACTTTGCTTTCTGACGCTGAGGCACCTGTAGTTTGCATTCTAGCCATGCAACTATAATACATGGCTTTGTGATGTTTCCTTTTAGTTTTGATAAAGGTTTGTCATGTTACCTCGTTAGGTAGCAAGAGAAGCAAGGCGTGTCCTGCAAAAACCTGATTTTGTGCAGCATCTTATTTTTTAAAATAATTTCACAAGGCGTGTCCTGCAAAAACCTGATTTTGTGCAGCATCTTATTTTTTAAAATAATTTCATACAAGTGACATACTGCTCCTCTTTGGTACCAGACCTTCAGTTGTGTCAGTTTTTTTCCAGCCTAAGGTTGTTGTTCAACAGGTTACGCAGGTTACAACATTAGGATATGAAGAGCTAACTTGAACTAATGAATGTCTAAAATGCTTGGTATTTTCATATTTTCTTTGTTTACTAAAATACATTCCTATAATGCTATATCACTTGACCTTCTGTAGATCCAGTTATTCCATGTAACTAGTTCAACATCCTGGAACCACTTTTTTATTATTATCATGTTATAATTTTTTTGCAAAGAACTTCATGAATATGTATAATTTGAATTGGAGCATGCTCATCAATATGTAACTCAATAACATCTATATGAATAAAATGCAATGTAATCTACCTAATCTAAAACAATTTAAATATGACATCTATAGAAAACATGGTTACCAGTTGACAAATGTTTGCATTTTGTCTGTAAGGTGTTTGACAGAAGACAGAGTGTGCTGTATCCTATCTGTGTTTTTTATATTTCCAGTTGCATGTAACCTGTTGTTATCTTGTTGGTTTGATGAGTGTCTTACAAGCCCATGTGGGCTGGGCACCTGCCGAAATTGGTGCGGAACACTTTAAAAATGATAAATCCAGCCAAAGTAAATGTCAGTGTTCATTTTCATTACAGGAAAACAACAAATTAATTGGTTAAGAACTACTCAGCACAAGAAAGCGAGGACATTTTCTCTTAATTTTTTTTTAAATCAAAATACTAAGCTCTGATACATAATTTTCTACTCTAAACCTTACCTAGCACTCTTGCTCTGTTGCAGGCCCCTTCGGTATTGGGTCAACTACATCCTGTCCATCATGTACTGCAGTGAAAACAACCACCTTGGTTCCTACATGGAGGAGACACGGAGCTGTTCCTGCCCTTATGAACATCCCCCCTGCCAGAGTGTTATTCCATGCACTGTAGGGGAAGGTTCCTCCTGTGCGTCCTGCTCTTATGAAAATCGCTCCCGCTGTGCCACATGCAATCAGGGCTATATGCTGAGCCAGGGTGTGTGCCGCAACGAAGTGCCAGACTCCACTGACCATTACATTGGCTTTGAGACTGACCTAGAGGACACAGAGCTGCGCTACCTGCTACAGAAAAGAGACAACAGAATCAGCATTCATGGGATCTTTGTCAGCAATGATGTCAGGCTTAATAACTGGTTTGACCCATCATGGAGAAAGAGGATGTTGCTGACTCTAAAAAGTAATAAATACAAATCAAATCATGTCCACATGCTCCTGGGGATGTCTCTGCAGATTTGCCTTACCAAGAACACCACACTTGACCCCACACTCTCTGTGTACATCAATCCATTTGGGGGAAGTCACTCAGAGAGCTGGATCATGCCCATTGACCAGAGCAACTACCCAGACTGGGAAAGGACAAAATTAGACCTTCCCCATGACTGTTATAATTGGACTTTAACTTTAGGCAATAAATGGAAAACATTTTTTGAGACTGTCCACTTCTATCTACGGAGCCGCATCAGGGGCCCCTCCGGCACTGGAAATGGAAGTGTATATTTTGAACCAATAGAATACCTTGAACCAGACCAAAACCTGGGCTACATGAAGATCAACAACATCCAGATGTATGGCTACAGCATGCACTTTGACCCAGAAGCAATCCAGGACTTAATTTTACAGTTAGACTACCCATATACTCAGGGATCACAAGACTCAGCCTTGCTACAGCTGCTAGAGATCCGGGATCGAGTCAACAGGCTTTCACCACCTGGATCTCAGCCTCTGGATCTCTTTTCTTGTCTGCTGAGGCACAGACTCAAACTATCAACTACAGATGTTGCCAGAATCCAGGCAGCATTGCAGACTTTCAGTGCCAAGCAGCCAAACTCAATTGAATATGAAACAACCAAATTATGTAGCTAGTAATCTGGCCGGTGTCCAGGTGCACAGATGGAGCAGTTATCACACAGGCCTAATACTTGTGAGGAGCAATTCTAAAACAGTGCAATGGACATTTTTGGGGACCTTGGTATTGTCGTTAAACTCAGCTTCTAGGCATGAGTTTCTCACGTCAATTGTTTCCTATAAATTTGTATAACACATGATAACTGAACAGGTTTTCAGCCTACATGCCTCATTCATTATTTTTTCTATTCATGGAATCAAATTTTACAATTCATAATACAAATTTAAAGCCCTGCTGTAACTCATATTTTACCGATGTTTTGACATTTATAGATTTCAGAAATTTGAATCACTCGCAAACATTAGCAGAACCATTATGCTAAGAAAATAATCCAAGCAGTGTAGTGTTTTTAACAATCTTAACACCAATGTAGTTTGATTTTGTATCTTGTGTGGTTTTGTTTCATCCCATCATTCCATGTTAGGGCATGTTAGACATTTTTGTTTCAACTGTATTTTATTTTTTCCCTTTCATACACGGCATGATACCTTTTTTTTAGTCTACGCATTTTTTAAAGTAAATGAGAAAGAGAGGTTGTATCACGCAGGTTTCTTAAAATTACAATATAAACCGTTTCAGAAGGTGTTACCTGTGCTTTTATTTTTATAATGCTGTTGTTTGTGAAGCAAATGATAAAATAACATTGTGTATAAAATGTACATACTTCCTCAAGCTTTCTCCCCTTTATTCTTTCTAAAGAAGAGTTCTCTGAGAACAAGCACTTTAAATAACACTTTCCAATGCATATATATTAAAGTCGTAGGAAAGCGGCTGTTCCAACGGTGCAGTTCCAAATTTTCCCAAGTGGTGCCAGACTTTACACAATTGAATAAAGTGAATGTGATTGGTCGATTATGAAGGGGGTGGGATTGTTGTCGCGGAAGGTTCCAGTTAGCAACTTAGTGCCAGTAGGTTCCCAATGGGAAATTACATTGGGACCAAGTAGCACTTAGCAAAGACACTGTAAAGGATTGCCATGGACAGTGAAAACGTGCAAGAGGAGGAGACGTTTGTGTCAGAGCTCTCCTCCGCCATACATTTTTTATTTAGGGGAGGAAAGCGGGGAAGACGTTGTTATGGAAGAGAACGCCAGGGTGGCAGAAGCTTTGCTTGGTCTAGAAGGCTTACAGCCGTACATGTGTGAGCCCCTGCCTCACTATGCTGCCAGTTCTGTTAGCTCTACGCCTGCCGAAGACACAGGAGTCCATCCCCGTGAACACTGGGACGGAACTCAATGGTAAAGTAAATTGATTCTTATTTCAACCGTTGGGTATATTAGCTGCGACATATGAATCAAGATTCTAAGACCGAAAAAATTGGATTGACAGATAACCGTTGATATATGATTGGCTAAATTTAGGTGTTCAAACTGACGTATAATTAACTGGCCTGCATAAGATAATGAAAAAAAAACAAAACACAGATTTTAAGACAGGATTTTTTTAAAAATAGAAATGTTCTAACTTTTGGGACAATATGGTGTGATAAAGAATACATTTACATATATGTTTAAGCCAGAATGATTTAAAATTAAATATGACTTCCATACAACGTTAAATTACTTTAAAACATGATGGCAGATTTAAACTGTTAAACCTGCCACCATAAACCATTCTCCAATCTTAAGGCTGATTTATACTTCCAAACAAGGTTGTCTGCATATCTTTTGCTGTAAATGCTGAGACGTCCCCGCCCCCTTCGCAGACACTCTGCTGCACCTCTCCCAAATTTTAGGAGACCTCAGACGGTGCCGCAGACAGGAGGCCTCTGATTGGTCAAATCTACATCTCCTCTACACTATGCGTCTCCTGTTTGGTACATTACCGGCTTGATTTGTTTGTATGAATGAGCCCAGAACCAGAAAAGTTGAAGAAGCTTTTTACACATGTTTCTAAATATGGAAATATCACTGGTTCCAGATATCAAGATGATACAAATTGGTTTTAGATCAAGGTCAATCCAAATACACACTGAGAGTTTTCTATTAAGAATTATCCACTCTGTCTGTAGGCTCCTATTTCATTTCCAAATCTTTGTTACATACTGTACATAATGAAGATGGTTAATACTGATCTTGACAAAAAAAAACTGTCCTTATTAAATAAACTGCTTGGGAAAATAGCTCTACCACATATCAGGCAGGTATTTTTAAGGTTTAACAAGAACATAGACAGATAAAAATTATTGAAAAAGATTCTAAAAACTGCATCTATTTTTTATGTATTAAAAAAAAAGATTTATGCTTAGGATTGGGCATCATTTGAATTTGAACGACTCTGGTTCTGATCACGGTTCTGTGTTTCAATTCCTATATATTCTCTTTTCCACTTATTTTAAGAAGAATATTTTTAAATAGCTGACTAACTGGAGTTCTGTGTGGAATACATAGTCTGAGCTTCCAACTGAAATTGAATTCCTTAAATGCCTAACTTTGTGTAAATATTACAGGTTCTTATTTTTAATTCAGTTTGTTTAAATAGCACCAGTTTACAACATATGCTATCTCAAGGCACTTCACAAAGACAATTCAACCTGATCATACAGTCAGATTAGTTGTAAATATTCTATCTAAGGAAAATGTGCTGATTGCATCACCTCATTGACTCGAAAGCAATTCCTCACACTAACAATGCATGTAGTGACAGTGGAGAAGAAAGCTCCCTTTTAACAGGCTCAGTGTGAGCAGCCATCTGCCTAGGATGACGGGTTCAAGGGGATAGAAGCAGACATACAAAAAGAAGCAGAGATACGAAAGATAACTGTTAACTAGCTCCACAGGTGGTCCCTTCCTGGAAGGCAGAGCCAGGCAGAGGAACTCCAAACCAGTTCCCATGTAAGAGGACAAAAGAGAGTACATACAGTTCGACATAGTAAGAGAAATAGGACTACACTGCATGTCAGGTTGAGTGGAGTTTGGGGAGGATCCAAATGCAGAGACTGATGCTGAAGTGGTTTCTTGCAGATTTAATATCCAAAAAAGGGTAACAGAAGCAAAACTCAACAAACATAAATCAACAAAATCCTAAGAATACTGAGATGCCGAAAAGCTTACTTAAAGGGTATATAAATAGCGACGAGGAACCAGCAATCCATGACTGTGAAGGTGGTGTATAAATTGGAGACAGACTAGACTAATCAGTAGATTAGGCAGTGATGGGACTAACGGCGTTGAAAGTAACGGCGTTACTAACGCCGTTACCTTGTTTTAGTAACGAGTAATCTAACTAATTACTTTGACTGTAACTATAACGCAGTTACCATTGCAGACACCCCGTTACTGCGCGTTACTCAGGTCGCACAATGAACCTTTTTTCATGATGGGACTCGTGCGCAGCTGCGTGAAGCTGACACCCCACCCACGTCAAAAAACTCTGCAAATAGACTGAATGGTTAGTGCTACGTTAGTGCAGATTTGTGCAGAAAAAAATATTGTTTGTGCTACTTTTGTTTAAGAGATATTAAAGATTATTTTTTAGGTAGGTAGGTAGGTAGGTAGGTAGGTAGGTAGGTAGGTAGGTAGGTAGGTAGGTAGGTAGGTAGGTAGGTAGGTAGGTAGGTAGGTAGGTAGGTAGGTAGGTAGGTAGGTAGGTAGGTAGGTAGGTAGGTAGGTAGGTAGGTAGGTAGGTAGGTAGGTAGGTAGGTAGGTAGGTAGGTAGGTAGGTAGGTAGGTAGGTAGGTAGGTAGGTAGGTAGGTAGGTAGGTAGGTAGGTAGGTAGGTAGGTAGGTAGGTAGGTAGGTAGGTAGGTAGGTAGGTAGGTAGGTAGGTAGGTAGGTAGGTAGGTAGGTAGGTAGGTAGGTAGGTAGGTAGGTAGGTAGGTAGGTAGGTAGGTAGGTAGGTAGGTAGGTAGGTAGGTAGGTAGGTAGGTAGGTAGGTAGGTAGGTAGGTAGGTAGGTAGGTAGGTAGGTAGGTAGGTAGGTAGGTAGGTAGGTAGGTAGGTAGGTAGGTAGGTAGGTAGGTAGGTAGGTAGGTAGGTAGGTAGGTAGGTAGGTAGGTAGGTAGGTAGGTAGGTAGGTAGGTAGGTAGGTAGGTAGGTAGGTAGGTAGGTAGGTAGGTAGGTAGGTAGGTAGGTAGGTAGGTAGGTAGGTAGGTAGGTAGGTAGGTAGGTAGGTAGGTAGGTAGGTAGGTAGGTAGGTAGGTAGGTAGGTAGGTAGGTAGGTAGGTAGGTAGGTAGGTAGGTAGGTAGGTAGGTAGGTAGGTAGGTAGGTAGGTAGGTAGGTAGGTAGGTAGGTAGGTAGGTAGGTAGGTAGGTAGGTAGGTAGGTAGGTAGGTAGGTAGGTAGGTAGGTAGGTAGGTAGGTAGGTAGGTAGGTAGGTAGGTAGGTAGGTAGGTAGGTAGGTAGGTAGGTAGGTAGGTAGGTAGGTAGGTAGGTAGGTAGGTAGGTAGGTAGGTAGGTAGGTAGGTAGGTAGGTAGGTAGGTAGGTAGGTAGGTAGGTAGGTAGGTAGGTAGGTAGGTAGGTAGGTAGGTAGGTAGGTAGGTAGGTAGGTAGGTAGGTAGGTAGGTAGGTAGGTAGGTAGGTAGGTAGGTAGGTAGGTAGGTAGGTAGGTAGGTAGGTAGATGTTGCAGTATCTATAACAACCCAAACACACAAGATTTCAGAATTAGACATCCCCAGTTATTAATTTCACCAGATCTGAATGCCCTGTTAAAAAACTTCACATGGCGTTCCCCCTGATGTCATTTACGTTGAGTTGCAATAAATGCAAAACTCTCTGCAGGTTCTTGTCTTTGTCGTCCGCACTATTCAGCTGGCTTCAGTAACACACGGCGAGAAGGTGGGGGCTGGGTGGTGAGGGGTACGGGGGCGAGAAACGCAAAAGTAACGCAATAGTTACTTTTACTAGTAACTAGTTACTGTTATTGTGGAGTAACTCAGTTAGTAACTCAGTTACTTTTTGGGAGAAGTAACTAGTAACTATAACTAATTACTTTTTCAAAGTAACGTGCCCAACACTGAGATTAGGAGCAGTTGTGGACACAGGAATCTAGAAGGGAGCTAGGGGGAAAGGAGACTGACACAAGAGGGCAACAGACGGCAAACAAGAATAATATAAGAACTCAAATGCAAAAACATTATTAGAATAACACAAAATGGAAATAAAGCCAATCAAAACTCAAAGATAACACCTAAAAAGAACCAAAAGCATGACACTGCAAAACAGACAAATGTATTGATGGCAGCAGCACAGCTGATATTTCTCTCTGGGATGGTGTCACAGCCAAACAGGAACTAAGCAGATGAAGCTACTATAATGAGGAAAAACAGAGAGAGCATTAATATACAAGCTAAACTAGCAAATACTGCATTATGGGACAATAGAGATAGGATGAAGCTAGCATTATGAAAAGTGGTCCTTTTGTCCTCAAGCAGTCTAAGTCCATTACAGCATAACTATAGAAATAAGGACAAGTGGAGGGGCTCAAACTAAAGGCTTTATCATAGAGGAAAGTTTGAGCCTAGCTTTAAAAGTAGACAGGGTGTCTGCTTTACAGGCTAAAACTGGTAGTTGGTTCCACAGGAGAAGAAACTGAAAACTAAATTAAATTAAATTAGATTAACCACAAGTAAACTTGCAGGTTGAGGACAAAGTGCTCCTTATATAAGGTGGAGCTTGACAATTTAAGGCCAAGCTCAAAATGAAGAGAAGCTAAGATAAGAAATACAGTATATGATCTCTCTCTCTCTAATTGCTGAATTTTGAATCAGTTGAAAGCTTTTAACTACAGATTGTGGACTTCCTGATAATAAAGAATTGAAATAGTCCAATAGTCCAGTAACAAATGCTTGAAGTACTTACTCAACATCACCCCTGGACAAGATATTTATATTATTTGTAATATTCCGGAGATTAAATAAGGACATTCAAGAAATACGATTTCACATCTGATTTTAATAAAAAGTCCTGATCAAAAATAAGAACTTGTTTTCTTTATTTTTTTTTTTTTTACTTATCTGAAATCAATTTAATCACATCCAAATGTTTTGTCTGTATCAAGGACATTTGCCTTATGGATAATCATATCTGCTTAAACTCAATTGATTCCTCAATATGACATGTCCTCAGAAAGTAAACAGCTCTGTGGTCCTTTCAAGATGTTTACAGAAAATAACTTTTCTCTTTCTTTTATGTTATAAGATTGTCTTGTGACTATGCCTGCTAAACCCAAAAATCCACCCTTCTTAGTCCATCACAGCTCTTCGCTTGTTTGTCTATTTATATGTTTCTCAGTGGATCGAATGAACACATAATAAAAGCTAAAACTATTGTGATTTGATCAGATTTAATGAGATTTTAACTCAAGAACTATATTAAGGAAACTGGTCTTTGGAACTAAATCAAGCAAGGTGGAGATATCCTAACATCAATTGGATTTTACTTATACAGAACCAATTCACTTAATGTCATCTCAAAACACTTTCCAAAGTTAATGCAATCAAACCATCCTGTCAAATTGATCTAAAAGTTTTGTCTCTAAGGAAACCAAGCAGATTGATTGAGATTGATAGATTGATAGAGTTTGGATAAGCAGCATTCATTCCTTCTCAAAGAGCATAGAGCCACAGTTGTTTATAAAAAAATTAGAAATTGTAATTTTCCTAGAGAATATATTGGAATATATTTTTTGAGCAATACAGCAGTCAGCAATTTACCTTAGTATTATCAGCCTTGATATATAACAAAACAAGGGTAAATTAATTGTGCTGCGCTTAGAGTTTATGTTAGTGGGAGCCTTTTGTGGAAAATGCAGCAAAGATTTAAAGACAGCTTTATGTCATCCAATTAGGTATGTAACTATTAGAATCAAATGGTTACTGTACAGTTTTGTGATTTTGTCCAGTTACAGATACAGAAGAGGAACACAATAGGAATTCCATATCAGAGAAATGAATAAATAAGTCGTATCACTTTATGAGAGTTCAAACACTATTCATTTAAGGGTTTCAAGGTGTAAATAGATCACCAAATGGAGATTAACTCTGAAGGAAATAATTTCATAGCAATAATGTACAGGTAGGCCTACATACACTGCCTTCTCTACCTTCTAGTAGGCTTCATATGGCTAATAATATGAAGCTTATCATTTTTTTACTTTCTATTTACCTCCTTTATACAGTACTATACAGCCTACATGTAATGATCTCAGAATGTAGGACCCAAAATTTGAGACGAGAGACAATATGAACGTTCAAAACAGAATGTGGAACTGTGTCTCTGCAGCAGCTGTGGGGCTGTGGGCACCACCCTTCACAAGCACTCTCGTTAGGACATGGTTAGGAAAACACCAAGACGAGAAAAAAAAACCATTGGCCTCCAAGAACGAGCACAAGAACCATGGAAATCAGCCATGATCTCCAACTAAAAACTAAAAATACAAACTTAATCAAGCAAACTAAAAAACAATGATCTGTCCCAGATAGCTGGGCTGAGTCGAATATAAAGCAGCAGGACAGGTGGATAAGATGAATGATAATTAGTAACAGGGTAGGATTTGACCCAAAGTCATTCTATTGGACTCATAACCGCTAATTATGGACATCTAATGGGATGATAACATGCGAAGCGGCTGTTCCAAAATGAAGTGTGCATTTGCCTGTAAATGTGTGCTCCAGAGGTGAGTGTTTTTCTTGTTGTGATTGACAGATTTTACTTTGTATTTCCCCCAAAGCGGATGTGTTTTTTTTGTTTGTTTTTTTTGACATCATCTTTCCTCCTGTCAGACCCATGGACCTTCTATTGAATTGCTGAGCAATGGGAACCAACAGTATCATGAACAAAATATTAATAGACAAAGGAAGATTAGGAAAAAAAAAAAAAAAACTCCACACAACTATTAGCAATGGGTATTAGCAAAGCATTCAGTGACTGCTGAGGTCTGGTAGATGTGGAGTGGGAGCCACATGAAACAAAAGACTGATAGATTGTACCACATTTAAAAGTGGTTCACATCATATATTTAAGGTGCATATCAGAAATGCAGGAGAGAAATACACAATAATTAGGTTATAGTGTATAGAAATATCTATGCAAAAAAAAAAACCAGACATCTTGGGTCAAAATGGGAGTCACTTCTAATTCTTATAAAGGATAATAGAAATAAAATCCTGTTGAATTTCAAGAAATAAGCAGACAAAATGGTACTGGGGAGCCATTTTGAACATTAATTAGCAGCCGATGACAGCAGTTGTGATTGATGTTACCCTCCTAACTGATGGAAACATCAAGAAAATGGAGACATACCAGGCTCTTAGGGAACAACTGGACAGAGCCTGGAAGGTGAAGGCAACTTCAGTGACCCGTGAAACCACAAGAGTGGCTCCAACCTTGAAAACCATCAAATATTTTAATCCAGAAGAGCACAGCACTAGGAACAGCTAAGATTATGTGAAAACCCTCAAGCACCCAGGCCTCAGTGGACAGAAACAACAACTTCACTCAAAAGGATACCAAGGACAACATGTTGCCCTTTCTGGACTGTGCTTTGCTTCTTAAGGACATTAGGATTCTTAACACCATGATCTACCGGAAACCTACACATACAGACCAATACCAATACATTGTATTTCCATATGTGTCAGGAATGTCTGAGAAACTCAGAGGATATTCTTGAAGCACAACATACCGGTGAATCTCAAACCCAATAACACACTCAGACAAAAACTGGTTCATCCAAAAGACAGAACACAGAAACCTTAGCTGAGTGGCATTGTTTATGTGATCCAGTGCAGGGAGGACTGTACAGCCTCCTATATTGAAGAAACCAAAAACCAACTACACAATCTTACAGCAGATTCAGCTATACACTTCTACCTCAAGAAAAAAGGACACAGCTTTAAAGACCAAAATGCTCAGATTTTGAACAGAGAAGATAGATGGTTTGAATGAGGGATGAAGGAAGCCATCTTTATGAAAAGATAATAACAATTACCAAACAGAGGGAGAGGATTGGGGTTTGAGCTTCCAAGCATTTACAATTATGTCATGGATCTCATTCCATGCCTTTTTTTTGCTTGTTTTTTATTTTGTTGCTGCTCTGGCTCAGGAGCAACACCATCAAAGGCAGAAGTGTACACAAAGTCAAAGAACATAAGTGAAATGAATTAAATAACCCTGACTAAATTAGAAGTTCTGCTAGGGGCTGGCGCTAAAGCCAAAATGAAACAGAATCTCCCTGCAGCAGGAACAGAGTCTGGACTGAACCTGCATCTGAATTAAATTCAGTTTCACACCACACCTCAACTTGCTGCCCCACATAATGTATTTATGTGCAAATATTGATCGGAAATACCTGTGTAGGAGAAGTGAGACAGGAAAGATTATCGAAAGACACGGTAAAACCCAGAGTACAAGCACACAGGGAAATTCAAGAATGTGAGAGTCCTGTGACCTATGTCCCAGATTCAACATATGCTAAAATGATTTAGAACAAATCCTCATTTTTAATGATGTAATACTTCAGCTGGTTTAAACTTTTTGAAAAGGAAGGTTAACAGAGCAGTCATCATGTTTATTTGTCTGTAGTAACTCTGCTCTACCTACATAGGTAGAGCATCTATTGATACATACTAGCATCTTTGATCTCACAATAGAGAAACTAATTCTCTGCATTTAACCCATCCCCTTTGGGGAGCAGTGGGCTGCCACTGTGCAGTGCCAGGGGAGCTGTGTGGGGTTAAGGGTCTTGGTCAGAAACCCAGAATGCTTGCTACGGGGATAAAACCAGGTACTTGTAACCTTCTCAGAGCCCAAGTGCACTGCTCTAACAAGTAAGCAAGCACTCACTGGAGATAAGGTGTATCTACCTCTTATTAAAAAGTTCCTGACAAGATCCTGACCAAATACAGTTGTTTACATTTTAGGTAAATGGTTAGATGTGCATGAACATTGAAGAAGCTATGATAAAAACACCTTTGGTCGCTACCTACCAAACCTAAAAATTGTAGGCCAATGGCTATAGACAGACAGGAGCAAGGTATGCAGCAGGGTAGCCCCTGCATTTTGTTTTGGCCCTACACAAACTCAACTTGCTCCAAAATTATATAAAAAAATAAAATTTAAAAAAGAGATAAAAATTAATGATTTTTGAATCTGGTCAACAAGTTACTTTATATGTCTTTCTCTGTCTCTATATACTGTATAGTTCATGAAGAACACCCATGATGCAGAATTTAAACAACAAAGATATTGTTCAGACCAGTAGAGTTAGTTTTCCTCAGTAACAAAAGATTTCAGAGTTTTAGATCTCTAAGCTTTAGGGCTTTTTTTGATGAATTGATGCTTTGGGGCAACGGGGAAGGAGAGACAATCAAAGCCTTTTATTTCAGTTGTCTTCTGTGGTTTGTTGTCTGTTGTAATTTTAAGAGGTTTATATCTTATTTCAAGCCTTGATCTAAATAAATTCTTTATTTTGTCATTGAGGTGCTTTGAGCAACAATTATTGGTTTCTTACACAAACATTTGATGGAACCTGTCTTACGTTTCACCATTTAATAGGAAAAAAAATGTATTGGGAAATTAACGCTTAGAGGTGTACTTTTTCCAGAGAATACTAGATCATACATTCAGATTGTTCAACCTTATTTTTATTTTATTTTTAGAAAGCAATGGGAATGCCTTATAATTGTTAAAGTAGAGCATCAAACTAAAATTGCCACAATAATTATAAATAACTTTGCAGCACTGTTTTTAGCAGGTGTCATAATGAACATTACTACAACCTCTAACAGTATTGACATTTAATTAAGAAAATTAATTGTATGAAATTACTGTTCATACATATATTAAAATGCTGTAATAGTACCAGTCTAGAAATGGATGTTGTAGTGAAGTGCTGTTACTCTTCTTCCTTTCAAAGAATACTCTGTTTCAAGGAAAATTAACTAATTTGCCAGTTCATTCAGATTGTGTCTTTTCTGTTCTCATATCTGAGTTAATCCACTGAAACATAATAACACTGCTATCAGACTGTAGCAGCAGGGGGTATCCCCCTTCCATCATCTAATGGAATACAGCATATGCCCCACCATGCACCACAACATCTGATATTGTGCTGGTGTCATTATTTTTTGACATGCTAATTTAAATAGAATTAGTGAAGCATTTTAACAATCAAAAGTAACATCTGGATGGAGTGTTTTGATGTGTTTGAAAAACCAAATAAACAAACTCTTTATTAGTCCAATTAAAGGGTTTATCAAAGGCTAATTTTCTATATAGTGTAGACTGAATTGAAATCAAGAAGAACATCAGAATGCACCGAATAAAATCTTCGGCCATGCGTTTAAGGGCAAAATTAATCTCTCCACCAGCCACTTTAGATTTTTATGTGTTTTCATTCAACTAAAAAGTTTGCTTTTGCTAAAATATATTACACGTAATATATGCCCTTAGTGACAAATGCATGAAATGTTTAAACCAGCTTCTGTTTAGAAGTATTTTCTTCTCCATTCGGGCTCTTGCATTTGCTATCCATTGTTCTGTTGTATCATGCTACTTAAGTTCAAATTGGAGAACAGTTAAAATTGCTTTTTATGACATGTACTTCATAGGTCAGCACACTGCAGTAAATCTAAATTACTCAAAGTGACCTCTGAAATTGTAGTTCTTACTTCAGACAACCGAAAGCCTTTTTTTAATGTTGAAAAAAGTGGCATTAAAACATAAAGTTAAAGGGTAAAAGGAAAACTGTACCATTTGCACAGAATGTGCTGGGTGAAGGTGACAAAATAATTATTATCTCAAAGCCACATCCACAGAGAAAACAATCCTTAGAAAGTAAAAGTAAGTGGTGAGAAATGACATCCCAGCCTGGTAGAGGCTGCTTCTGATTTTAGAGAAATTCAGTTCAAAAAGTATAATTTATTCAGTTCAGATCACATTAACTTTCAAAGACATGAGTTTTTGAGGTTATTAACATTCATGTGACATACCTACAATGAACTTGAGATGAATATTTTGAACATAAATGTTTAGAGTTCTAAATTAGTTTTATGTACATTAAGCTTCCTTGCCAGAGGGCGTAAGTGAATCTAATTCAGCAGCAGTAAAACTAAATTAATGGACTACAGGCATCGGAGCACATAAAGAGCTAATTCTATCTGAAAGTAGCATTAACACAAAGAATATATAATTGTAAATGAAGCCTGTAAAAGACTATGATTTGGCCACTCAAATGAAAATGTTTTTCTAAGTCTGCTCTACCAACTTGCACAAGTCTTTGGATATCTAAAAGGAGCAAAAGAAAAAAAAAAGTACTTTAATAATGTATAATTCAGTCTCTGTATGTGATGATCTTTGCATAATGTACAGGAACATATTTGCAAAGTATGGGCACCTCCAAAGATGGTAGAGAATGACTGAGCCAAGATACTGTGGGACTTCCAGATACAGACAGACCGAATGGTAATGGCAAACCAACCAGACATTACGGTGTTGGACAAAAAGCAGGGTAAAGCCATTGTTGTTGACATAGCAATACCAAGTGACTGCAACATCAGGAAAAGGGAACATGGGAAACTAGAGAAATACCAGGGGCTCAGAGAAGAGCTGGAGAAAACCTGGAAGGTCAAGGCATCAGTGGTACCCCTGGTCATTGGGGCACTTAGGGCAGTGAACCCCAAACTTGAAGAGTGGTTACAGCAGATACCTGGAAATCCATCAGACATCTCAGTCCAGAAAAGTGCAGTTCTAGGAACAGCAACGATACTGCATAGAACCCTCAAGCTTCCAGGCCTCTGGTAGAGAACCTGAGCTTGGAGTATAAAAAGGGAGATTTAAGAATCACAATACTTCCATTGATGTAGACACTGAACACAAAATCTGATTGGTATATATGTTATAGGCAAGGCAAGTTTTGTTTACTTAGTACAGTTCATTTAAAAGACAATTAGTGCTTTACATGAATTAAACAATAAAATATAAGGGAAATAATTAGCATAAAAGCAAGTAGAGATAAAAATATGAGTAAAAATAATACAACAGTTTAACCACAACCTTAAACTAATGATACATCAGTTAACAGTTTAACTTCAACAGTCAACTTTGACTGTTGTTTAGCTTTGACTTTAAAGAAAGGCTTTTAGCACTTTTACGGTCTTCTGGGAGTTTGTTCCAGATAAGTGGAGCATAAGACCTAAATGCTGCTTCTCCATGTTTGGTTCTAGTTCTGGGTTGACAGAGTAGGCTGGAACAAGAAGACATGAGTGGAACTACTAAATCTGTTTGAGATTCAAGTTAATATTCTGCCCTGGAATCTGAATATATGTGCATCTTTTTTTCTTTGAGAACCTGTCGTTTTAGTGGTCTCTGCACGGCTCTGCTGTAGAATGTCAAGGAGGATCAGTGGGAAAATTACACACCTCCAAGGCAAAGGCTGTGAATACTTTGTTGAATGTTATCTCTCTGGTTTCTATTTTTAATTTAACTGCAACAACTGCAACAAATCTCTATTTTGTCCTTATGGGATGTGTTGTGAAGAATTTTCAGGGTATATATTAATTTAATAACATTTGAACTTAAGCCATACTAATTATTTATGGTGAAAAAAAGTATGCCACTTTGAATACTTAAAGGATAGACTGTATATTTACTGTGGGTTTTGAAGCTCTGTTAGGTGCAGCAAATAAATCCTCTTAATAAAACTCAAAGTCTGTTTATCTGATCCCCTACTTTATTCAAAGTGTACAGAGAATAGATAATATATTCGAGATTTAAAGGAACAAAACCAGTGACCAAAATTGCACGTTTCGTTAAAAAAATAAAATATGTCACTTTTTATTTCTGATTAATCATCTACATCTCTTAAATATCAGAGTTTTTTACTCAACCTACTTACACATGCAAAGAAAAAATTGACTCTTCCTGTCCACGTCTACTCCAATTGCCAATGATAGCAAGAGTGCAGTGGTTTCCTTTGGGGCCTTGAAAGGCTGATTTGAAAAATCACCTAGACATGCTTGGAGGTTGCCCACCTCAATTTTTTATGCAGTAGCTCATTTGTGTGTCTTTCTCAGAACTGACATTCTGGCCCAACCAGAGGCCTGGTTACAGAAGACTGCCAATTATAAGGGCCTCCTGCTACAGCTGCCTGCTGCTGCCCCGTGGATGGTTCCACAGCTTCATTCCGAGCAGAGTGGTTATCTGAGGTGATGCCCTGTTAAAATGTTACTTCAGATTATAGAAATGCTCAAAAGAATTTAAGTGAATCCATTTACTTAGTTGAAAAAGTAGCAATAGTAAAATGTTCAACAGATCATGAGAGATGTTTTTTTTTTGTTTTTTTAATAAAAAAATGTATTTTTAAATTTTGAAAATAAATTACTTTTTAGCTTTGGACTAAGAACATTGCCTGTTTGCTTCCTAAGAATATATTGATCTTGTTTCTGCATTTAATTTCTTTTGATTACGATATCACACAATAAATAACCAACTTTAAATTGATGAGAGAAAAAAAAAAAAAAAAAACGTGCTTGAGGTTGAAAATAAATGATAATCTGATTATTATGCCACTGGACTACTTGGCAACAACAGATTGATACAGGTAACCTTTCCCTGCAAAATAATAAAATATTTTCCCAATCTCAGAAAGCTCCATCTACCTGATTAGGCTTGGCCTCAGACTCAGACTCTGACAGGGATGATTTTTGGCCCTGGCATTTTTCCATCTACACCGGCCCACTTATGGACCCCCCCTCCCCCACCACCGAAAATAAAAAAATAATAGAAGCACAGTCAAACTGGTGCGTCTGTAATGTGAAACACAATATGAATCCACATTGTATTTTAACCGATCTATCTTCAAGCATCACACGAAAGCCATCACCAAGACTTCTATAACACAGTTTTACTGGCTTTGGTTATTAACACGGACGCGACAGTGACTACTACTGTGTAACGTCCACACTCACCACATCTGCAGGGTTGCCAGATTTCACTGACTCACGTTTTCCAGCCCAAAGATGTTCACAAACCGCCTGGATATACGAAATCTCGCCCAATTTGAACCAGAGTCAGTTGATCTATTATGCCTTAAATCTAAAGAAACATTTTTTACCCATAGATGGCCATCCTAAACTGCCAAATTAGGAAACATCCCAACCTAGCAACGATGCACGCAAGACGGGAAACCTTAGCCTTTAGATGCAAAACCCCATCATGCACCGCAACATATTTTTGCAAAATATCGAACATAAATTCGCAAAATATAAGAGGAACACCATAGTTTGGTTTAAAGAAAGAATTTTAGTTTTATTATAATTTAGTTTGTTGCAATGATTTTACAGTTTGAAGAAATAGAAAATTACACCATATGCCAACCGTCACAGGGATGTGCATGAAGGAAGGGCTATATATACTGCATGCTTCATTTAGGTAGTTAATATTGTATTACTTCTTCAGCTTCTTGAGTTATTTACTGTCACAGGTAGGTGCTTTGGCAGGAGATTAAGTGTGTGGGGCCTGTACGATTTAAGGAGGGCTGGCCCTCGCACATTGAAATTAGAACTGGCCCACCGGGCGAATGCCCAATATCACAGATTACCAGTTCGAGCCTGCCTCTACTTATAAGTTTGCTATCAATCATTGCACAATCTATTTACAATAAAATACCAGAACTCAAGTTCTTCTCAAGTTATTCTTGCTTTTGTGTGGTAGGCTGCATTATTACTGGCACACTGCTGCCTTTCATTGATTGACTTTACATGCTACACTAAGCAAATCAAGTCTAAAATGACTTCCTGTATGAAAATCATAGTTATTAGGAGCTTTGTACATAGTTTGCTAGTATATTGTTGGACTAAGTAAGGTTTTACACTTAACAAAAATTTAAACGCAACACTTTTGGTTTTGTACCCATTTTTTATGAGACAAACTTAAAAGATCCAAAAACTTTTTTCTACGCGCACCATATAAGCATTTCCCTCAAATATTGTCAACAAACTAGTCTAAGGCTCTTTAATACAACAATCATGTTGTATTACAACAATCATGTTGTATTTTGAACGTTAATTGGGAGAAAGTAAGCTGAAGCACTAAATAAGTCAAAACAAAAATTCAAAACACAGCAATGCATTTAAGCATACGATACTTCAAATGGACTAAATGATCAAAATGCACTTCAAATGCTGTAAATCCACTATAGTGGCATTCTGACCTCTTAATGCCTTGAAAATACATTTTCACTAGTTTGTTGTTGTTTCAGCTTAGGTTTTGTTCTTTTTTGATGGTTGTCAAATTATTAAAATAATTTAATTAATATACTGCGCATAACTATGATGAGCATTAGCAACATGCATTTCACAATATTTAGCACTTAGAACTTGGGATCAATAAAAATTCATATTAACGTTCAATTTAATTGAACCCCTATAAAACTCTGGACCCTCATTTGTCCCCCACTCTTAATTCTCTGGTCCAGCCACTGTGGGCAAGTACTGATCTTCTGACAGCTGCCAAACTCGAACTGATCCAATAGATTGCCAGATTAAAAAAAATGAAATAAAATGAAGCCACAGAAAATTTGAGGGTCTCTAGCAAATTACTCTGCATAAAGTACCTCAGCAATAAAATATCTCAGTACATTTTGCGTGTCAGCATCCATTGCACTGCTTTGTCAATTTATGTGACCTACTACTTGGCTAAGTTGCTGTCTTTACCAAAGATTTTCCCTTTATGTCTCACAATACCACTGAATATGGGGAAATTAGGAGGGAGGAAATTCCACAGCTAGACTTGTTGCTAAGTTGGGATCACATCACAATACTAGGCTTGAATTCACAAAGCTCTTGATAGTGATTGATTTTTTCACATATGTTTGCATAAACAGTCTGCATGTCTAGGTGCTTCATGTCATCAATTTGAAGCTATGAAAGTGATTGAAACACCTGATTCCAATTATTTGGAAGGATGAGAATACTTTTAGCAATACTATATATTCTAGCTACACTGTTTCTTTTTCTGGAGATAAATATCAGAAATCCGTATTTAGCTTAAAAATATTAAAATAACATTTTTGGTTCATATGGCCCAGCCCAATGTCGCCAAAGGAAAAAGTAACTTAAAACCTTTTTTCCTGGTTGTTTAGTTTTGCTACATCCATGAAAATTACATTTTCTTTCTTCTATTATCTATTTTTTTCTTAACTATGTTGATAAATCTACTGCATTACATTTTTTCAGCAATAATTTTCAAATATTTTAGCCTATATACACTACGTTCTTGCTGCTTCTAAATGCTGTTATTTGCCCATATTTCTGTTGACTGCTCATGACTTGTAAAGAGTCTGTCAACATCTCCAAACAATACAAATGCCTTTTGTTTGTCATCCAAGCACAGACCTTTCCTCAAGGGTATTTTGCCATTTATGACAGGATTTATTCTCTCCAACTCTAGCTCTTTTTCCCCTGAACTTTCTATTTCTTTAATATATGCCCTGACTTGCGGGCACTTTCTCATTATTCCTATCTTGATATCTGCCACAGTTAATGAGTGGAGGGACTGGAGGTGCAGGTTCTGAGCATTTGGATTAATGTGGGTGCTGCAGCAGGGAAGTTTGGGAATAATGCGTGCTCTCACAGTTCATTACAGTAGATATATGACATTTTAAGGCTGTGAGACGCCAGGCTAATGATGCTCCCTGGTAAACACTGGAGACTGCCAACCACTGCACCTGAAAATGTTCCTCTAATAGCAGGGATGTCAGTACATTGACAGGTCCACTTCTTCTTCAATGACTGTACTTGTGCTATTTCTTCTTATTTGTGGTACTAAACATTGCTTAGAAATTAACTTTACCTTATATGATTTGAAACTATTATCATAAGATTTCACTGTTTAGATTTTAGCCTCACAGTATAAAGGATGATAAGGGGTAATAAGACATTATTTTCCAGGATATTTATTAATTATTTACTACTTGAAAGTATTTATTTTTGTGTGTACAAGCTTTAAGCATTCTGATTTATCATGAATGAAAAATGTTATTGACTTTTCTGAATGTTTACATTCAAGATCACCACACAAGTCACCTACTGTAATCACAACAATGTTTTCTTTCAAATTAAACTGATTTATAATTTGCTTTTTATTTGTTATTATGTTATGCCTTACAATTACTCTAGAAAAGGATACCCATAGATCTTGTTATTTTGGTATTTTACTTTTGTGAATAAATTATAGATACAAGGAATTATATGGAGTTACTAATGGTAGCAGTGTAGGTCATTTTAAAGCTTTATAAAAGCCTTAGAAAACTCTGTAATGTCAGAATTTGTTTCTACATCCAATTATGTGTATAAAGCAACCTGATGTGGTTTTCATCAAAAAATAAAAGGCTAAATAAAAGTGGAAATAAACAAAATTTGTTGTTTTCTTCCAGAAAAGGTCAATAACATCTATAAGTGCACATCTGCGGGACACACACACTGTCTTTCTCTAGTAACTCATTCAAAAGTACAGAAAAAAACAGTATTCTGTACCCGGATGAGATCAGAATGTACTTTGAAATTATGGGTATAGAAATGGTAAAAAGTTTGGGGCCTCCGTTGACTACCTCATATCCAAAGAAAGGGTGGTTTCTAGGAAACAGATGTGATTTACAGTTGAGGCAATGTTGCTCTGGTTAGTGTTAAAAGTTGGTGTAAGTTGAGTTTTCAACCCAATTCAGTTTATTTATATAGCACTAATTAACAACACACTTCATCTCAAACACTTTACAGAGACAATACTGTCAGATTGGTCAAAAAAAAAACAGTTGAATGCATCCAGCCATTGACTTGCAAGACATGCTGCTCCTGGATCAGCCTGTGGCGACAACCTTTGCTTGCAATATGTCCTTGACTTTTCAGCGAACGCAGTCACATGAAAGTCCACCTTGCATCTCCACAATTTTGAACGTTATGCTTGAGATGGTTCTGAGCCACTACAGACCATCTGATCCACTCCCTGCCTGTATACAGGCTTGTCCCTTCCCTGGATAAGAGCGTTGTTGGAGCTATTCATCAGGGTTTTATAGGGAAAAAAACTCCTAAGCCTAACCTGTAGTTGGCAGTCAGTCAAGAAGCTGGTAATTCAGTAACACTTGGAGGCCAGCAATTTGAACAGGGGGGAGTTTATGGTGGTTATGGAGGATATCTTCATCCATGTTGTAAAATTTCAAAGGGAATTCCAAAAAACAGGTTCTTGGTGAACATCCCTCTATGGTCAAGGTAATTCATGATGAAGTGCAGTCCCATGTTGACTGCATCATCTTCTGTTCTGTTGACCTGACAGCTGACTGTCCAGCAGGTGGTCTGTGATGTCCGTTAAATGCTTTAAAGGAGCAATCTTTGGTAAATTCTTGCTGCCATGTTGTAAAACAGACCATCTGAAATAATAATTCTGAAAAAATAAGCATTCTAGTCTTTTCTTTCACTAAGCATCACTTTTAATCAGTGTTCTGTGTCATTTATTGCAGTTTTTCTTCCTTCTCAAAACACATAGGCCTATTCAATAAAATCAATCATACAAAAAGACATATTACTAATGGAACAGTGAATATTTTTTTTTGTATTAATTAATGACACTTTATAGAAATATTTAATGTGCCAGCTTATACTTATAACCCACACTAATTGGATGGATTTAAAGAGATGCACAGTTGGTTTACAGAGTCAAGAGAAAGACCGAAGATGGGTGTGTTATTGATTATAGCGTCCAGTCTGGTTTAGGATGCAGCATCCAATTCTCAGTACCAGTCCACTCCTGGGTATTTGGGAATTGATTAACTTTATTTGCACTGGGTTGATCCGTGCAGTGAGATTTGGTGTAAGCTATGATATGTGTATTGTTTTCTTAACATAGGCCCAGTTAAAAAAGAATGGTCTGGAATCGGATTAGTTTTTTTCTAAAGATGAGAGGTGCAAACAGAAAGAAGAGCTTTTACTAAAAAGCAGAACACCAAAAGGCAGTGCAGGGCTGCAGAATAGTAAGGGAGACAAATCAGAATGAATAGAATAGAAAAAGGCTTTGTGTGAGGTGGGGTCTACAGTGTCAACAAACATTTATTCAAAAAAAGATATTTTTTAAAATCAACTTGTGACCTTTTTTGTATGAGAGCTACAGCCCCATGAAGGGGTTAATGCATCTGAGCTGTCAAGCTGTTTTTATTTTTTGGTTGGATTAGATCTCTTTTTAAACCACATGCCTCTTGAAGATTATTTAAAATTGTACAGAATTTAGCTTAAATCAGAAAGACAAGATTAATAGTTTACAGCGTACAGTGTTGAGCCCAGTTGTAGGAACACATTGCATGAAAAAGAACTGAGACAAGTAAAAACATTTCAAATGCGTATGTGTACCGCTGGTGGGTAAGTGCAGTTTTATAGTTTGTCATGATGTGACTCACCAATGATATCACAACCTCGACTTAATATGAAGGATGCCCCCCTTATTTGCCTGGCCACTGAGAAGAGTAACTTTATTACTTATCACTAATTTAGACTATAGTATCTATTCACATTGCTCTGTATCTTAACATTCTCCCCGTTTAACCTTGTGATTGGGTAAGCAAGATGATCACTTTTATCCTGAAAAATAAATTATTCTTTAACTAATGTCGAGATTAAACATACATTGAAATTTAAACCTTATAGCATTGTTGTATGGGTAGGGTATTTTTGATCAGGACCTGTCATTTAAATCCCAGATCAAAGAGGTTTCTAGAATTTCCTTCTTTCATCTGAGGAACATTGCAAAAATTAGAAATCTCCTGTCCAGGGGTGATGCTGAGAAACGAGTCCATGCATTTGTTACTTCAAGGCTGGACTATTGTAATTCTTTACTATCAGGAAGTCCACAAACTGTAGTTAAAAGCCTTCAGCTGATCCAAAATGCTGCAGCCAGAGTTCTGATGAAAATTAAAAAGAGAGATCATATCTCTCCTATCCTGGCTTCTCTTCATTGGCTTCCTGTTAAATCAAGAATAGAATTTAAAATCCTCCTTCTCACATATAAAGCCTTAAATGGCCAAGCTCCATCTTATATCAGAGATCTGATTGTTCCTTATGTTCCTAACAGAGCACTTCACTCTCAATCTGCAGGTTTACTAGTGGTTCCTAGAATTTCTAAAAGTAGAATGGGAGGCAGATCTTTTAGTTATCAGGCTCCTCTCCTGTGGAACCAACTACCAGTTTTAGTCCGTGAGGCAGACACCCTGTCTACTTTTAAGACTAGGCTTAAAACTTTCCTTTTTGATAAAGCTTATAGTTAGGGTGGCTCAGGTTATCCTGAGCTGTCTTTAAAGTTATGCTGCTACAGGCTTAGACTTTTGGAGGACATAGGGAACCCCATTTCATCATTCTGCTTCATTCTCTCTCTGTTCTCCTATTCTGCAGAATCTGTTTGTTCAATCTCTAACCTCCTCTCTCTGCTTTTCCTCAGAGTAGCTTTGCCTCGTCTGTTCCTGTTTGGCTGTGACGTCATCCAGGAAAGAAACATCAGCTGTGCTGCTTCCATCAACACCCTTGTTTGTAGATGTTGGAGATCGGCCTGTCTTCAGGTGTGGTCCTGTTTCTCTGGCCGTGACTGAGTGGATGTGCTCTCTTCATCCTCTGGCATGGAAGCTGCCTTGGAGCTCGTCTGCCTGGCTGTGTGTTTCCTGGACGGGGCCGCCTTTTAACGCTGCTTTTTGTATCTCTGCTTCTGTCTCCTTGAACCCCAGTCGGCCTCGGCAGATGGCCGCTCGCACTGAGCCTGGTTCTGCTGGAGGTTTCTTCCTGTTAAAAGGGAGTTTTTCCTCTCCACTGTCGCTACAAGCATGCTTAGTGTGAGGGATTGTATTTGAGTCAATGAGTCAATGAGTCAATGCAATCAACTGGTTTTCCTTAGATAGAAAACTTTGTATCAATTTGACTGTATGATCTGGTTGAACTGTAAAGTGCCTTGAGAGGACATGTGTTGTGAATTTGGCGCTATATAAATAAACTGAATTGAATTGAATTGAAAAGCTATATAATTTATGGAGAAATATTCAAATGTATTATATTTAAGAACCTGGGGAGTTTTAGTATTTAATAAGTCTTTACATGAATGATAAAGCTCCAATCTTACACTTCTTTTTAAGAATAATGGTAGACCTATAACAAGAGGAGAGATGAGAAAACAAAAAGACTAAGAGAACAGACAAAACGAGAGAAGAAAAGTTGACTGAAGGGACAAAGAGTAAATCTAAGTACAGAAAACTAGAAGGGCTGTAAGCAGAGTAAGCTAAATAGGCAGAAAGATTAGAAGAATGTGGGGAAAAATAGGAGGGAAGAAGATAAACAAGACTGAATGCATGAATAAATGAACCCACCCTTTAATACTGCTGCTACTGCAAGTACTACCACTTTTTTGTTGGAAATGCTACCACCAGTAAGGAGAAACCAATCCCTCTGGTACACTTGACTTTTATTGCTTTAATAGGAGTAAATATGTAAAAATAAAACCATAACTGGAGGCCTTACTTCATTATCTCATATTAAGATACTCTAAATTGACTTATCAGTGGCTGACACAGCCATAACATTTCAACTTGGCTTTCAGTACCTCTCACTTCTTACAATTATCTAATTTAAATAATTTCCCTAATACAGATTTACCCTAAACATGACTGGTTTAATTTGATTTAACGTGAGACATGAGGGGAAAATGATATGACTTCAAACAGTGATCTGAATTTCAACTATATCTATATCATCAGATAAATTTAATAAAAAGTTAGTACATTACAAATCTGATACATACAGTACAATTTGCAGCATGGTGCTGAGATATAATGTCCCTGATGTAACAGGAACAACTCCCCTCTAAAGTCATACCCCTGCAAAGGAGTTTATATAAGGAAATTATTTCATTCAGCTTCCTTTCACCAGTGTGATCATAGTTGCTAACCTTTCCTAAAATTCAGAAGGAGCTGATCCTAGGGACCGTCCTTTCCTACAATTTAGAAGGAGCAACTGCAATGACCACCCTTTTCTACGATTCAAGAGGAGCTGATCCTGGTGATTATCTTTTACTGCGATTCAAAACAAGTTGAATGCAGTGATTCGTGGACCCGCCTGCTACAGCAGAGGAGAGCTATCCAGCTATGGACGACCTAAATCTAACTGCTGAAGGAACACCAAGAGAAGCTGCCACTACCAGCTAACCTCATACCTAAAGGGAGACGTCCTGGGCCTCTGTGAGTAATAAAATTACCCCCTGCAAAGTTGCCTGTTATTATTGCGTTGG
Source organism: Cyprinodon diabolis (assembly GCA_030533445.1). Classification (NCBI taxonomy): domain Eukaryota; kingdom Metazoa; phylum Chordata; class Actinopteri; order Cyprinodontiformes; family Cyprinodontidae; genus Cyprinodon; species Cyprinodon diabolis. The sequence continues at coordinate 12,081,262 of CM060070.1, read as the reverse complement.
ATTAATCCAAATCTCTTTTAGAGCTGCTGTTGGACGAACGGAATGGCCCGAAGACGGGGTTTGAGCCAACCAAACCAGGCAAGAAAGTCCCACATCCTTTATGAAAAGCAATACAGCAGTTCAACATAAAAATGATGATAACGTGGTTTGGTTAAAAGCTGTCATGCATAATCATACCAAGAGGTGAAGTTGGTTAGAAGCCCAACACCAGACAAAACCAGACAACCAAGCCCCGCGCGAAAGCGGGATCCAGCCCGGGGCTGAGCCTCCCGGAGCAGCTGAGAGACGCTGGCCGAAAACAGAGTCCCTCAGTCAAACCTTGAGCTAGATCCCGCCGACCCAGCGGAGCCCGAACATCCAACCCCCAAGCAACTCGGTAGATTTGTGTATTACAAGAAATAGCGATTTTTCAATATTCATGTTTTAACACAACAGTAGATAATTCAGTTGTATTTATGTCTAACTAAGATATCCCAATATATATATTTTTTAAATGTGTAGTTAATTGTAAAAATATACTGGGAAGCCTCTCCGTTCTGAAGTCCGCTTCCAGTCTCACTTGGTCTAAAGTGATCCTTTTAAGGGTTGGAGGGCACTTCCCCCTAGCTCTTATAACTATTGGGACACACTATTCTTACACATGAACGTGCAAAACTGAGTGCTAGGGACCAAACCAAGTGAGAGTGAGAGAAATGGGACTGGGCCTAAGAATCCTGGTGAGTGAGCAAATTACAGGTATCATTAATCAGTTTTTAATGATTAATTAGTTTACCCTTGCTTTGAATTACCTATTAATCAACTACAACTTCCAGTTATATTTATTTAAAACATTCATAGTGTTCTGATAAATTGCACAACAGTGGTGATAAACCAAATAGATCTGCTATTCTTAACAAACTTTGCTCTGTTAATTGTGATTTTTTTTTTTTTGTAATGTGATAGCATTTTACTATTTTCATAAATTCTATTCTCGTTTTTCCATTTGAGGGATTTGATGGTCAAGCTAACCAGGGGAGTCATGATTATAGCACATGCCAAAAAAGGTGATTCCACCTCTTCCTTGTTTTGAGGTTGTGGGAGAAGAACTTGAATCTTCCTGAACTTATATGAAGCTTAAGTAAAATTTCAATCTGGTATAATCTTATCAGCTTTACCTGAATTACTTGCGATGTTCATTGATCAACTCCAGCCAATCAACTTGGAGTCACACCTCCTCCAAAGCCAGTCATCCTTCAATATCCCCTTTTGTTTAGCTCCTAGCCCAGCTACTCTCACCAGCACACTAGTGCACTTTTACCCCCCTCCGCCCCATCTCCTCAGATAATTCTGTCCCTCTCACCCTTTGGCTTATTTCATAGCCAGTGTCCAGGTCTTTATCTGCTTCTATCATCTTGAACCCCAGTTTGCCTCAGCAGATGGAAGCTTACACTGAGCCTGCTTCTGCTGGAGGTTTCTTACAGTTAAAAGATGTTTTCTGTCCACTTTCACTACTACTATGCTCAGTCTGAAGGATTGCAAAGTCAATGAGTCCTACCAATCAGCTGGTTGGCCTTAGATAGAAAGATGTGAAGAATCTTATTGTTACGTATTTAAATACATTGAATAATACTTTTACAATTGCAGCTTGTCTCTTCGTGGGTCTTTTCAGATTGAAATTACATAATCTATGGAACTCAATGTTTATGACACGTTTATGTTTTACAGATAAATATATGTATACAGATAAAGAAGCATCGGATATATATATATATATATATATATATATATATATATATATATATATATATATATATATATATATATATATATACTGTACTAGGTCAGGAGATGTTTCTTAAACTGGGTCATTCAAGCTTTTTATCAAAAGAAAATTAGCTAAATTAGCTGAACAACAAATCTAGATAAATAACCCATTAAAGTCTCAGGGAAGGCCAATTGTTCTTCTTTCACAAAAACTGTGAGAAACCATGTTACATACACACTCCTGAAACACAAAGATGATAAATGCAGATCTTTTGCTTTGTGTTTTTTGCTAAATATTGAAGGTTGTCCAGACAACTATATCAAATATGCTTACATTATGTTAGAAAAAATTAGACCATTTATTTATGGCGAAATCTGATCTTTCGTTATCTGATACTTTCGGGTCTTAGAAATTAATTTTCACCTTCTTTGACTAATTCAGTAATTCTAATTTATTTTGGTAACATTGGAATATTTAAGACGTGTTGCCTGAAATTATCTCCTGAAATATTTCATCTGAGTTGAGCTTTTTGTAAGCTTTGGATGACTTTGATGATGTGTATCAGAGAAGATATATTTATCTTAAATTCAGCTTAGTTATTTATCTTTTTTGCTTTTCATTGACAAGCTTTAACTATGGAATTTGTTAAGAGGAAAGAAAATAAGTCCAAGATTTACCTCTGTAAGTGCAGTCCCTACCGGTAACCTCAGGGGTAACTCACCTCTTTAATATTATAATCTCACCCCCAGATATTTTTTTAAATGCCATCAAAGCGTTTAGCTCCAAGAGGTATTTAGGATGTTGCAGCTTGCTTAGCTTAGCAATACTGAAGAATGGACAGGGAGTAGCTGTAAGTTGGTAGTGGGGGTTATGGTACCTGTAACTCCCGTACCTGTAACAAAGGGATGTACCGGAGTGCACTGTTTTAACAATAAGGAAAATTTTAATTGCCACAATATAATCACTTTACTTTGGAAGAAATAGGACAGTTTTGAGGCAGTTATTGCAGATTTCTCAATAAAGATGTTACATCAATTTTAAGGTACAAATTTGACTGAATTGAAGATTTAAATTATATAATACTCTGTCAAATATAACTATGTAATAAATGTTTCCCTTTCCTAGATGCATTAATGAAATACATTATACTTCAGATTGCAATCTGATTTACTAAGATGCACCCATAAGATATCAGTTTAGACCTAACAGTCAGGAAGATATAGGGTAAAGGTATTGTGGAGGAATTTCCTGAATTTTTTTAAAAGACCCGCCCTCTCCACTTAAAAATAAAATGCACATGTACAACCCTGTACCCGCTCCCGAGGGGGAACGTCTATTAAACACGTGTGAGAGCTTGCACGAGCCCATTTCTCTTTGTGCACGCTCTGTTTAAAAGTTGCTGTTCTCAAAACTCATACAAGCTTACTGTGCCCAAACATCCACCCTAACCCCTAAATCCCTCCATCTCTATATAGAGAGGGTACTATATAGTGGACTTTTTAGCAAACTCAGTTAACTTACCGTTCAGACGGATGATTACTGATTTTTGCTCCCCATTGGTCACGTAACTCGTTGTCCACTGGGCGGTGCCTGTGCCATCTTTTTTATGAGAGAGGCCACGAAAGGGGGCCGCTGTTACAGGAAATGCCATAATGCTTTGCAGGGACAGCTCTCCAGGCAAAGCATTCCGGGATATATATGTCCCTTCTGAGGCCTTTCTTTTCTTATCATATACTTCCTAGACACTTTTTCTCTTATGACCCTTGGCCATTATCAAAGAACTATGGTGAGAAAGGTAAGCTTCAGTGACTGTCTGAAACCAAAGCTCACCACAGATATATGCCTGAAAGCAATCTTGCTCAGAGAAAGATAACGGGACAAGCACATAGGACGGCCTTACATAAGCATATCACCAAAATCATTGACAAACAGGAGGACCACTGACTTAGATGATCCATCCAGAAATAAAAGATTTTCCTCTATACCTTTAACATTTAGCATTTACTTACAAATAATAAACATACCACCGCCACACTACTCAACAGGCAAAGACACAGAATTAATTAATTCAACTTAACACGTTGCACATCAGTATCACTTTGCTACAGTAACCACAGACTGGTAAGAAACGTTCATCATCTGTAGTATACTGCACGCACGGAACTGCATGTGTTTTCTCCAAAATGGTTTACACATCCCCTTCTCATGCACAGTTTCATTGTGTGGGCTTCTATCAAGCCTGTTATTACGAGAAACACCAAAGCACCTGTAACAGTCAACCACCTCCACTCCCTGTCAAGTTAATAATGTTGATGGCCTTGAGAAGAGATCGAAACATGGCTCCAAAACATGAAAAAGATCAACTATCTGTGAAATTGGCTGTTATGGTTTGTGCTTGTTGTTTTTCAGTACTAACATGGTACTACATGACATACATTAAAATGATCACTCAGAAACATGTTACAGTTTTTTCACAGCATCACTGTGAAAAATAAAAAAGATACTGAAGTGACACGTTACACATTAGGACTGCAGTTTTGAAAGTTAAAGCAAAAGAAAACAATTTATAAAGTGGAGGCAACATTTTAAGAGTGCTGTTTGCTTAACAGCAGGAACTCAGTTGTCCCAAACATTAAATCTAAGCTCACCACATACTGTAAGTGCAGAGTAGAGCACACAGAGAGAGCACCTTTATGGGATGAACATTATATTGCTGTCCTTGCATAAATAAAAGTTAGTTATTGTGGTTTGAAATGAAGAATAAAATAACCAATAGCTGTATATTGATTTTTCTATTGCCGGAAGCAATGTGAAGACACACCCCTCCGGCGGTGGTTTTAAAAACCCTAGCTTCCTATATAACCGTTCTATTTTGCCGGTGTCCCAGTGCCACTCAAAGGCTAGGCAATGCGCTTCTAGCTGAAGGCTACTCTACGTAACAACCAAATCCCTCCGAAGAAGTCTGTGCTCGCTTGACCGAGTCAGACTGCCATTTTCCTGCGATTCAGAAGGTGCTGAACACATTGTTTTAATTCTTCTTGCGATTCAAACCAAGTGAACGCAGTGTGTCCTGAATCCTGCTGCAGCAGAGACATAGCAGAGCTAATCCAGCTCTGCTAACCGCCGAACAACGGGGGCCCCGATCACTGTTCGCCGAAATAGCCATTAGAAGCTGCCGGACCATGACTTCCTGTGAGACGAAGGGACGGAGCATCGTTACAGAAGTGCTGCTGGAGGCTATGTACTAACCACCGTAGCTAATTGGGAGACATCCTGCATACCGTCAGTTATAAATTAACCCCCTTGCAAATCGCCTCTTATTGTTGCATTGGATTGATCCAAAATTTCTTTGGACAAATTGTAATTTCTATGTATTTTTAAGCTATTTTTTTTTGGAATTAATCTGCTTTTATCATTAACATGTTTATTGTTTACTTTGATTCACCCATGTTTGCTTATTGATGGCCCCATATTTGTAAATCCCTGTTATTGGATGGAATTGAGCAACACAATTGTACATTAATATCAAATAATAACTGGGCTGTAAATAACTGGATATTTATTGATAAATATAAATATTGATAATCAGATAAATGATGGCACAGCTGTTCTCCTCATCACCTCGCAACATGGAGGTCCTATACTAAAATCTATATTGAAGTCTTTTTGTGATTTTCATGTTCCACATGTGTAGACATAAGGTAAATGCAGGTATTGGATCATTGTACCATCATTTAAAACCATAGTTTAGGTTAACTGACCTTGCAAAATTAAAAATTAAGAGAAACCAACTGAATGAATGCAGAATATTTAGAGTAGTAAAAGCAAACAGCAAAAAGACTTAGATCGGAAGTTCAGGTGATAGGAAAACCACTTTGTCAGATTAAGCTGCCAATCAGCCTTGGATAATTATAAGATACATCACTTGTAGCTCAATCAGCCTTTACTGAAACTTAATCGTTTTATGGTCTATTAATTGTTTCTTGCATAGATCTTTATGTGTGAGAACACTATCGTTATTTCCACTTAAATAACACAGCACATGGCTTAGATTGTTTAAATCTGCCTAATCAATTGTACAGAAACTATACATAAGATCTTCCTTTCTAAAACAAAGGCTTCTCTGTTTTCATACTATAAGATATGAATTTTGATGTGGACATTGATATTGGCGCGTGAACATGAAATAAGCAATGAGGGATTTGGTAAAATTCTATGATCACTTCGGAGGCCAGACAACTTTTTTTCAATTCAGGCAAAGTCTTTGTGCAAATTAAGGTGCCATCAATATAACAGTAACATGGACTCAGCAAAAAAAAAAAAAAAAAAAAAGGCCTTCAGGTGGAAAACCTAACTGCTCTTTTGGGAATAAAATATGCCATTTGAAGGCAGAAAGTATTTATCAAGCCTTAAATTGATAATGTCAACAGCTGGCCTTAGAATAGCTTTCAGCAAAATTCAGCTTTTGTAGCTAAACTGTGCTTATTTCATAGGGAGAAAAAAAATCATTACTTGAGCAAGAGACAAATTATCTTTAGATTTGAAATGGACCATTTCTTTGAATAACAGTTTTCCTAATGAGTTATCCCCCACCACCCCACCTCCTGCCTCCCTGCTCTTACACTCGCTTGTCTTGCTATTAGTGCCCAGGGAGTTCACTGCAAGCTGCCCGAATGCCAAGCTGCCTGAGTGATTAACTAAGGCTTGGGGCTGACAGGGAAAGGTACAACTGATAGAAGCAAAGGAGGTGGGGTGTTGGTGGTGGGATGGAGGTGGTATAATGTGGGACTCTGTTTTGCTAGGCAGCAAGGACAGAAGATAATATTGGAAGAGTAAGAGAGGTAGTAGGGAGGAGGGGAATCTTGGGAGCATAGTACTGATAAATAATGAGCAGAGTAAATGCATGTGGAGAAGACAAGAATGACTAGTGCTGGGAATCCGAGGAGAATTAAAGATGGAAAAATAACAATACAAGTATAAGTGATGAAACCATAGGCTATTTTTTTCCTTTTTGGGAAGGGGTGTGGATTGTAATAGAAATGAAGGGAATGATGCAAGAGCAAGGTAAAGGATTATAGAGCATCATCCATGTGAGAAATGTGATAAGTAAGGGAGGCTTGGAGAAAGAAGAAAAAAAAAACAGTGCAGAGGACTGCAAGTGGGAGTCCCACAGGGCATAGTGGTTAAGTCTATGTAGTGATAGAGGCTCAAGCAAAACTAATGATGTGGTCCAATTGAGAATGGGCCATTTGAGACCAGTTTGTATCTAATGGATGGCGCAGTTGGCTGTGCAGGTGTTTCAGACAGCCTTTGGAAAAGTTCTCCCTAAAGCCCTGGAACGTACAAAATATCTGAGTGTATAAGGTCTCCCTCTATCATGCAATGATAGGCAGTGCTTTGTTTTCTACTTACCAGCCATAAATGCTGTGAATCAAAGTGACAGTTATGTGCCGAGGTCCATGAGGAGCTGGTGGGAGGGCACGGTTCTACAGATTACTCTTCTGCAGTTGTATTGAGCTCAGCATGTAAACTGGCTCATTAGCACATTGTAGCCATTTATGACAACAGACAAGAAAAAAATCTGCTTTTTCCTCTTGCTGCTGGCCCCGATACGCTGGTTGTGTTTTAATGTGGCTCCCTCTGGGATACCAGTTGACTTTTTAAAATTAAAAGTTTGGTGTTCAAAAACTTCAAGATAGAATTTCTGACAGATTGATTCTAATTTTGCTATGTGTCAGGATTTTAGGGGAAGGTAAAAGATGATAATTTATTTTTAACTTAGATTGCAACAGTATTTACCGTATCTCTGGTATGTATGAGAAGTCACGATTTTAGTTTGCTGTATGGCTGAGTTTTCCACTTAAATCTCTTTACACAAATAAGCCAACGGAGAAGCCCTTGGTCAAGAAAAGGATTAAAATGACTGCCAGCACATTTCCTAAATCATTATGCATTAGCTGAGAATAGAAGGCATATCACAAAAATGTTTTTTTTTTTTTGTCTAAAAAGCCTCAAGAAATCCAACAATTTTTGTGGTAATAACTATTGAAAAATTCTGAGGGAACAGTTAAGATTCGGGATTAGAGTAGCATTGCACATTAATTTTCTTTCCCATATAAAATCATGGTGTCTTTTTCCCTCTTAGAAAATGCTTGTCTTTGTGTTTTGTTACCTTATTAGTCTTCCCATTCTGCCTCTGCTGTTGATATTTTCCATATATGACAATGTGACAGGCAGTGGAAAATCACTGGGTACCTTCAGGTGAAAATGTGTCACAGAGGACTGATGAGGAACTAGACTGAAATAATAAATCTGCTAATAAAATGTATACTGCCATTTCTCTATATTACTTCAATAACTGTGGGTATTGCAATCTATAATATTAATGTGTGGGTGAATATTCACCAAAAACGGGAAAACTGTAGTATATATTTATGTTTTAGTTAATCCAAAAAGAAAAGTTACATCTTTGACTATTGAGGTGGACTTTACAAAGCTTGTTTGCTCAGAAGCCAGGAGCCTAACTGGTGCGTCTGCTTATGCTCACTTACCACTCAAACATACATCCTTACATTTTCTATTTTGGTTTTGGAAAAAATAACCATTCTCTTTTTTTTCCCCTTACCTAAAAGAAAAAGAAATGTCATGGAGCGTAAAACTGCAAAGGAAGCGAGTGTGAAAACTGTACAAAGGATGATTCACAGACTTCAATCAAAATATGCCATTTTTAACTTTTATCTTTTGATTCCCTGCAGTGACATTAAACTGGGTTATAAAACATAATATTCCGTGTACATCAAGAAGAAAATGCATTGATTAAAGAGCAAACCTTAGTGAAAAAGTTCTGCAAACTAAGTTCTTGTATAAGGGTTTTCATTAGGGCTATTTATTGCATTTTCCCCAACAACTAAACAGAGCTACCGCTGAAAAATGCACAATCCATAGGCATTATCATGACTATGGCTGCACTGAATAAAAGACCGACATAAATGCCTTTGCACAGTACAGCCAATTATTTTCCTTTCCAAGAGAGTGCTGCTGTGCTGACTCAAATACTGACATACTCAGCGACAGTGTTTGAAGATATTTTTTGTTACATCACCTTCCCTCTCTAAGAGAAAAAAATACATTTCTTCATCAAGGATGAGTCTTGAAAATTGAAATATTTTAATTATGCTATACACATTTTTTATTACAAATACCTTGAAGAACACACTTTAAATTTCCAATCTCTCCCCTCACCTCTGTTGTCAAGTAAGTCACATGGTAAATAGAAGAAAGAACCTCCAGAATTCTGAGATAAGATCTGAAAAAAGAAGATCACATGAGTTCATATAACATTAATTAAGCCTTACATTGCTATTTATAAAATAAGCACCCACTTCAACCTTTAACATGTTTCATAAAAAAAGATCGAGTAACGGCAAGCAGGTGTTTGTCACCACAGTGCTTTTCATCTGCTCACTAGCATTTCAAAGACCTGCTAAATCTGCTTAATTAGGAAGAAAAAAGATGCCAGATTTTTTAAAAGCTGTGATAACATGCTGGCTCTTCCTGTGTTTTAACTCTTTTTATAGTTGATGAGGACTAATATAAAATCTGAAACATTGAAGCTCCAAACTCATCTATCCTTTAAACTTATACTGCAACTTACTAACAAGTTAATGGGAAACCTTATTCACTGAAAGTACATCTTATCTTCAGAATGCATGTCTTTTGAAAGATATTTTACATTTTGATTTGTATGTCTCTGGTAGTAAAAAAAAATTCTGAGGTTTTAGAAAATATAATTGTTTTCTAAAACCTAAAAGTAACATAATTGATGGCATAATTACCCTTGAAAGAAAACATAAGCAAAAAATATTATTTCTAGTGAAGGAAAACTATAATTAGAAAAAAAAACCTGCATGAGTTCATCTACCTATTGCAACGCACATTATGATTCTCTAGCTACAGTAGCTTTTGTCTGACTAAATGCTGAATGATGAGTGTGTGTGTGGTGTTGGGGATTCAACCTACTTCAAAAAAAAATAAATAAAATAAAATAAAACACATGTTATTTAGGATGAGTCCCTGACATGTGGTCTGTCAATAAGTATTAACACCCTTAAAACTGTCTTTTATAGCATTATATAATGTATATTATTGGTATTGTCAATCATCACAGAGTGGTACATAACTTTGATGTGGAAGGAAAATCTAAATTTGATTATGTAGTTTATGTGTATATATATATATATATATATATATATATATATATATATATATATATATATATATATATATATATATATATATATATATATATATATATACACACATAAATAAAACTTTGAGATGTGTGGTACCTTCATTCAGATTTATCAAGGTCAGATTTTAAGGGGTCAAAAGTAGCAGCCTAAAGTATCTCCACAGCCGAATCTTTAAAATCTCTGTTATGCTTATTGGATGCTTCTTGATCAATTACATTCTCTGGCAAAAAATGCTTTTGGAAAGAATTGTATTTATTCTGAAATATAATCATAAACTCGATTTACTAATTAACTGACTCTGAAAGGCACCTTTTTTCTATTACACAGTAAAATTAAAGTCCTCTTCCTACTGTTTTTTTTATTATTTATTTTACTGGTGTTTTATCCTTAATTCCCCATTAGTGCATCTTCAGTGACATACTATCCTTTTTTTTTTTATTTACATTATACAGGAATGTGGCCAAGGAAGGTGATGAACTCATTCATCAACTGCATCAGGGCACTGGACACTTAATGGACAGCTCAACAGACTGCATTTACCCCGAGCCACTCAACATCCCTGGGGTTGTACATGAAGCTGTCGGTTTGCCAACTGTTACTTCACATGACCATACAGTCTATGATTCATTCAGGGCTGCCCTCCTGCAGGCCGCACAGCCACAGACGGTTCTATGATCTGGCATATATATGCGAGTCTGGCCCTTTATCGCTCATAATGTAATAGTGATCCAAAAGATCATCTCACAATTTGCTCTCCGATTTCTATTTTTTTATTTAGCTTCATATAACAATTTTACAAGAAACAAGCAAATGCCAGGCGTGTATGAGGACATTATGCAGGGCAAAAATAAATACAGGACAGTAACATTCAAAAAGTAACAGTATGTCAAAAAGGAGGAAAAATAAAAACAAATATTAAAATACTAAATTTGTTAAGTACATATTTTGTTTTAACTGCTTTTTGGTTTTCAAGTTCCTTTATTATCGTTTTGCTTTGTTAAAGTTATTTTTGCACTCTGAATTAAATCAGTTCTTCAATCGAAGGGCACGTCATTGTTTCCCAAACAGCTGATTGTCTGCTGAATGGAACCTTTTCTAGGATTTGGGTCAATTGTGAAAACTAGCCGAGTACTAGTTTAGAGTAGGTTAAAATGGTGACTACCCTTGCTAAGAATTAATCCAGAATTATCTTACCAGAAAGTCAGGATGAAACATGAAGTTGTCTTGCTAACCCAATATTCCTGCTTCGTGGTACAGGCCTCTGCAAAGTCCAAATATTCTGGCTTGATTAAGCTTCTAAAAGGTTTCAGAAAAACTGTTACAAAAAAAGATGTGATGGTGATTTATTCTGAGCAGCTGGGCCGCTACAACCTCATATGAATCAGAAATCAATGTTTGACAGTGATTCAGTGTTTTTCTCAGTGTTTGTTTTCTTAATTTTTTTTAATCAGCCTTTATTTAAACCACTAAAATGTGTTATTTAATCAGGTACTTAATTATTTGAACATTATTATGGTTGCCTAAACAACATAATTTTCTATGAGGAGACTGGATGTCATGCAACAATATTTTTGTATTCTTCTGCTAAATTATTTTAACTATAGTACATGATCTTAAATGATCCTCGTAAACCTGATGCAGTCCACCTGCGCAAAAGTAAGCTCGCATTCCCGAGAAATGTGAATCTGCATAATCATCGCACCAGTAATGCCAAATAAGGCTATAACTTCCCACGCTTGTTCATTCACATAAATAGGATTGAAGACAGAGAAAACAGACTTTACTAGTATTGAGATTGATGTGCTGATGGAGAGCTGAGCAGCAGAATTAAAGGACCAGCAAAACACAAGCAATGGGAAATAAATCATATGATTACATTACATGGTTTGCACTGTTACGGAAGTAAAAGAATAAATAAAAGAAAAATTATATGATCTGAAAACAGCGAATGAAAACTGCTGAATGAGGCAAAAGATGCATCTTTTGCTGTCAGTACTTAATATGAGTTCACCAGCAACCTATGCAAAACGTCATTTTTCTCAATCTCATTTTCCTCACAAATACTATACATACATTCATTCATCCCTTTATCCGCTCTCTACAGCTTTCCTACGATATAATTGATAATAAAAAATGTTAATACTGAAACTTAAAGTCAAGGAACTGCAATGGAGTCCAATAAATGCAAGTCTATTGGAGGGGTTTGAGCAGCAAGTTACTGAACTTTCCATCCATTTTCTGTTCCAGATGTTACAGTGGGGGAAATAAGTATTTGACCCCTTGCTGATTTTGCAGGTTTGCCCACTTACAAAGAATGCAACAATCTACAATTTTAATCATATGTACATTCTAACAGTGAGAGACAGAATCCCAAAGAAAATTCCAGAAATTCACATCATATGAAATTATAAAAATTGATAACCATCTGAAGAGGAAAAACAAAATAATTTTGATGTTCCTTCTATCTAAAAGATCTGTACGGTTTTGGTCTACAGTATTTTGTGACATTGAGTCTTTGAAAGACAGTTTATAAACAACTTTACTTAGTAGATAAATCTTTTCTCTAAAGAAAAGATTTTTCTTAGCTGACAACCTTTTTCGCTTCTTTAATCATTTCAGTGCCTAATCTTTTTTTGTCTTGTTATTACAATCTCTTGGTCGTTTTGCCTGATCACACAAATTCCTATTGCACTGATCTCCTGTTAGGTAATCAATCTTACCTCTGCAGAGGTGACTGGTTGTAAAGCAATGAAAAAGAACTCAGGATCAGCACAGATTATTTTATGAGAAGGCATTGTCCACCCACCTTTTATTTAATGACCTAAGGGTAATGCCTTATCCCAATTTTAAATACGTCATCAACATTATTGCCCATGGAATTATAAAGATAGTGGAGGAGATAACAGGGAGGGATACACCAGCTAATAACAAGATTGCTGAATTTGCCAGCAACTCATTTTTAATAATTGTTTAAATTATTTATTTTGTTAAAAGGTCAAAAGAGTCATTAGACTCAATACAACAATGCCATGTTCTTTTCAATAGTTAAGAAGATGTGCTGTTGTTGAAAGTATCAAGGAACCAATAAATAGTAGGATTGAAACTAACTTTGTTCGAGACATTAGATAATTTTCCTTTTTTCATCTTAATTAAAACACCATCTTTATTAATGATGTTCCCTTTGTCTTCCTATGTCTGGTATGGCACTCAGCATTTTTTTCCTGTGACATATAAAACTCTACATGTCATGTGTTGGAGAGACAGTTGGGTCGACCAGAGTTTAGACATACTGAGCTCTCTAATAATGAGCACAAGGAGACATCCACTGTAATACACTCAGAAATACTAGGCTTTACAAAACACTTGAAGAGATTGATGTCCCTCTGTCTTATTCCTGGTTTAGAAATAATGTATCTGATTATTATTTTATGCTTTGTTAACTATTATTTTGTCATAAATGTTACAATGGAAACTTAGAGGGATTTTTGAGTCAAAAAAAATCAGGAAACAATTGTGAAATATAATCTGAAAATGTATAAATACTATCCTGCCGAATTTAAATATAAAACTTCTTTTACATTGTTTCCTATCTTTACATATTTGTTTCGGCCTCGACATGCATATGTGAGTTAAAAGGGCAAAGTTAGGCAAATTTAAAGACCTGTCATGAAAATGATGTATGGGTCACTCACTAATTTGCAAATTTCAAATTCCCAGACAAAGGAAATACTTTTGCTTTGACATTACTATCTTTTATTTTCTTTTTCCATGCTATATAAACAGTCAGTGGGTTTTCCAGTTGTTAAACAAACTACAAATAAAATTTGTACAAAAGAAAGTTGGAGTGCTATGCAGGAGTTACTTGAAAAATTTTGCTTGCTAAGTTGAGTAATAATATATATAACCTTTGGAAAATCCAGGGTCAGCGGTCCGTTTCACCAAGCAGGTTTACAGAAAACTCTATGTTTTCTAAACCTGAAACATGGAAAATTATGACTTTTCTGTTTCCTCAACCTCTGTTTCGGTCACTGAGTAACATTCTCCCCTGAGCTAACCTAGTTGGGAGCAAGTTTTTTTCAGTAAACTAAGTGTCCTCTGTCTCCGCTCTCCTTACAGTCAATCACATTCTTTTATTTCCTGATTTTCCAAATAAAAAAGACAATTCACTAGGTCAGTTAGACACATAAGGTCTTAAAAATAAACATTTCATGTAAGTTTGATGAGTATCTTATTATTTTTCACTGAGAACTAAATATTTATAGGTAGAAGATTCTACATCTCAGTTGACAGAACCTGAAGTTTATTTTTTCTTGGTTTAGTTATTTTGAGAAATATGGGGATCATTTTATTTTACAAATTACTGAGATTACTTTCATATTACACAAAAGTAGATTAATACATTAACAAACCGTTTTTTATTCTTCACCTTCACCTGCTGCCAGATGATTTCACCTAGATACATTCATCTACTACCATTCAAGAAATTAACTCGTAATGTTATCATGATCTACACAACTATGGCACGCCGTTTTGATATGTACAGTATTAGCTTTGCTGAAGATGTATTCCTTATATCGGAAAAAAAAATGTTTTCCTCCTCAAAATGACCATTTCAAACAAGAGGACATTTTATGAATCCCTGTATTGTCTCATAATGGGCCTCTGCATTTTAACTAGGGCTAACGATTATTTTAAAAATCGATGAATCAGCCGATTATTTTTTCGATTAATCGATGAATCGGACAAAAAAATATTTTTTATATTAACCTCTTTATTCCAAAATAAACACTTTAGACAGAACAAAAAAGCACACAAGTACAGGTTGCTCATTAACTGTACTGGTGCAATATGAAAAATAAATGTTTGTGTTAAAACTATGCAAACTTACATGAGAAATGTAGCTGTACATCCACAAAATATAGGGTACTTTGTTTCATAAAGGGCATAAAAAGACAGGCATTTTTGTTTTTAAAAGCCCCTAAGGGGTTCAAACAATAGGTCCCCCCATTTCAACAAATGAGTTTTTTTTAGACTAGAAGAATTCTGCCTTTTAAGACAGGAAAGTATAGCAGTTAAAGTTGCTACTTGAGAAAATACTTAACCATAGAGATAAAAATAGCCCTGTGATTCAAATTATAATTTGTATTTGGAATAAAAATGAGAGAACTAGGGGTGCTAAAAAACACATCCTCCAAAGACAGATATTTACATGGGAATGTGGCATATTGACATATTACTGATCTTGCTGGATTTTATTCTGCTTTACTTCCATAAATTGCAGGATCTTCTTTACTTTATCTTTGCCAGAAGATTTAAACTTTAAAAGCCTTGCCCTCATAATTTGCAAGTTAATTTGTTTATAAAGAAAATATAAACGCTGCTTAAACTAATTCAATGAAATTAAAAGTAAAATAAGTAGCCAACCTTATCACTGTCTGTAACCTACTAACAAGGTAAGGAAAGCATCAGATGAGCTACCTGAGAAACTAACGTTATGTTTCCCCACTTTAAAACGAAACAAACATGGTTACTCATCCTGCTGATCAGCTCTCTTCACTGCCATCGAAGGCTCCAACATGTTTCCTTTTCAGGTGCTGCATTATAACAGTGGTGCTTGCGTGCCATGTTCATTTGTTTTGCATGTTACGACTTTTTTTCACTTTACAAAGCGCAGGCTATTTTAATTATTGTGATCAATTTGCGCCGTCAATCCCGGCGCATGCGCGCATCATTTGCAGTCTGGACGGGGTTGGGATGGGGGAGGCGCCCCACGGCAGCAGCTGCCACTGGAGGAACGATACATGCTTTCACGTAAGAGTCTCCAAAAGCCGACAGTGACACCGTAAAAAGTCGCCATATTTGTCGCTAGTCGCTTTTTTGAAAAATAGTCGCCGGAGGGGTCTGAAAAGTCGCTAAATATAGTGACAAAGTCACTGAGTGGGCAACACTGCACCTGCAGCGCTGCCGTATTTTTTTTCTTCCCCCGTTTCAGTCAAGTGGATGTGATGACGACGGCGGCGGATGACGCATTAATCGCGCTACACAACTAATCGATGATGAAATTCGTTGCCAACACTTTTAAAAGTCGATTTTTATCGATTTTATCGATTCGTTGTTGCAGCCCTAATTTTAACCCATCCCCTTTGGGAGCAGTGGGCTGACATTGTGTGGCGCCCAGGGAGCAGTGTGGGGTTAAGGGCTTTGCTCAGGGACCCAGAGTGTACTTGCAACCTTCTAAGAGCAAGGGCGCACTGCTCTAACCACTTGACCAACACTTCCCCGCTCCCTTCACATCTAGTATTGACTATTAAGAAAAATATTTCAGATAGTATAAATGAGTAGGCATATAAAACTTAATTCTTCCCAGTATAATTTATTTTATTTTTTTATTTTACTGAAATTCTGCTGCAAAAATGTAATTTAGAATTAAAAAGGCGATTTTGATTAGGAAGAGTCCTAATTTAGATGGAACAATACAGAGGAGAGTGCTTTTAATAAATATAAAAAATGTCCGGCCATAGACCATTTCATCACATTAACTTCAACAACAATCTTCTCCTTTGTCATTTTCCTCTCCTTTGCAGCTGTAGCACTGTTCCTCTGTTTTTAAACACATCTTCCTTTTTTTTTTTTATTCATTAAAATATCCAGTTCCTTTTGCCTGTTGATTCGGGGCTCCACTGACCTTTTAAACTTGTCATGCATAGGCTTAACTCTGAGTGGACCTAGTTAGAGTTGATTAAACTAATTTATAGCAGTCGCTGTAAAAATGAAAACTCAGAGTTCCCGACTTTTGGCTAGATCAATTTAGAATTGCAAACTTGAATCTGAATTTGTTAAGTTTGCTTTGTGAAATGGACCCCAGAACTTAAAACTGGGGTTTTACTTGGACATATACCCCATCTATTTTGTGGAGCTTGAAATGCAATATGGTTGATACTCTGTGCATACCCTTTACTTTCTGGACCTTAACTAATCTCCTTTTGTGTTTGTATAGTTGGCTACAGTGGTCTATAGTGGTAAACCAATTTTAAGGATTTAAGTTCAAGTCCATACTTTAGTCCGACCGGACCTCTGCAGTCTATTGTCAAACAGGTTAGTTAATTCATAGATTTCATAGATTACCAAATGCATGTTGTTTCTGGGTCTTGATTTTGATCCCATCTACATTAGGTATTACTATTACTTACATACATAGCTACATATGGTAGCTGTCATTCCTTTGCTTTTATTTACTATGTTTACAGTTATTTATTTACCCTAAAAGTATTGTTGTACTTCAACATCTAAATAACTGAGATTTCAAGAAACAGAGGTGATCCTACAGACTTACAAAATGGAACTATCACCAGTAGAGTAATCACTTCAGTAAAGAAAAGAACATGTCTGATTCAATACATGAACCAGTATTTTGAAATTATGGACATCATCAAAGGCCTGCAGGATATGAAAGTTTTTTTTTGTTTTTTTTTCTTGTTTTGTACTTTTCCTCCTCCATTACTCTTAGGGTATGTGGTATGAATAAAACATATTCTATGTTCCTTCAGACACTCAGGCAAAGCCAGAGCCCACCGCCCTGCTCAGGTGCATCTGCTTCAGGAATACAAACACTTTGCTGTACTATATTTATTCTTAGGATATGCTTTAAAGATACTCTAGTCATGTATTCTATCTCAGTGAGTCTGGATGTGTTCAGGTTTGTTTGAGATGGAGGGAATAACTGTGACCATCACTGAAAACAAGGAAAGGGCATTGCTGAGAGATTAGATGCGTAATATTAACCCATAATATTTATAGATCTAAAAATTGTATTTGCTATTTAACCAGTGTCAAAAAAAGACAAAATATTGCAGTGAAAGAAATGAACCCTTCTTCCCCACAATTAACTCTTTAATAACGCCAGTGGTGAGACACGTACCTTGTAACAGGGTAAAAGGAAATATAAGAACCTAATCTAAAATTGTAAGCTCTGATTAAAAACACTGTATTTTAACTGAGCAAGAAAATGATGTGTATTGTGCATTCAAGTAACTTCATTCATATTAATTGAACTGCTGCAGGCAAAACCAACAAAAAAGGACAAAAGAAGGAATGTAAGGGTGCAATCACACCAAGCATGCTGTCCACGGCAAGAGCGGTGGATTTACATAATATCCCTATGCAGTCCTTGCATGCAAGGGTGGTGAAGCGGACAGCTGTGAATTCCGAGCGTTGAGAGCAGTCAGCACTGTTGTCAGGGTGCTCTCTCTAATGTGAGCTTTTTTTGTTGTCAGAATTGAATATAGTGAAAGGTCATGATTTTTGTCCTGCTTGGTTGTGCTGCTCTCTCCCTCTCCTGCTGGTTGCTCTTTTTTCTCTCCTGGGCTGCTCCCTATTTAAACACCTGCTCTTCACCTGCTCAGTATGAAATTGTCTGCATTTTTACAGTCTTCAAGTCCTGCTTCATGAGCTGAGTGTACTCATGACACTGCCTGTCCCTGACCACCACATTTGCCCAGACCTTACCAGTAACTATGTTGAGCTTTTCTTCTGATCTGTTGCTGAACCTTGCCTAAACTCTAAACCTGATTAAGCCCACCGGATTCTGGAAGTTATTTAACTGAGTGATCTATTCAATTCAATTCAGTTTATTTATATAGCGCCAAATTCACAACACATGTCATCTCAAGGCACTTTACAGTTCAACCAGATCATACAGTCCAATTGATACAAAGTTTTCTATCTAAGGAAAACCAGTTGATTGCATTGACTCATTGACTCAAATACAATCCCTCACACTAAGCATGCTTGTAGCGACAGTGGAGAGGAAAAACTCCCTTTTAACAGGAAGAAACCTCCAGCAGAACCAGGCTCAGTGCGAGCGGCCATCTGCCGAGGCCGACTGGGGTTCAAGGAGACAGAAGCAGAGATACAAAAAGCAGCTGTAAAAGGCGGCCCCGTCCAGGAAACACACAGCCAGGCAGACGAGCTCCAAGGCAGCTTCCATGCCAGAGGATGAAGAGAGCACATCCACTCAGTCACGGCCAGAGAAACAGGACCACACCTGAAGACAGGCCGATCTCCAACATCTACAAACAAGGGTGTTGATGGAAGCATCACAGCTGATGTTTCTTTCCTGGATGACGTCACAGCCAAACAGGAACAGACGAGGCAAAGCTACTCTGAGGAAAAGCAGAGAGAGGAGGTTAGAGATTGAACAAACAGATTCTGCAGAATAGGAGAACAGAGAGAGAATGAAGCAGAATGATGAAATGGGGGTCCCTATGTCCTCCAAAAGTCTAAGCCTATAGCAGCATAACTTTAAAGACAGCTCAGGATAACCTGAGCCACCCTAACTATAAGCTTTATCAAAAAGGAAAGTTTTAAGCCTAGTCTTAAAAGTAGACAGGGTGTCTGCCTCATGGACTAAAACTGGTAGTTGGTTCCACAGGAGAGGAGCCTGATAACTAAAAGATCTGTCTCCCATTCTACTTTTAGAAATTCTAGGAACCACTAGTAAACCTGCAGATTGAGAGTGAAGTGCTCTGTTAGGAACATAAGGAACAATCAGATCTCTGATATAAGATGGAGCTTGGCCATTTAAGGCTTTATATGTGAGAAGGAGGATTTTAAATTCTATTCTTGATTTAACAGGAAGCCAATGAAGAGAAGCCAGGATAGGAGAGATATGATCTCTCTTTTTAATTTTCATCAGAACTCTGGCTGCAGCATTTTGGATCAGCTGAAGGCTTTTAACTACAGTTTGTGGACTTCCTGATAGTAAAGAATTACAATAGTCCAGCCTTGAAGTAACAAATGCATGGACTAGTTTCTCAGCATCACCCCTGGACAGGAGATTTCTAATTTTTGCAATGTTCCTCAGATGAAAGAAGGAAATTCTAGAAACCTCTTTGATCTGGGATTTAAATGACAGGTCCTGATCAAAAATAACACCAAGATTTTTTACTTTATTATCTGAAATCAGTTTAATCCCATCCAAATGAAGTGACTGGCTAATCAGCTTCTTTTTCAGAGACTCTGGTCCAAAGACTATAACTTCTGTTTTGTCTGCATTCAGAAGCAGAAAGTTAAGAGTCATCCAGGTTTTTATGTCTTCAAGACATGCCTGTAATCTATGTAATGGGTTAGCTTCATCTGGATTTATAGACAGATATAGCTGGGTATCATCAGCATAACAGTGGAAATTAATCCCATGCTGTCTAATAACTCTACCGATTGGGAGCATGTATAAAGTAAAGAGAATTGGTCCTAGCACTGATCCCTGTGGTACTCCACAGGTAACCTTTGAGCGTGTTGAAGATCTATCATTAACATAAACAAACTGAATTCGATCAGATAGATAAGATTTAAACCAGTCTAGTGCTGTTCCTTTAATTCCAACAAAATATTCAAGTCTTTCTAAAAGAATATTATGGTCAACTGTATCAAATGCAGCACTAAGATCCAACAGGACGAGCACAGATACAAGTCCATTATCTGAGGCCATGAGAATATCATTAGTGACTTTCACCAGAGCTGTTTCAGTGCTATGATGAGCTCTAAAGCCAGACTGAAACTCTTCAAAAAGTTCATTATGGTGTAAGTGGTCTATCATGCCTTACCCTAAGCAGTTGAAGGACCTCAAACTGTTGGATTGTGGAAGTTAGTTCCCCTGCTCTCTGAAGATCTCTAGGCCCTTTTCTCGATAGAACCCTGCACTGTTGGAGCTTGACTTTGAAACCTAGTAATTCCCTTTGACTTTCATCTCTTTTTTTTTTTTTTCCAGAATCACCAGAGTAACCTGAATTAAGCTGGACTATTCCATTGCCTACTCTTTAGTGTTTAAAATAAATATTTTTGAGCTCCATCTTTTTCTTGGCTGTGGTTGGTTTCTGACTCTTTACACCAAGCACGATCCATACCATCAGCTTATTTGTGCATGCACAACCAGATATACATCCGATTTCAATAACTCTTTTATGACTTCTGAGACAATTTTTATACTTTTTAAATTTTCTCCGTTAAATTGCTTGTCTGACATCATCATCAGACATGCTCAGAGTAGTCCGGCAAAATATTACTAAGCTATGTTTATTTGCATTTCCTTTGTTTCCATCTTCAGGTTACACCCTCTATACCATAATGTTAAGACGAAAGGAAAACATAAAACTCAAAAATACTTGATCTATCTTTAAATCCAAAGCCAAAAAGTTAACTCCCGGAAGTAGTGTAGGATCTCATTTCTAGTACAGATCGGGTCTTTACAAAATAGAATTGAGGGCAACCCAGATGTATATTTGGTTGTGCATAGGCAAATGAGCTGATGGTACGGATCGTTCTTCTGGGACGTATCGGGTTAGTAACAATGCTCTTAAGAGGATTTTAGGTAGCATCCTGTCATCCTTCCTTACCTCCAACACAGACCCATACCTACCACTAGCTCTACGCGGCACGGTGCTCTCTGCCTGGCTAGATATAAGGAAGTAGCACCAAATGCGACCATCATCCATATGCAGCTGTTGGAGTCTGTGGTGGTAATCTCCACACTGGTTCTGTATCTCGAGAATTAGCTGGACCCATTTTCGATGACACCTTGCATTTGGACCAAATGATGCTGCTAATACCCTGTCACTTACCGTGTCTGTTATACAGTATTGGATTTAGCAGAGGGCAAGATTTAGCAAAGTCCCCTACAATTTTAAGCATCGATCTTCGTACTAGAATATTCTTTCTGTTGTGATTTGTAGACATTAAGATCTAAAGAGCGGCATCATCTCATGGTTAGAACCTGTAATTCAGTGAAAGAGTGGAGTCAAAGTAAAAAAAAATATGCACACCCAGGAGAAGGAGGGGGTCACTCAAGTGGCTCGAAGTTGGAGGGGATTTTGCTGGGAGTTTCAGGGAAGTGGTCTGCTTTTCGGCTGGCGTTTGACTGGGAAGGGTCATTTTGAATGGCTGCTACTGTATACGTGTAGTTTAAATTTAGACGAGACTAAACCTGGTCCTGACCAGGCTCAGTTCAGTGGATCAGTTGTCATAGTAACAGTCTGTATCATAATGAGCAAGCTTTAATGAATTCAGTTCAGTTATTTATATAGTTCCAATTCACAACACAAATCACCTCAAGGAACAGAGACAATTCAAACAGATCATACAGTCAGACTGGTTCAATGTTTTCTGTTGAACCAATGTAAAGGAAAACCAGCTGATTGACTCAAAAGCAATCCCTCACACCAATTATGCAGTGACAGTGGAAAAAAAAACCCATCTCTGATGCTGCTGCTATTTTCAAATATCCATTGGGTGCACAGTTTTAAATCATTCAAACCTTTTACAGTGCAGTATTTTATTGTTTATATTTTATCTTTTCATTATTATGTTATTCTTATACATTTTTTCTAAGGTCTTCATTTGTTTTACCATTTTTTCTATAATCTGTTTGCTGCTGTAAACAGCAGAATTTCTCCAGTAGAACAATACAGGGATTTTCTATTCTATTTTATTAACCAGCTCTACAGAGGCCCCTGTCCAGGAAACACACAGCCAGGCAGGTGAGCTCCAAGCCAGCTCTTATGTAGGAGGATAAAAGAAAGTACATACAGTTAGTCACAAATTAGTGCACTTTATGAAACCCAAATGAAAAGAAAATTGGCCAAACTTGGACAACTATGTCCTACTTACAAACTAAGCCACTTTTATTAAAAACTCCTCTGATCTTAGTCATATCTTTTTGGGATTGTTATTCTTTCATCCATCCATCCATTATCTGACACACTTTATCCCTAGTGGGGTCGCAAGGGGTGTTGGTGCCTATCTGCAGCTGTCTATGGGCGAGAGGGGGGTACACCCTGGACAGGTCGCCAGTCCATCGCAGTGCTGTTATCCTTTCATGTAAGTTAAATTATTTTTGTGGAAATAAGTTGCAGCCTCAAATATACACTTTACTGACATTTTGAGTTCTCCTGTAACATAAGTTACAGGCTGAAGGCTGCAGCAACAGAAGACACTTATCATTAACTTGAGCTACAATAATTCACTTGTAGCATCATTCAAAAGATAAAGTTATAATTGCTGGATTTCTTCTCGAGTCTGCTACGGGAATCAGAGATGACGAGAAAATGAAACCATTGACAGAAATGTCAGCACTTATTTGCTGCTGCTGTACATGTTGTGATGAAAATAATATCCTGGAAAAAAAGTGTAAGTAGTTTATTTTCGGTGACAGAGCAATATATTTAAACCAAGTCATTCAAGTAATAGCAGACAAAAATCAATCCAGGGGCAAGAAATATGTCGTAGGTTATACATAATGTATAAGCCTCTATTTCAGATGAGAGTTAAATGATCCTTCATATATCGTATCCTTCCATTGTATCTTGGTATGTCAAGACCACACCTGCCGAGATAAATAGAGATACATGATAAGCAAAGTTTTTTTTAGCTAAACAATTCAGGATTGTTCCTTATATTATGCTATTATGTGTTTACTGTGTACTAAAAGTCATACTGAAATCTGAGTTAATAGCAGTTAAAGGATTTTTTTAAAAAATGGTTTAAAGGTTCTATATATTGCTTTTTTTCAAGCCTTCCAAAATGTTTTAGAAGCAAATAGTTTTACCTGTTTGTAATTTACCTAAACAGCTTGTATCCAAATACAAACAATAACCTCCTGTGATTTGGTGATGTTTTATTCCCTCATACTCTTCAACTTTGAATAAGAAAAGGAAGATGAAAAAAAGAGACTATTCTGTACAGTCTTCAAAACACTACCAAGTCAACAATCATTCAACCTTTTTTGTGCAGGAACTAACACATCTCTTTAGCTTAGGTTTAACAGGTAATTTCCCCCCAAATCTGATAATTCAAGTTGCAAATAATACTTCATTCACACCTTACAGGTGCTAAATTAGCACTCTGTGCCCTCAGTTGAACTTAAAAATCAAAATTTCAGACTGATGCTCAGTGTTGGGAAAGTTCTCTTTCTACGTGAACTAGTTCAAAGTTCAGTTCACACATTTTAAAATGAACTAGTTCAGTTCATAATTCAAAATTTTGAACTAAGTTCACAGTTCCAAAAAATGAACTAGTTCAGTTCTTTTTTTTTTTCATATATTGCTCAATTACACCATAGCCTACTGTAGAACCACAGACAGCAATTATTTTATCAGTTGTAACACTGAAACTGTGCGTCAGATTTCATCTTCATATCCAGTTTTGAATCCTTATCCAACCAGGGTTTACATTAGCATTGAGGGGACAGCATTTCCTCATTGTTGCTTTAACGCTTT
The DNA here is from genome assembly GCA_030533445.1 of Cyprinodon diabolis. NCBI lineage: Eukaryota > Metazoa > Chordata > Actinopteri > Cyprinodontiformes > Cyprinodontidae > Cyprinodon > Cyprinodon diabolis. The sequence continues at coordinate 12,056,999 of CM060070.1, read as the reverse complement.
GTTGCTGTCCATTCACTTCACACTAGCAGCAGCTGCAGCTTTCACCCCTACAGTATATTATCAAAAACATCAGGAAAAATGTGCTGCTTGAATGGTCTTTTTTATGAGGAATTATTAAAAGAAAAACAGGAAAGTAGTCTTTAAGGTGCAAATGTTTTTTTTTATTTTAATATTTTTTTCAATTTGAAATTCCATTTCAGTATATACTAAAAAGGAATCCTGGAAAATTATACCAGGCAGGTTCAACAAACAAGTTACATGAATAGTAAAACCCTCAAGAACATTTTACTAACACAAACTGAGGGACCAGGCTGAGGTAGGAATTTTATGGGGTTCCGTTAGTGCCAAAAATATGTTTATGTGTCTTCTGGTGTGTCCATGTATTGAGCTTATGTAATGGAAGCTATATATGTAGTGGTTTAAAGTCTATATGTCAGATTCATATGTTGTATCTATATGCTGTGAGCATATGTATTATGTCTACATGAGGGATAACGTGCATTGCATTATTCTTCACTTTATGTTGTTTGACCTGTCAGCATGTGATCTCGTTTTGCTGTCATTTCCTTTGTTGTTACAGCCTGTCGTCTCCCTCTGCTGTTATACCTGTCGTTGTCCCGTCATCTCCCTCTGCTGGTACAACCTGGCGTTACAACCTGTTGTCTCCTCTGTTGTTAAAACCTGTAGTCTCCTCTGCTATTATAGCCTGTCCATGGTAATGCTCATTGAAGCTCAATTTTACAGCAGAGGCGTTTGTGTCATTGACTCTTATTTTGAAATCTCCGTTAAACCGGAAGTGTGTACGTTATTTTATCATGACCGCATTGGTACTGTTGTGACATTAAAGATTAAAACAATATAGATAAAATAGCCAACCACTCGCAAGTGGAACCAGGTAACGGCACAAGACGGCAGCAGCAACCCACCATTGTAAAAGCAGTGCAACGCCCCGTTAGCGGGGACAATGACAAGTATAACAGAGACAAGTTGTAACGACACAGCAGACAACAGAGGTGACGACAGAGGAGAATGACAGGTTTTAACAACAGAGGTGACGACAGGTTGTAACAACACAGAAGACGACAGGGGACAACGACAGGCTGTAACGCCAGGTATAACAGCAGAGGGAGACGACAGGGGAGAACGACAGGCTGTAACAACGAAGGAAATGACAGCAAAACGAGATCACATGCTGACAGGTTCAACAACATGGTCAAACAACATAAAGTGAAGAATAATGCAATGCACGTTATCCCTCATGTAGACACGATACATATGCTCACAGCATATAGACACAACATATGAATCTGACATATAGAATTTAAACCACTACGTATACAGCTTCCATTACATAAGCACGATACATGGACACACCAGAAGACACATAAACATATTTTTGGCACTAACGGAACCCCATAGATTTTAGGGTTACTGAAGTGCGGATTTTTTTACTGAAAGCCGGCGGGCAAAGTTTGCAGAGAAATGTAAGATTGTTGCCATCATCCTCACCGACCACCTGGTCATAAAACTGTTTTAAGTGATCATACTGCTGCTTTTTCGCATCCACGGTCATCTCCATGCTGCTGTGGCTTCCACGCAGCATTTTGTTTTGATGACGCACGCGGCTGCAGGCTACGACACTGGTAGCTGGTGTTGCCAGATTGGGTGTTTTCCCCGCTACATATTAAGGCCTGTTTACGGTGTGATTTAGCCAGGGTTTTGCCTGGAGGACTCTATAGAAATTTGGCAACCTATTGAACGGAGTTGAACTAAGAGAGCGTGCCGTTCACAGACACCAGAATGAACGAGCTCACAATAACGTTCATCAGGCAGTAATGCAGTACATTCCGTTCACGTTCTCCCAAAATATGAACGAGTTCATGAACTTTCGTTCAATGAACGCGTTCAGGCACAACACTGCTGATGCTCCCTTTGGGATTGCTGTAGTGCCAAGTGATGACAGTGACAGTAATCTGCTTTGAGCTAGTATTGTGCATGTTAGTTTTAAGTTTAAAGCTTGGGTTTTCAGAAAAAAAAATAAGATGGCATCATAAAACCTCAAACTCAATGCTTTTCCTGACATTTTGAATTGAGAAAGCTTCCTGGGTGGAAACCTTCAAACTTGGAAAAAAAGTCCAGTAGATCTTTTTAATTTTCTTTTTTTGGAAAAGAACAGGTCTTCACAGTCCATTATCACTTTATCCAGCCATTTATGCTGGGGGTTGCAGAGTTCGATAAGCATCTCCCTGAAATGAGTTTTTTGAACTTGGGATGTCTGGCTTCTGTAATTTATTTGAATGATTTTCACGACTACAAACAGCATAACTCAGAATTTTTCAGAAAGTGTTTGCTGGATCTTGCTAACATGAGTTGAAATTTTGTACTACTTTTGCAAAATTTTTAAAGATTTTTCAGAAGAATAAACTGGAATAAACTGATTTTTTATTATTTTATTTTTTTTTACCTCATATCTGTGGTGGCGATTAGTAAAACAAGTAACAAAAGCCTAAACATTTTGAGTATCTGACCTGCTAATCACCTTTTTGAAGAGATGCCTACTGTAAATAATTTATTGGAATAGGATTTATTGTTTTTAAATATGTGTCATGTACATCTGAAATACACTGAATTTTTTTATTGTACATCACAAGTTCAACCTATATTTGCACTACAGTCATGGTGTCTCTTGTACATAATGGTACACGCATATTTAGCATTAATCAGTCCTTTAAGTACTTTTTTCTTACAGCATTAAATGAACCAATTTTAATCATCTGTACATTTAGTGCCAACCATAAAAAAAAAATAACCTGTGGAAGAAGTTGTGACGCTTTACTGCAGGTGAACCCGATATTCAGCCAGACACAGAGTTACGTTAAAGGTTTCAATAAATAAGGTGAATGATGGCAGATGAAGCGGGCAAACAGTTAAAGTCTTAGCAGAGAAATTCTGGTTGAAAGTTTGTAGGGATGAACAGAGAACCAGGAGATGTAGGCGGTGACAAAATGAATCGGCTGTGTGGACCGGAGAATCACCAGAACAGGCAAGCAAATAGACTAATGGAAGAACAGGTAGCACTGCAGCATGGAAACTGAGGGAACCCCAACTAGGATAGTTCAGCTGGCAGGGCACATAGGATACGGTAGAGAAGAAAACAGGCTGAACTGCAGCATGCAGACACAGACAATCTTGGTGTGATGCTCTGGCAGAGATGAGTAGGCAGAGGCAGGTATAAGTAGGCTGGCGAACAGGTCAATTGAGTACTAATTAGTGGAAACAGGTGGAGATAATCTAGAGTAGGGTGGTGACTGGAGGTAAACTGAGCTAGTTTGATAACTGCTGGTAGCTGTATAGTGACAGGGTGAACAGAAAAAGTCCTCATAAATCCAAAATCAAACTAAACAATGTAGAAGAAAACATGAGAAAGAACAGTAATTTTGTTATAAGGCTTGATGCACCATTTCTTTATAGGGTAGATTTTCTTTAAAAGTAGGATTACACAAATGCTCTCACGTATTGAGTGGATAAGCTTTTACTTCATAAAGGAAAGTTAGTAGAGTTTGCACTAGTAGTGTTAGAATATATGTATGTGACAAAGTAAGCTTATAAATGTAAAGTGAAATAAAACTACAACAAAAACTTTCTTGATGTCATTAAAGTAAAACTTTTATATTTCTATTTTGGTTGACAATGTCAAAGTATCTGATTACTAGATGTTGGCATCCGATCTTTGATTTATAGCTCTGGATTTTTTATTTTTTTGGCTGCTTCCTATACAGTAAGTAAGAGAAGAAGTGAGACATGTCAAAGTGATTTGTGTCTATTAGAAAACCTCTGGGGATAGAGCTTCTCTGTGTAAGACACCTCCCATGAAGAACTATCTGTCTCTAGGGGATAGTAATGTAAAAAAAAAATCTGTCAGCACAGATACAAAAAAGCCAAGCTCACTCTATTTTTATGTTAATATACTGCATATTAGACAATGGTTGCACACAGAACAAAGGAAAATGCTGACAAAGGTGAAGTACAAAAATGTATTTGTTGTGTGAATTTATGAGTGAGTGCAGCCATCCATTAGTTCTTTTCTTCACGTGAGTTCTTGAACACGGTAGTCTTTGAGCTCAGTGGATACATTTCTGTATCCTGATTGAAAAAAAGCATTGAAATCATTTTCCATACTTTTTCCTTTTGTGTTTGAGCACTCTTGATGCAAATTAGCATTGATGATCCACAGTTGGTGGCAGGATTATAATGATGAGCACTCAGTGTTTTGAAGGTTTGAAAACAAATTTTTGATACAGAGCATCATAAAAACCTTTTTTGGCTAAAAAAATTCAATGTTCCAGTAAAAAAAAGGAATCTGTCAATGTTTCACAGTTGGCAATAATATATGAGCCTTGTTATGTTTTGTACACCATTTCTGAGTGTCTGAGTCTGAGCTGGATCCAGGTAAACTGGACCCTGTAACCGGGGGCATTTTACCTATCACTGTTACTCCCATATTGTTGGGATCCTGAGGCTTGCCCACCAGAGGGCGCAGAGGATCCTCTTCTGTTTTTTGTTTTCTGTTAGGGACTGGGGTTACTGTTGGGATCTGGGGATGTACCACCTTTCTCCCGCAGAGTGCGCCGTGGGTCTCCTGGGCTATATATGTATAGCCATATATCAAGATCACAGACTACGAGCCAGAGCCAAGCCCAGATCTAGAAAACCAGTTCAACCTAGCTCAGCCCAGTTCAGCCCAGTCCAGTCCAGTCCTGTTCAGTCCAGTCCAGTCCAGTCCAGTGCAGTCCAGCGCAGTACTGCCCAGTACAACTCTGTACAGCCTTGTTCAGTCCATCTCTTCGTCAGGTCAGTTTCTGCCACCACTTACATGATCGTCAGTTAGCACCATCCACCAAGAAGCTTAGAATAAGTCCAGTATACTCACCTTCTACAGTCAGAGCTACCCAGATCCAAGAGTCGGACCTCTGGAACTTTTTCTATTGGGATAGAGAGGATCTCTTCCCCTTTATGCCACCTCATTCATCTCCCTACCAACCAGTTAGTTTAGCCTCTGAATCCATTAGCACACCAGTTAGCTTTTTGTCTGAACCAGTCCACGAACCAGTTAATCCAACTCTTAAACCTGTTATCAATCCAGCTAAACCAGCACCTGAACCCATTTGCACACCAGATAGCTCAACTCCTGAATCAGTCTGTGAACCCATTAGCCCAGCTTCTAAGACCCCCCGACATAAGAGACGGCGTCGCCTTAACCCCGCTCTGAGTCGTCTAGAGACCCCTGAACCAGCTCTGAGCCGTCTAGAGACCCCTGAGCCAGTTCTGAGCCGTCTAAAGACCCCTGAGCCAGCCGTGAGCCGTCTTGAGTCAGTTCCGTGCTGTTTTGAAACCCCTGAGTCAACTCCGTGCCATTTAGAGACCCCTGAACCTGCTCCAAGCAGCCAAGAGACTCCCGAGCCAATTCTTAGCCGTCTAAAGACCCCTGAATTAGCTCTGTGCCGTCTAGAGACCCCTGAGTTAGCTCTGTGCCGTCCAGAGACCCCTAAGCAGAACTTCAAAGAGATGTCAGAATTCGAAGGATGTGGTTTTACCCCTCCTAGGACCTCTCTACAGCAGCCACTGACCGCAAGGAGCCCTAAACGAGCATCACAAGCCACTTCAGACCACCCATGGCACCTTTGCTGCCATGGGTGGTTTCCCCCATGCTGGATTGGGAGCCACAGTCGGTGGTCTCGTCCGTTCCTGATGTGGAGCCACAGTCGGTGGTCTCCTCAGTCTCTGATTGGGAGCCACAGTCGATGGTCTCCCCTGTTCCTGATTGGGAGCCACAGTTGGTGGTCTCCCCTGTTCCTGATTGGACTCCTTCAAGGTAGACTCTGAATTATCTTAAAGACTCAATTAATCATCTGACTGCCTGGCTAATCAAACTGTCCATCTCTGCAGACATCAGTGAACCCAACCCGGACCAGTACCTGACCCAGTTCTTGTCTTTGAGTCTAAACATATTCAATAAACTCTGTTAAACTTTTACTCAGCCTCCGTTTGTGTTCTGCATGTGGGTTTAATCTTAAACCAATCATGACACATATATGATTTACTGTGCACAGATTTGGGTGAACGCATAAAAAACTGGGCATCACATCAAGTACACCTTTATTATCAGGTTTAATTTCTACAAAAATCTGTAAAACATATAATTATCTTTGGCAGTAAAGATAAAAAAAAGTCTGGTCTGACAGTAGCAGGGTCAAAGAATCTGTAGTTCTGAGGCCTCAGGAAAAAGTTGTCCGATTCTCAAGTCTCAGAGAAAAAGTTATCAGTTCTCAGCTATTAAGAAAAAAGCTTGTAGATCCCAAGTCTCAGTAAATGAAGGATCTCTTTTTTAAATTTTGAGAAATTAAAATGTAATGACAATATAAAAAAGTTTGTAACACTCTTTTGGTGATGGGCATGTGCAGTCAGCTATGTCAGGTACAGTCCTGAATTATGTGTTTTTCATCCATTGATGTAGAAGTATCATTTGCACTACTTACGATCTGTATTACATACACTTCGTGTTGTATATCTAGAGACATGATGATAATAATGTTATTATTGTTGTGGGCTTTGCATAGCCCTTTTAGAAGCTGTAAAATACCTGTTCTTGCTGCTGTCTTATACAAGCGTGCTACTGATGAGTGGCTCTGTAAGTGAGGACAGTTTTGAAGCCCCTTGAACCAAGTTAACTCAACTGGACAAAGCTCAAAACCAAGCTTGATATATTTGATAAACTTTTGGGTGTATATTTAGGTGGATAATTCCTCCCGAGAGCTAGATCTTTGTATTTTCAGCATGATGGCTACAGTACTGCTGCATGTTTTCTGGGTTCTGCACCTACAACAAACTAAATATGTTAAGAAATTATCCTTGAAATAGTTCTGAATATGTCTTGATTATTGAAATGATGCAAACCAACTCTGCTGTCCAGTAGTTCCTAAAAGTTTTTCACGTTCTCATGGCTTGTTCCACTATTAGTTCTGCCTGATAAAGATGAACATATTAAATAGGCAGCATAAATAAATATATAATACAGCAGTTTATCTATCGCACTCCCTCCATGTCCCTTCCTTACTCTACTCAGTTAGTCATACACATTTCAATTCAATGCCAGACTCACAAAAATCTTTTCTTTATCTATACACTAAAATTGACTAATCTAGCTACTCAAGTCTATAGCCTGTTTAGATGTGCTGTGTGAATAAATATCTGTTATAAATTAATCAGTATACTGTGTAGGTGTGAGTATGTATCTATGTCCTTGTTTTAAAAACATTGTGAGGCCCATGTTCTGGGAAAAATACCACATTGTGTTTAGTGAGGGGTTAGGGCAGGGTATGAACATGTAAGGTTAAGTTTTAGGGTTAGGCTGTTAAAAAAAATTTATGGAAGTCAAAGGAAATAGCCTGCAAAGATAGTGAGACAAGTTTTTTTGTGTGTGTCTAGTTTAGATCTATGTGTATGTAGCTAACTATTTTAAATCAATTCTGAACTTCCTCTGATTTAAACTATAAATGGTAAAACCCATGATCTGAAGCATGATTCTCATGCCATTTAAATCCTTGACTGAGTAGAGTTTAACATCACTAGGCCCTGTTCAACACATGAACAGCGAACCTTACATCTAAATGGCAACATTTATAATTGTCATAGCGAGGGCATGTCATGGGGCAACAGGGGCGAGTGCAACTGTAGAAATGGTTCTGGGCCATAATGCGTCGCATGTACTGAATACATAATACTACATACATTTCTCATCATGACATGCTCTAACAGAAGAGACTGGCCTCGTGGACCCGTTTAATATATCTTTTTATTGTACCTTAACAGTAATCTAGAAATTAAGATTTGTTACTTTCAAGTATTTTAAAATAGGATCACTGATTTTATTTGTTAGACAAGGGGTCCACAACCTTTACTTTGCAGGTCACTTACAATACTTTTTTTTTTTTTTGTCACATGCCCTTATGAAAAAACCAAAGGCCAACGCAGACACCCATGTTAAATTTGGTCTAGAACCGCACGCACTGCATTAAGTATTGTTGATTAGTTTTGTTGGGGAGTTGATAAATGATTAGTTGTGTGACAAGTAACCAAAGAAAGGTCTCCCTCGGGGCACCATTAATGAAAAAAACCATCAATGGTGTGATAACCCACTAAGTTACTAGACTTTACCAACAATCTACTATTCTAAATACACAATAAGCTTGTTATTTGCTTCCACACTGTGATGTGCACAACATAAGTACTGGATATAAAAACTGGCACTCAACTAAAAATCTAAAACTGGAATTGTTAGGTTGCAAAATATGTTATTTTTATAGTTATTGTGATTTGATTGTAAGCTTGGTTTATCCCCTTGCTTTTTTAAGAGGTGTTACAGCCCTCTATATTTATGGTCACTGAGCTGCATGCTATAAGTAATAGGCACATACTGGATTATGTTAGCATGATGGATGTATACTTCAGGGAAATGGCTAACAGCTGCACCAACTGAATGATTAAATTGTATATAGGGTACTTCCATTTACCAGTCAGCTGTGGTAATTACTGACCATTTCTTTGCTTTAAAGAAAAGGTCAGTAAATCACTGAATGTGTGGAGGAAATGGTAACAGCCATCCCATGAAATTTAGTTTACATTGAGGTATTAGCACCCTTTTAATGTAGGAAAAGGAATGTGCATTCACCCATGAGGTCATAGATATAACCATGTCAAGAATAAGGTATCAAAATTGTCATGCACCAAAATAAAAAAAATACAGGAATATCCAATCAATACAGATGTAGAAAACAGATCAATTCAAAACACCTAAAGTGGTATGTTCTAACAAATTCAAGTTTACTCTTTAGCTAGTACAACAATGAGCCAGGAGACAGATCAACATTTATTTTTTGATAAGAATAAACAAAACAATAATTAAAGGGAAACTGGAACCGGGAAAGAGGGAACACTTCTGGATCTTTAGCACTCTGGAAGAGATGGTGGTAGGGTGGTAGAAGGAAAAACTGAATGTTCTAAGGTTTGGAGCATTGGAGGCTGGACAGGGTTTCTTGGCAAGGAGCTTGGCAGTTCTGATTAGTCTTGGCGGCTTGAGAACAGGACAACGAGGATGCTTAGACAGAAGGAAAGCTCTTGGATCCTGAATTTGATATGATCAGAAAAGTGTGGAGGTGTTCTGTGAAGAAGAGTAGAAGATGGTGAGTTAAAGATCAAAAACACCAGGACTACTTTCTAGAGAAGTGTAGGCTTGTTTACCAATCAAATAGCATATCATAGCGTCCTCCTCAGGGAACGTTCTCTTTTTTAAGCCTGTTGTCAGGCTCCATGTGAAACCAATTACATGTTCAGGTAGGAACTGCACACAAACCAACACACACAGAGCCAGAAATGGCAGCAGGCCTAAAGCTGGCCATAAGCTGTATGAGTTTTTGCCCTTGTCAGGCCGATTCTCAAGTTGTGCGAGAATTTTTCGGATCGCGCCCAGTTTCAGCCTCATCATGGGTCCTGTGTCGTGTGGTATACAGGGGGTAATAAGGGTTACCCTCTCACGTCCATCAGGAATCGTAAGGTTGGTAGAAAATCAAACATGTTTGAAATTCAATCGTCTGCATGTAATGGGATAAAATGCTAAATTGATGCTACTACAAATTAAACTGGCCCATGGGAAGGCCAGGGTACAGGGTGGCCCTGGTGGTGCCACTTGGCTACGAGCAGATTTACCGGAAACTTGTACACTGCACATATGTAAACACAGGAATTCTTCTTTTTCTCCTCCCAGATTGAAGAGTCCGACCTTTGGCCTGTATAGGCGCCGAGTCAGAAGACCACCTGCGATGGGTGAGGAAAAGTTTATTTATGCATACTCTCTCAAATTTCATCTCTCTTTCATCTCAAATTAGGATCCACTGCCAGAGTTTGAGGAATCTCTGCATTGTCTTAGCTTGCCTTAGGGCTGCATACTTCTGAATTAAGCTGTAATGTTTCATCAGGTATCTGTTGGAGCCAATTTCTCAATTTGAGAATGGCAATTTCTCAATTTGAGAACGGCAAACACTCATATATATATATATATATATATATATATATATATATATATATATATATATATATAGATAAATACAACAAAGATTGCTGCAAATGTTATTGTCTGCAATGATTGTTTTTCTTCCTGCTTCAACATTGCAAGCTGCAGAGTAGGGACTTTTGTTGTGTATTAATCACGTTGAGGTTCGATGAATGCCACCTAGCAATTCAGATAAAGGTCGCATTTGAAAAGACCATATACAAGAATTTAGGACCACAAAGCCAAGTGGTCTGGGTCACTTTTGAAAAAAATGTGATCTGTCATAGGAATATCAGATACAGTTTGCACATGGGCAAAAAAATCTGATTTTTTGCTGTGTGACTATTTAATCATTAGATCGGTATTTGTGACAGTTTTTTAATTAACATTCATTTTCAGAACACGGTCACAGTCACATTAGTAGCACACCTAAAAGCATGATGACCTGGTCTAAACAGTGCTTCCCTTTTATAGTATCTATGTCACTTCAAACTCCAGTAAGAAATACCATGTATTTTTGTTACACCACTCAAGGGCACAGGAAACGTTTATTTTGCTGTCTAATCATAAACAGAATGCATGCTTGATTCAGTTGGATGTGATGAGTTTGGCAATGACAAATCCATGAGCTGGCCAAGAATGCAAAAGACTGAACCTGTGAAGTCTACAATGAATAGATCCTTTGAAGAAGTTGTGCTGTAAGCTTGATTGCCTCCAGATGCTAGGTCTCAAGTAACGAGCATCAAGTTGTTAGAAGCTGATGGATGTGATAATTAGCCCAACAGCTTCAAACTGTGGCTGCAGTTGATGTATCATCATGTCATTCGGATGACTGGATAGTGTTTTGCCAAGAATAGGGCTAAATATCACCTCAAATGTGTCAGATTAAAAATTAACAAATTCTCCCATCTTTAAAATGTGTTGATGTGACAATAGACTGTGAACTGCTCATCAGCAGCCTTTTTGTTTATGAACTTGTCTTCACACTAAGTATTGATATTATCATGGTCATCAGTATAAGAAACTAAACAGTTGTTAAAAACATAAAGAGAATACTAACACCTTCCAAATTACAGTGTATGTTAAAATGTCTTAATTTGTGAAGCTCCCCTATTGTATAATTATACTTTGTTCAAGATATAATAATAAATAATATGATTCAAAATATGTAATATTGTTTCAAAATATGAAACAATATTATCAATTCCTGCATTCCTTGATATCCCAGCTTGTCCTTAATACATTATCGGGATCAATTTTTTTGTTATGTCGTACCAGACAACTACCACATAATATGTTGAAATATACATGTAAATGACCAACAGTTTAAGGACTTCCTAAGAATGCTACCTATGTCCCTGTGAATCTGGAAGGACAGAAATATCTTTGTTCTTGTTCCTGCCACCTATTTTTTTCTGTTCTCAAGGAGAAAGTTGGTCTTTAAAGTAACCTATCTAATATTTTCAGGAGCCTGCACTTTTTGGTTCTGTTTAAGTTTTCTTTTTGAGTTTTCAGTTATAATTTGATCAGTGTTTTCTGTGTTTTCTAGTTTATTGGTTTCATATTCATTTTGTGTTATTTTCTGGTTGTATTTGAGTTATGTATTCTCCTTCCCATAGCTCCCTTCTAGATTAATTCTACTCTTATCATTTCCCTAGAGTTTGTTTTGTTTGACATATATACTCCTTCTCCTCAGTAACTGTTTGATTGTTCCTAATCTTTTTTTGTTCTCCTGGGCCCAATCCCAAACCAGCCCCTAAACACTAACCCTAAGCACTAACCCTTTGTTTGCGCATTCCCACGCATGTTCCGCCACATTAGGTTCCATCCAAAACCACATAGTGGGCAGGGCCAGTGAAATATTAAGCCCCTAAATGTCAGGATTTTAGTCCTGCCCTGTTTGTGCTCACTCTCCCTCTCTTGATGATCTATGATTGTTCGCACCTTGGCTGCTCCCTATTTAAACTCCTGCTATTCCCGTGCTCTGTGCTAGATCGTCTGCCTTTTCACAGCTTTCGAGCCCTGTTTTGTGAGCCAAGAATTGTCCTGTTCCTTGACCCCTCCCTGACCACTGCCTTGGGTCAGAACTTACCTTTGAGTGAGTTGTGTTTTTTCTGATTATTAGTGAACCTTGCCTAACTCTGACCCTGATTAAGCCGACTGGATTCCTGAAATGTCTCTGCCTGAGTGATATTCTGTCCCTGACCCTGGACTGGAAAAGGATTTCAAACTAAAGGATGTCAGTACCTCTGCTCTCTCCAATCCCCACGCCCCAAGGGTCCCTTTTGGATCTCAGCTCTGCTGGGGCTGAACCTGGTAATTCAAGTTTGTTTTTATAATTAAAAAAAAAATCTTTTCCACTCAGGTCTCATCTCTTTGTGTTCCATGACCACTAGAGACATTAAATTCTGACAGGATCTTTGCTATCTAGTCTTTTGAAATAGATATTTTACTCAATCATTGTCTTTGGCTGAGTGTTGGGTTTAGGCCTCTTCTGAAACCGTGACAATAAATAGCGAGTCTGCATCAGTTGTAGGCTCGCTGGAATTCGGCAGCAGGTGTAATAGCGGTCTGGTGGCGGAGGAAACACGTTCCGCCAAAACTTAAATTTCCCAGGTTTGCTGCATCTTTGCCAGTCTCACAGAAAATCACAAGTTAGTATATGAAAAAAACGTAATTCCAAAATGGACGGTCCTTTTAGAAATAGTTTTATTTGACTGTATACATTTGTTTAAATAAAGGGGAAAATGTTTGGCCCTGTGTCATAGAACTACAGCCACCCATATGGGGTATTTCTGTGTTGCCATAGCAACAACCGCTTTCCTATTCCTTTGGAGGGACCAAGCCGTTCCCATTTCTGTTTATACTCCCCTGCCTTCAATCAAGGCGCCTTCCACAGCTGCAAGTGAGACTTCATTGGGAGTGACACTTCATAGTTAAGGGTTAGTGCTTAGGGACTGGTTTGGGATTGGGCCCTAGTGTATGTTTTCCCTGCCGTCTCCTGGATTTTGGTTTTCTGTATTTTGCTGTGAACCTTTGCTTCAGTTGCAACCTTTTACTTATCAAATCTACAACAAACCAACTCAGCTTTCATCACTGCATATGAGTCATCTAGAAACCTCCACACAACCTGAGAAATATAAGTGTAGTGGAGGTTATGGATAACTGAAGTTTTTATTTTAGAATAAAAATGTTATCAGTCTTATCAAAAGACATGTTCAAGTTTTAACCTCCATTTCAAATCCTTCTTTCTAATATCAGTGTATTTATTTTTTAGAATCACATTATACTATAACTATAACTGACAACTGAACAGTTTTGAAAAAAAAAAGTATTTCTTCTGAACATCTTTATATTGTTAGATTGGGTTTGAAGACCTCTCAGTGGATAAGGCAGAAGCTTTGTGTTCTTTTGTGACTCCAACTTTGCTTTGCAATAATAATGTCGCATGTCTGGTTAGGCACATTGCTCTGCTCTGAACCTGGCAGCTGTTTGAACTGTTCTGACCAAAATTGAGCAGAGCTGGCACAAACAAAGGACCATGGTAAGTGTGAATATACTTTAGTTGTCTTAGTCTGTAAATATTTTGTGACTCAAAATCTTTTCTTTGCATATTTAGAGGGTGTGACCCAGGCTGTGTATACAACATGGTGTTAATATCCAGCCGGCCAAAGGGGCATCAGGTCCTTATGGAGTAAGATAATGTTTGTTGTTGTTGTTACATCTGGTAAGGATGCAACATTTTTCACTTGGTTGAATATCCATTAGAAACTTATTTAGATTGTAAGGGAAGGACACAAAGAACAATTGATTTTAGGTATGATAACAAACTCTGGATTCAGGGTTTTGTATGAATGGCATTTGTTTATTTGCATGACTACATTAGCCAATACATTGTTGGACTAATTTGAATGGAGACTATTTATTATATCTAAGATGTATAAATATACATATTTCATTTTTTTAAGGAGCAAATTTCAAAAGGCAATGTGAGGAGAGATGCCAGATCCTGATGTCCTGGAAGAATAAAAATTAGGTCTACTGGGACTTTCCCCCGGATCTTGCAACCCTCATTACTTGTAAAGGGTTATATGTGGCCATAAGCACAGATAACCCTTATAGTGGATTCAACCTATGGTGAAGTTCCAGCATTCTATGCCAAATATTATTTATTCCCCAGAGGCTCCTCCACCACTACCCACAGCCTTAGATGACTATAAGCTGGAGCTCACCAGCTGTCAGTTTGTGAGCAGTTGCCAACAGCAACTCCAGTTAAAGGCTCTGGTCAGGACAGTTGACTTTTCCAAAAATATAGAACTTGTTACCCAGGAGCAGAGCACCACTGCACCGTGTCAGGTGACCATGCATAACCTCATGAAGGTTGAAATAGGTATGCCATGTTAGAGGGTATAATTCTACTCTTAATCTGGCACAAAGTATAAGAAGGTTGACTGCAGCAAACTCGGAGAAAAGGCAGGTCTAGTACAAGAGCCAGCTGCTGTCCAAATATACTGTAACTGTATAAATAAAAATACCAACTACTGGCCATGTGGTTTTGATATCCAACTAGATGGGTGATTAGGTACCCCTCCTGATGGTGAGGTGTTTGACCCTTCAGAAAGACTAACCTTTTGTGATTAGGGAGCAAGGCATAATTTAAGGGAAGGAATACCGGAAGTTACAATAAAATGGATAGAAATGACAAATAAATTGTAGTATTACACATTATCACATATTATTTACTGTATATCATGCCGTTGTTAAAGACTGTTATATTCAATATGCTATAAATATTTTAAAGTTACATTTTAAAAAACAAAGACACTTTTGCTGAAGTGCATATAGATTTTAAAATCACCTCCACATCTGTAGGTATTTGTTTTCTAGATTTTTTTTTTTTTTAGTATGAATTATCCTTCATCAAATGAATAAAAAGTAAAATAATATAGTTTATACTAATGAACACTCACAGAAAAAGCATTTAGAAAATCCCTCAAAACCTACTTCACACATACTTTGACTTTTTTTCCTGATGTCGCTCCTGGGTTAATTTGATTTTTTTTTCATGAGGTGAAACAAATACCAGTGCTCGAATGAATCATATCCAGCAATAAAAATCAATCAGTCCCCGTTCTAATTACAGTATGTTACAATGACCAATGTAGGAAGACTTGCAAAATATTTGATGAGTTTATATTTAGGGAGTTTACCTTAAAGGTATTGTGACGTATGTTCTTTTCCGAGTGGATCATCAAAATAATTGGTCTTGTCAATCATTCTGGTGATATTTTTACGCAAGGCCATCCTACGTGCTGGTCTGAATTTTCACTTACCTGTCTTGAAAAAGTGGAAAAATAGCTAATCTTTTGGAAAGTAAGCTTGTATGAGCGTTGCACATAGTAACTTATAAACGGAGCGTGCACGAGGAGAAATGGGCTTGTGCATGCTCTTACGCGTTAAATAGGCATTCCCTCTCAGGAGCAGGTAGAGGGATTTTCATTTTTTTAAAAGCAGCAAGGATGGGTCTTAGAAAAAAATCAAGAAAATACTCATAATATGCCCCATTATGGGTGATTTTTTTTTTTAGTCTAATTTAGCAGTTTGGCTAATTTTTTGCAATAATATACTTTATCATATATTTTGTTTTGGACAGTGAAGACTAATTAGATACTACTGAAACACTTATAATATCTATGACGAATTGATTATCTAGTAAGAAGTTCACAATAATTCTTTACTATATCTTGTACATTTTGTGTCCCCAATGCTGAAACAACCATAATCACATTAAACTTTCCAAAACCCCCAAAGATGTCATTATCTTGGCACTGATTACTGGCTTAATGGTTAATTCCATTCACTTCTCTAGCTGTTTCTCATCACTCTTCATTCGTGTCACCTCCTCTAGTCTCTATTTAAACTGCTTGCTTAATCAGTGTCAGATTATTTAAGCCTCTTGGGAGAGTTCTCTAGCGTACCTGTTTGTGTTCTGATTGCCTGATCCTGACCTGATCTGCCTTCTAACCTTTTAGCCTGCCTGTCAGATCTCTTTGCCTGACCGGTCCTCGGATTCCCTCTTGTTTCTGCCTGTGGTCTGAACCTAGACTGCCTCCTGACTTCGATTAGATATCCCCTCGGTACCTCTTTGGATCTCTTATCCCTTGAATATCTGCTACACCGGCTTTGGCTTTGTCTTCCGGTTAGTCCGGCCTACCTTCCTCTGCTTGGATCTGCTCGTCAGCCAGTTTAGCAGTCTTCAAGGAATTGACTCCTGGAACACTCTGTTGGCAGCCATCTGGCTGGATTCTACTCCTTCTTCTGGGCATGGACTGAAATCTAAGACCAGGTTAGTGATTCACGTGCTCATTATCGTCCTCCGTCCTCAGAGAACCTGAGTTTTCCCTCTACACAGATTCCGGGCTGTGATGCCCTAGCTGCTGAATTACAGATCTGATGTCTATTATTAAATGCTTTTGAGAATTACACCTGTCTGTTTCCTTTGAATTCTAAGTCCTCTATTCTGAGCATTGACAAAAAATGGCAGTAGCCATTGCATTTTTTATTTTTTTATTAAAATTACATCCAGCACTAGTGTTTGGGTTTTAATTTTAAAGGTTTATTTGGCTAAGGAAAACAGTGTTGCTCTAGTGTTGTGTTTTGTTTTTTTTCTGCACTTTTTTTTTCTTCTTTTAGCTACTTCGTGTTGAAATTCTGTGTTGTGCATGAATTTTGGTTTATTTTGTTAGCAGATGTGTTGAAAACCTCTTAATAGGTTAAATGTGTTTAAACAGTTATAGTATTAGTCTAAAGTACATTGTTACATTTTCCCAAAGGTTGAATTAAATAATACCCTTACTTTTTAATCCTGGAGTCGAACAGAATTTTAACACTGGTGTTTTCTTTCCCTTTACTTAAAACTCTTCATGCTTTTTACAAGCAAATGCAATAATTTTCAAAACTGAGGACATATTTGGCACATTGTATTTAGTCCAAAACGGAGGAATCTAGTGGTACTATGATCATTTATGTTTTTAATTTATATTTAGTGTGGTGTTTGTGTGCAAGTAAAGATCAAAGGGAGTTTTGTTTATTATAATTAATATCCATTCATCCATCTTCTTTTTATTCTGTCAGGGTCGCGGTGGTGCCGGTGCCTGTCTCAGGCAGTCTACGGGTGAGAGGCGCGGTACACCCTGGACAGGTCTGTCTCAGGGCAACACAGAGGCACACAAAGACACACAACATTGCACATACTCTCACACCTAAGGAAAATTTAGAGAAGCCAATTAGCCTAACAGCCATGTTTTTGTACTGTGGGAGGAAACCGGAGTACCTGGAGAGAACCCATGCATGGATAAGGAGAACATGCCAACTCCATGCAGAAAGAATAGAAATCGAAACCTTCCAGTTGCAAGACAATAGTACTATGCACAGCCCTTCGTCAACATTGATTTTTTTTTTTTACAAAGCTGTAAAGTATAGAATCTGCTTTGATACATTTTTTTTGAAGAACCAAGACCAAGAAAAAAAACAGCTCAAGATTAGTCTTGAGACTTCCATGATTGGTTCAAAGTTATCTTGCCTGTTCAAAAGGACATTGGCAGTGCTCGGACTTAAATTGTGGATATGCAACATGTTGACTTTTCTTGACCAAAAATCCTATTGTGTGTAGTGTTCTTTAAGCACAGACAAGGTGCAGCCTATTGAATGTGAAGTGTAGTCTATCAGAAAGTTTCCAGAGTAAAAACAAAGATCACTCACCAGTTTAGCTAGTAGAAAACACAGTTTCCGCATTTTAACCAGTGGTGTCAAAAGTACACACATTTGTTACTTAAGTAGAAGTATAGATACTGCAGTTTAAAAACACTCTGGTAAAGGTTTAAGTATCAACTTGACCTCTTTACTCAAGTAAAAGTGAAAAAGTATGTGCTCCAAAAACTAGTTAAAGTATAAAAGTAATCTTAAAAAAAAAAAAAAAAAACAGCCAGATGCTCAATTTTTCGACTATTTCTGAAAATTCTTTGAGATAGGGCCAAGGATGAGGGAGGTCTTGTTGGTCGCATCTCCCGATATGCGCACCTTCATCCGGTTTGGTCTGCCGCAGTTTCCGTAGGCTCGTGAATTAGCAGGCGCGCGCTTTTAGGAAATCCTATACACTACTGTTTATGCTCTAAAAACATTCTAAATGACTTTGTTTCGAGTAAATTATGGACGCTACCAACTCAGGACACTTGGAATACATTGGACGAGCAGTATGAAGGAATATTGACACGTTTTTTGTGGACTTTTATGGACCTTTCTGGCTCGGTTGCCATGGACCTCCATTATTTGAATGTCAGCAGACAGCAAGAAGCCTCCCAGATCTCCAGATGCATTTCAGATATCAAAAAAGTACTCCAGAGTGTTGTTCAGCATGGGGGTGAGTAGAAAATGAAGGCTAATCATGTTTTGGGTGTACTATTCCTTTAATGTACTACTGTATCTATTAAATTAAGCTTATTGAGAAATGTATTACTGTATTTATTCTTAATTATGCCAGTTTTGGTCTTCATTAATAATCAGTTATGGGAAACTTTTTTGTGTGTTTTTTTTCCTGGCATAGACAGGATATATCATGATGAGAAAGTGGTGAAGAGTACATAAAAAAAAAGTTATCTTACTTAGTAATGATCTTAAGAAGTGTTACGACCCACTGTTGGTCTAGGGGAGTGGGGGGGGCATAACAAAACTGCTAAGTTCTTATAAAATTATGATTTATTTGATAACAAGGTGCAAGCAATAAACAAACAAAAGGAGGGTGGGTGAGGGTGCTGTGAAAATAAAGTTAAATAAGAGATCCTCAAAAGGAGGATTGTGCCTAACTAAATGTGGCAGGAAGAGGTATAGGCTGGACCTGCTGGCGGGGTGATTGCAAGTGGGCCAATAGCGCCAGAGGGCGCTCAGTATAAAAGCAGAGGTGAGCTCCAGTCTGAGACTCGTTGTTTGCTGTGGACACGTCGCGCACCGCGCTTCCGTGTTGAGCCGTCTGTGCGCAGAGTACAGGTGAGGTTGGCTGGCTGCGTACTTATAACTGCTTGTATATTGTAGTCATAGAGCCTTTTATCAGCAGAAACGTACGGGCGTATTTACCTCCACGTTTGATCGTGGGTGAGGTGGTTCCTGCAATAAGAGCCGACATTTGAGCGTTCCCATTTGGGTACAAGTGAGGAGAGCTTGGCCTGATCGGTAGGTGGACTCGGTGACAAATCTTGTGATCTATTCCTTTGTTTTAAACTATTATTGTTGTTTAGGAATCTCCACGGATCATCACACTTAATGCTGCTGCTTTGTTTGGATTGAATTACCGCTTACTTAGCGGTCAAGCTCGGCGTGTGGGACACGCCCCTCACCCCTCTTCCGACATCAGGACAAGGAGAGGCTGATCGCACTGATTTCGGATTGACTTGGGCCAGATTGCTCATTTTGTTGTGCTTGTCAAGCACAAGGACTTTTGATGGTTTTATCTACATATTTTTATCTTTTATTGCCTGTATTTTAACGATTGATTTTTTTTCTTTCTACTTTCTTTAGACCGCCGGTGGTGCGCTCGGGTCTGGATGCGGCGTCCCTTTTTGGTGTGACTGCAGTGATTAGCATCAATAGGTGGAGGGAATAACAGAGAGTGGGTGACTTCACGGGTGTTTGCTTTGATTTCTTTGTTTTGGAGCCTACCATCCAGGACCCGACTGTACCCACCGGTAAGCCTAGTTGGATCTATTTTGTGAATTTTCTTTTGTTCAGATACAGGTATTTATTTTTTTATTTTATTCTTTGTAATAAATTATTAGTGTCTTGAAACTTGTCTCTTGCTCATTGCAAAACCGGACCTGCGTCCCTTTATTAATTCCTGGGTGAAAACCCCAGGTGGCGTTGTTGGCAACACTTAAAATTGTATAGTCCAAGCCCCTGAATGCCACATAAAGATTTAAACAAAAGGGGATTCTTACTAAAAAACACAGAGAGCACAGCACCCACTACACATAATGTAACTACCAAAGGAAATACTCAGTGATGCAATCAGTGAAGACTCTGGCCCTATCTCCACCCTGTTTCTAGCCTCAATCTAGTAAAGATGCACCAAGCCAAACACAACAAAATACTTGACACAAGCTACTAAGCACAAACCCCAAATGGGTAACCAAAAAATAAAGTGAGCTACTCCACTAAACACACAGGCACCTGCTAACCAACAATGTTCGGTTCACACGAGGCACACAAGTCAACTGGCTGTGACAAGCTGCCTAAATCATCTTCTTCCTCTTTTGGTTTATTGGCGGTTGGCTACAAACTTTGAGTAGCATTACTTACTGGTATGGAGTGTGGTTGTTAATGTATTTATCTATCAATCTATATATATATGTATATATATATATATAAAAACTGTTTTCTCACCCCTCGTGGGGTGGTATGTGTCATCCTTAAGCTCGGGTCCTCTACCAGAGGCCTGGGAGTTTGAGGGTTCTGCGCAGTATCTTAGCTGTTCCTAGGACTGCGCTCTTCTGGACAGAGACCTCTGATGTTTTACCTGGGATCTCCTGTAGCCACTCTCCCAGTTTGGGGGTCACAGCCCCCAGTGCTCCAATTACCACTGGCACCACTGCTGCTCTTACTTTCCACATCTTTTCTAGCTCCTCTTTCAGCCCTTGGTATTTCTCAAAATTCTCGTGTTCTTTCTTCTTGATGTTGCTGTCGCTTGGGATTGCCACATCTATCACTACTGCCTTCTTCTGCTGTTTGTCGATCAACACGATGTCTGGTTGTTATATATATATATACACACACATATATATATATATATATATATATATATATATATATATATATATATATATATATATATATATATATATATATATATATATATATATATATATATATATATATTTCTATCTGTATATATCTTAGTATTTTAGCTGCCTCAATCAACAGGTGAGGTCTCCTTATGACAGGAGGTGATTGCAGGTGGTGATGAGCCATTGGTTGAAGGTGGAACTGAGGGAACCAATGGATGGGACTGAAGTCAGATCCCCAGAAACCAGGAAGTAGCTGGGTCTTTCCACAGGGCCATGCAGCCTACAGTACTTAGTAGAGGTGAGAAAGACGTAAAATATACGGCGACAGCCGTAACAGAAGTCTTCATAACATAACACAGAATAAAAGTCTTTTGTATTTACAAAGAGGCAAGCAGACCCACTATACTGTTTTTCGGAAACCACAGCATAAGAAAAATTAGAAATACTACTCTTGTTGGATTAAAAATAAGATGCAATTGAATACATCTTTTATATGAAATACATGAAAACTCCAGTAAAACAATATTTTGTGCATCCTTACCATATTTTCCCTAAAAGAAATAAATGAAAATAATGCAGCCTTCTATTCTTTTTTTTCTGTAAAACTCTATAGACTGTTGTATTCATTTTTTCTTGTACTGTTTGTTGTTATACACACACACACACACACACAAAAAGCCATATATATATATATATATATATATCAACTAAATAAAACACAACAAAAATAAAACCTGCTGGAATGTTATGGTATCTAAAAACAAGTAGTGAGCTCAATATATGACACCCATGAAAAATGATACTTCTAGCAGCATATGTCTTCCAGACATTATAAGGGTTGATGATGAATTAAGGTCGGTTCTGGACAGGGAGCATTTTGATGGTATAGATGCTTTGGCCTGATAGCCCTCAGGGCAAGCAAATCTCTTCTATATGCTCATGATAGAGACACTCACCTCTCACTAACCTCTGATGTCAAAACCTCATGAAAAAGTAGAGGTTCGCCTTCAGGGACAGAGTTTATGATTATGATAAAATATCCCTAAACAACTGCTTATTTCTTATATAACTAGTGGGACTGTGTTTTGAAGGAATAACTGGCAATGGGTGAAATATGCTAAAATTAATTTTGGTTTTGTTGAAATTTTTCCAGCCATCAAGATCCTTCTATTGTAAAACACTGTTTGTGTGTAACTTTAAATCAGCTCCGACCTTGAGTCTCACAAATGGAATTTTTAGATAACTTTTTTTAATATATCTAAATATTAAGTGATTAAACAGGGTTAAAAATGCAAAACAATTGTGCTGAGGTAATTTCCTCAAGGATTAAAATAATCTTTCTTTAGATGAGAAGTCATTCATTCATTTATGCTCTTAAAAAATTCAACTTGAAATAAAACTTAAGAAAGGTCAATGCATAACTGGCCTTGGGATCACGGAGTGCTTTAGAGAGAAAGATTAGGATCCATATCATTGGAAAAAAAAACATCACTGACAATACAAACATTGCTGTGGGAGCCTGTGACATGTTTCTGCTGAGTGAAATCTTTTTCACTACCTTCTACGGATTGCAGAGTTTAATAATAACAATGTGTTTCTTGCATGACATGGATTTAGCTATACTACCCTTTATAGACAGTTTCAGCATTATAGGAGGGCAAAGGAATCATGTTTGGATCTTATTGTCTCCCCCGAATCAGTTTATAAGATATGTTCTAAACCATTTACCTTTGATTTTGCTGATCCAAGAATAATAAGGTGACCACATATTTGTCTTTGATCTTCAACATAACCAACCAGTAATTTCTAGTTGATTTAGCTCTGTTATGAATAAAAGATGTTTGTAGTTTTTTTGTACTTTTATGAAATCTATATTCCATTGGTGATTTTGTTTACCATTACAGGTGTAGAGGATGTTACACATTTTTTAATATGGATGCTGAGGTATTGAAGGTATTCTGGAACAGAGAGGCCGCAATCAGAAAATACAAACAATTGTGGGTTATGTTCAGAGCAACCACCAGCAACACAAAATTGAAGATGGACAAGGAGAACAAACTGAGATGAATCAATAACAATAAGCTGTTCATGGAGAGGTGTAATGCCTTGAAGAAGACATTTCCATAGACTAAATCTTGCTAGTAAACTGCTAAAATATAAGACTCATTATGCAGACTTGATGCATAATGAGTTCCACCTTAGGGACAGGAGGCACTCCGCCTTGCCACAGATGATGTGTGGAAGACTCTGAGGAGAGTCAACCCAAGAAAGGCCAAAGGCCCCAATAACATACCTGGGCGGCTGTACAAGGAGTGTGCAGGTCAGCTGGCTGGTGTCCTCACAGACATTTTTGACAACTCGCTGGACAAATCCATAGTGCCAGCATGCTTTAAGTCTGCCACCATCATTCCAGTCCCCAAGAAGCCTTAGGTCACCTCATTCAATGACTACTGGCCTGTTGCACTGACTCCTATCATGATGAAGTGCTTTGAAAAGCTAGTTAAAGAACACATCGTCTCTAGTCTCCCCTAAACATTCGACCCGTACCACTTTGCTTACCAATGGAAGTGGTCCATTGAAGATGCCATCTCCTCTGCTCTTCACCTTAGCCTAGTACGCTTGGAGGAGAATGTGTGGATGTTGTTCCTGGACTTCGGCTCAGCTTTCAACACTATCATCTGGAACAGCTTGGCTTCAATATATCCCCCTGCAATTGGCTGCTAGACTTTCCCACAAACAGACATCAGTCAGTCCAGGTCGGACAGAACTGACAACCTCACCTAGACTGTAAACACCACCTCACTGGTCAATAGGGCACGAAAGCGCATGTACTTCATGTGGAGGATGAAGAGTGCCCACCTGCCCCCACCCATCCTTACGACCTTCTAAAGAAGCAGAGAGCATTCTGGCCAGCTCTATTACTGTGTAGTGTGGAGGCTGCACTGTGTCAGGCTGGAGAAAGTGAGAATAGTAGTGAGTTTTGGTGGACCACTGTTTTTTTTGTTTGAACATGTGTTCCAGTCTTTCATTCTTTATCTGAGACAGTTGATTTTTTTATTGTCAAGAAAGAAAACATTAAGAGTGGAGCAGATTCAATAGACCTATAAATCACTTCCCATAAATGCTTGTTTGTTGGCGTCATCGTTGGTGCTACCTCTTTGTCCTTAAAGGGGTAAAGTCACATTGTAAGACTTTTTCAAGTTTATTCTGAAAAAGGCTTGGTGTTTTTATCACGCTCAAAAGATTTAGGTATTTTTTTTATAGACCTTTTGTCATGGTGTCTGTGTGTGGCTGAGACTACAGGTTTCCAATCAGGTCTCCGATTGGAGGGCGTGCCAACCCGACAGGTGATCCACCTGTTTCTCATCTGGTGCAGCTCTTATAAGGAGCAGCTGGACTACCCTTCACCGCCTGATTGTCCGACTAAGTTGGTAATTTCAAGCCTCTCCCCCTGAGTAAACTCTCCCAGAGATCTGTATCAGAACCGTCAGGTTGTTGCTGACTCACCTGTGCTCCAACTCATCCAGCTGTCTTTTTCCCCCAGGCTCCGCTGTTACTCCGTCTGCCTGCCCGCTCTCCATCGTTTGGTCTCCAGCCCACCTTTGCAATCCACAAGCCCCCTCCGGGATCGGCTCTTCTTCTGGAACAGTAAGCTTCCTCACGTTCTTTTCCCCACTTGGACAGATTCCCTTCCCGAACCCCCAATAACATCTCCTCTCCGTTTTCAGAAGCAGCTGAAGCAGCTGATCAGTCTGAACCCATCTTGGGATCTGTTTTCAGTTCAATAAAGAGATTGATCCTTCGAATCCTGCTTGTGGTTTCCTGCATGTGGGTCAGAAAAATCCCCTCGATCATGACAGAACAATCAGGCCAGTTTGACCCAGCAGAACCACGAGCGGGCTCCTCCCCCGAGCAAAAGAGCGTGCTAACACAACACCAGGAGATGTTGCGCTCGTTGTTTGAACAGCAGGGGTTTGCTGCTCAACGCATGGATCAGCTGACCGCGTCAATCCAGGAACTGACAAACAAACTCTCCATAACGCCCCCTTCTCCGGCTGGCGCAGCGGCCGCATCCCTCCCGTTACCGCCCCCAGGGGGTCAGTTCCGGGATGTCACCTCACCAGTTCCCGAACATTATTCTGGGGAGGTTGGAAAGTGTGGAGGCTTTTTGTTGCAATGTTCCCTTGTTTTTTGTAGGTCACCCCATTCTTTCTCCAATGATGCCTCTAAGATTTCTTATTTAGTGGGACTCCTCCAGGGGAGAGCACTTCAATGGGCGGAAGCTAAGAATAACTCTAATTCTCTGTTTAACCAATCCTTTGATGATTTTGTTTCTGAATTCAAACAGACTTTTGCACATGCTGAAACCCAAACAGAGGTAACTAGGAAACTCTGGACCCAGAAACAGGGCCAGAGATCCGTTGCAGATTTTGCTATTGATTTCCGAACAATTGCCGCCACTTCAGGTTGGAATCCCCAGGCTCTCAAGGGGGCATTCATTAACTCACTAAACGAGCATGTTAAGGATGAGTTAGCCTACTGGGATGATCCCCCAGACCTCGAAGAGCTAATTGCTTTAGCTATAAGGATTGACAACCGGTTACGTGAAAGGACAAGAGTACGAAGGCGTAGGCCAGCTTCCCCTGTTGCAACTCCACCTAGGGGCCCCCAAAGGGCTAGCCCCCAGCCAGATCTACCCATGGAGGAACCCATGCAGGTGGGACGTGCCAGGCTCTCACCGGAGGAGCGCCAGCGTCGCTTTGAAGCCCGGGCATGCCTGTACTGTGGCCGGGCTGGACATTACATTTCAGTTTGTCCCCTTCGGCCAAAAGAGAGAGCCCACCAGTAGCTACGGGAATACTGGTGGGTAGTCTCAGTAACTCTGTTTCCCGTTTAGCCTTACCAGCTTCCCTTATCATTGAGCAGGAGTCAGTTCAGCTCCGTGCTCTGATTGATTCTGGGTGTGAGCAGAATCTGATTGACAGTGAGTTGGTACAACAGCTAAAGATTCCTACCATTCCCCTGGTTGCCCCCCTCTGTGTATCTGCCCTGAATGGTAAGGCCCTACCTGTGATTTCACACCAGACTGAACCTATAGAAGTCGTTGTGTCTGGCAACCATAGAGAAAAACTTAGTTTCTATGTTTTTCCTTCTCCTCAGTCTCCCCTAGTTCTGGGTTACCCGTGGCTTTCACTCCACAACCCCCACCTGGATTGGAGCATTGGTCGAGTGGAGTCCTGGAGTCCATATTGTTTATCCACTTGCTTGCAGTCAGCTGTCCCACCAACCTCATCCAGTGCCATGAAAGAGGTAAAAGCACCAGACATATCCAACGTACCCCCCGAATATCATGACTTAAAGGAAGTTTTCAGTAAGTCCAGAGCCTCGTCCTTACCACCACACAGACCATATGACTGTGCTATAGATCTGTTTCCTGGGGCTACACTGCCATCCAGCCGGCTCTATAACCTATCAAACCGTGAGAGAGAGAGTATGGAGAACTATGTGAATGAGTCATTGGCCACAGGCATAATCCGCCCCTCCTCGTCCCCATTAGGCGCGGGTTTCTTTTTTGTAGCAAAGAAGGACGGTTCACTCAGACCCTGTATTGATTACAGGGGTCAGAATCAGATTACTATAAAGAACAAGTACCCTCTTCCGCTCTTAACTTCTGCCTTTGAACCTGTTAGAGATTCCACAATTTTCAGTAAACTGGATCTAAGAACTGCCTACCACTTGGTCAGAATTAGGGAGGGGGATGAGTGGTAAACTGCTTTTAAAACCCCCCTAGGACACTTTGAGTACCTAGTCATGCCTTTCGGGCTCACCAATGCTCCTGCGGTTTTTCAATCACTAATCAATGACGTCCTGCGTGATTTCCTGAATGACTTTGTTTTTGTCTACCTGGATGATATCCTGATTTTTTCTCGCACACTAGAGGAACACAGAGTACATGTAAGACGAGTCCTCCAACGACTTATGGAGAATCGACTCTTTGTGAAAGCTGAGAAATGTGAATTCCATGTTTCCTCAATAACATTTCTCGGATTCATCCTTGAGAGCGGGCAGGGGAAGTCAGACCCCGAAAAGGTCAGGGCGGTTTTGGAGTGGCCAACTCCTACAACAAGAAAACAGCTGCAGCGCCTTCTAGGCTTTGCCAACTTTTACAGACGCTTCATTAGAAACTACAGCCAGACCGTTGCACCTCTGACCAAACTCACCTCCACTAAGAGACAATTTTCGTGGACGTCTGAGGCTGAGCAGGCCTTTTCAGAGTTGAAACAGAAATTTTCGTCCGCTCCTGTTCTGACTCAACCAGATCCTACTAGACAGTTTGTCCTGGAGGTTGATGCTTCGGATGTGGGAGTTGTGGCAGTCCTGTCTCAAAATTCTGAGGACAATAAACTCCATCCTTGTGCCTTTTTCTCTCGTGCCCTCACCTCAGCTGAGAGAAACTATAATGTGGGTGACAGAGAGCTATTGGCCATTAAGTTGGCTTTTGAGGAGTGGCGCCACTGGCTAGAAGGGGCTTCTCATCCTATTGTGGTATGGACGGACCACAAAAACCTTTTATACCTTCAGGAAGCTAAACGGTTAAACCCTAGACAGTCTCGATGTTCCTTGTTCTTCACTAGATTCAACTTCCTAATAACTTATCGACCTGGTTCTAAAAATACCAAACCTGATGCACTTTCTAGACGGTTCTCCTCAAATGACGAGACCCCTGTTGACACTATTGTTCCTCCTTCCTGCATCATTGGTTCCCTAACCTGGGACATAAGAGACAAAGTACTTGAGGCTCAGAGATCTGACCCTGGTCCAGGGAATGGCCCCCCCAATCGCCTCTTTGTGCCCAGTGCTGTTTGCTCTCGTCTTATACATTGGGCTCATACAGCTCGCTTCTCCTGCCACCCAGGGGTAGGCAGGACCATAGCCCTGATCAGACGTCACTTTTGGTGGCCCTCCTTGTACAAAGACGTCAGGGAATATGTCCTTGCCTGTGTTGTTTGTGCCAGGAACAAGTCTCATAACCAGCCTCCCAGTGGTTATCTGCAACCCTTGTCGGTTCCCAAGCGTCCATGGTCTAGTATAGCTTTAGACTTTGTGACTGGTTTACCCTGTTCCAAGGGCTTCAATACCATTCTTACAATAGTGGATCGATTCTCGAAGGCCTGTCATTTGGTTCCGCTAAAGAAACTCCCCTCCTCTTTAGAGACTGCTAATCTTTTAGTGAAACATGTGTTTCGTCTTCATGGGATTCCCCTTGAGATCCTTTCAGACCATGGGCCACAGTTTACCTCTAGGGTTTGGAAGGAGTTTTGTTCGGCACTTGGTGCCAAAGCAGCGCTTAGTTCAGGTTTCCACCCTCAAACCAATGGCCAGACTGAGCGCATGAACCAAGAGCTTGAGGCCACCTTGCGATGTCTTTGTTCTTCCCGTCCCTCAACGTGGAGCTCAAGACTGGTGTGGGTGGAATATGCTCATAACTGCCATGTCTCGGCTGCCTCTGGTTACTCTCCATTTGAGGCATCTCTGGGTTATCAGCCCTCTCTATTCCCCCTGGAGGAGAGGGATCTGTCTGTGAACTCAATTCAACAATATGTCCGTCGGTGCAAAGAAACCTGGAGGGCTGTCACAAAGGCTCTGAACCGTACTGCCGAGCGTAACCGCCGCATTGCTGACAAGAGACGTTCCCCTGCACCCCTGTACTCACCTGGTCAGGAGGTTTGGCTCTCTACCAGAGACATCAGGCTGAAAGCCTTAAATAAGAAGCTGTCTCCTCGGTTCATTGGTCCGTACAGGATAAGTTCAGTTCTTAGTCCTGTCTCTGTGCGCCTTGATCTGCCTCCAAGCCTGAAGATCCACCCAGTCTTCCATGTTTCTTTACTCAAGCCTGTTCTGTCTAGCCCCTTGTGTCCTCCTCCCAGGTCCCCTCCACCCCCTCTGGATGTCGATGGTTACCCAGCCTACTTGGTCAGGAGTATCTTGGACATTCGTCAACGGGGCAGGGGTTTCCAGTACCTCGTAGACTGGGAGGGTTGGGGTCCAGAGAACCGTTCCTGGGTTCCCCGTTCATTCATCTTAGATAAGTCCCTTATCAGAGATTTTCTTGCCTCTAGGTCCTCTGGATCTGGTAGGCCGCCAGGTGGCGGCCCTTGAGGGGGGGGCAGTGTCATGGTGTCTGTGTGTGGCTGAGACTACAGGTTTCCAATCAGATCTCCGATTGGAGGGCGTGCCAACCCGACAGGTGATCCACCTGTTTCTCATCTGGTGCAGCTCTTATAAGGAGCAGCTGGACTACCCTTCACCGCCTGATTGTCCGACTAAGTTGGTAATTTCAAGTCTCTCCCCCTGAGTAAACTCTCCCAGAGATCTGTATCAGAACCGTCAGGTTGTTGCTGACTCACCTGTGCTCCAACTCATCCAGCTGTCTTTTTCCTCCAGGCTCCGCTGTTACTCCGTCTGCCTGCCCGCTCTCCATCGTTTGGTCTCCAGCCCATCTTTGCAATCCACAAGCCCCCTCCGGGATCGGCTCTTCTACTGGAACAGTAAGCTTCCTCACATTCTTTTCCCCACTTGGACAGATTCCCTTCCCGAACCCCCAATAACATCTCCTCTCCGTTTTCAGAAGCAGCTGAAGCAGCTGATCAGTCTGAACCCATCTTGGGATCTGTTTTCAGTTCAATAAAGAGATTGATCCTTCGAATCCTGCTTGTGGTTTCCTGCATGTGGGTCAGAAAAATCCCCTCGATCATGACACCTTTACTACTTTTGTGTATCTGCCAAGGTTTAACAGTTGGACAAATATCCTTACAAATATCCTAAAATTGATTACTTTATTCTGAATTCATGCTTTTTTGTCCATGTTATGAATATTTCCATCTAACAAGAGTCGATGTTAGTTTCTATAGTAATGTTAACTATTTTAGCTTTAAGGTTAGGCTTCTATCTCAGACTCAGAAGCAGTAACACCTCTAAATTGAAGGGTCACAAAACTGCTCCAAAATGTGTCCATAGAAAACAAAGAAATCATTCGGTCAGTGCTTTATGTCTTTGGGGACAACATAACTGCAAAAAAGCAGATTGCTTTGGACAATTTGATCATCAGCTTCTGGGCATGGACTCTTCACTACCTGACTGAAATAGGGCTCTCCCAAGAGACAGCAGACCTCATTGAACAGAGAAGGTGGGGACAGTAATTAAATCTTGGGCAAGCCCCAAATTGCTTCGCATTACTCTGTTTCCAGCACATAGGCAAAGTATTTTCGCTATGTCGCTTGCAGGCCCCATTCTGGGCTATGTTGACACGCTGCAGCTGTTAACTGTGCCCTAATTTATTAGACCCCTAATTGTGTGTTGCCATGTTAGCTTTGGCCCATGTACAGTGACACATGAGCCTGTCAAACTGTGTGCTGGAATGGAAAAAAAGGCTGCTCAAGGGACTTCTTTGTATCTCTGTCTTGAATTTCTTTCAAATTCCTTTACACCTTTACCCCTTCCTGGTTTACTTGTTTCACTCACACACACATTACAGATGACAAATTATAGACATTTAAATGTAATGAATTTCTCAGGAAACACATAAAATGTTAATATTCTGTTTTAAACCCTCAGTTTATTTTAGCCTTGAAAACAGCTCAAGGCATGGCAGCATTTTGCTCAGCATTAGCATCTTGTTAAATCAATTTAACAGTAAAGACAAAAAAATGATTTAAAAAGAATCATGAAAAAATGCTTAGCTTTAAACTCATTATCTAACTTTGCCAAATGCTCCAACAAAGAATCATTTTTAATATTATTGTCCACAGGCACATTTCTTTTCTTCAGCTCTTTTAAAATCATCAAAGAACAGAAAGGTGAGTGTATATTTGATTTTTGACATGATAATAATGAAAACTAGAAAATTTCTAAAGAAATTTTGAGGGGGGCCACCTACTGCCCGTCTGGGGATCCGGGCCAATACGGCCCTGGCAAGTGATGTCGGGGCTCCCCAGACCAACTGCTTACGCTTCTGAGGGCTGCTGAGGGAAGGAAAGAGGGCAAGGTCATGGGCAAAGAGAGCTGTGTGCCACTTGTGCTGAAATCTGGGAAATAGACCTGCACAGCGTATGATGCACAAGGGTAATATGGGTTGTCCATATTGAACCGCAGTGGGCAAAGCTCAGTTGGCGGGCCCTGCCCGCCTGCTAGGAGCCATTGCAGTGATGAAAAAAATCACCAATGGCGGTCTCCGCCCGCCTGCTAAGAGCCATTGCAGTGATGTAATCACCATTGGCGGGCTCCGCCCGCCTGCTACCATTGGCGGGCTCCGCCCGCCTTCTAAAAGCCATTGCAGTGATGAAATTACAAATGGCTATGAGCAATATGCCAGAATGTATGAGTGTGTGAGAGGCTTTTATTCTGTAGAGTCCCTGGAGTCTTATTTTGAAAGTCTATCATGGATGTGCATCAAAAGATGGGTCATGCCCAGCAGTGATATAGAATCCATTTCTAAATGTTAAATCACTGGTTTTCCATGTTATTAGGTGAATAGGTGCTGTATTACAGTGTAAATGGGACACTTTTATTATGAAATTTGCTTTGGGGTGTGTTTTGATAAGGTCACTAGAGTCTAATAAAAAGAACCTGGAAGAGTTTGGGTCATAATGTTGAGCCATTTGCATCAATTAATGCATGAGTATAATCTAGAGGCTTTTATTTTGTAAGGTCCCTGGAGTCTTATTTTGAAAGTCCAACAGAGTTATGTTTAGAGAAAATGTTCAGACCCAGCAATGATAGTTGATGACTTTCCAATCGTTAAATCACTCTTTTTCCATGTTATTAGGGCAGTAGATGAAGCGGAAATGGGAGGCTTTTATTTTGAAATTTGCCTTAGGGTGTGTTTTACACAGTCTCCTAGAGTCTATTCTCTAAAATGGGGTTGAGTTTGGGTCATAATGTTGAGCCATATAGGGCAATAAATATATGTAAAAAATATAGAGGCTTTTATTTTGTAGGGTCCCTGGAGTCTTATTTTGAAAGTCTATCAGTGTTGAGTGGCAAGGGAAGTGTCATGGACAGCAGTCATATAGTATCCATTTCCCAGTGTTAAATCAGTGCTTTCACCCTCCATTAGATTAATATGTGCTGTTTAAAACAGCAAAGGTAAAATCTGTTTGAAGCTTTGTTACCTTGACAACGCTTAACAAGCCTGTCTGTGACAGAGAGACGTGCGCTTCTCTTTCGTTCCTTTCTCCTCAGGCTTTTTTGTATGGGAAGAACAGCTCAGAACAAACGACTGCTGAGCAAAAACCGTATGAGTTATTCAAAAAACATTTTCACCATGAGCATCAGCCATCCTTCGACTCCAACTATATCAACTTTGGTGTATG
The DNA here is from genome assembly GCA_030533445.1 of Cyprinodon diabolis. Lineage (NCBI taxonomy): Eukaryota > Metazoa > Chordata > Actinopteri > Cyprinodontiformes > Cyprinodontidae > Cyprinodon > Cyprinodon diabolis. The sequence goes on along the minus strand of CM060070.1, from coordinate 12,024,690 downwards.
TGTGTCATTCAGAACAATATTTATGACGAGTTGAAAACACATAGTCTCATTCGTTTTTCTCCCATCTTCAGCTCCAAAAGAATGGAGAAGGGCTGAAACTCTCATCGACTTTAGGTCGGTCTGGAGGGTTTTTAAGGAAAAGTATTAATCCTACCATAGTTCCGAAGACATTGTGTGAGTCCAGAGGTTTCAGCCTACAAACTGACCAAAAATGGTGACTGTAGCTCCAAATATGTGGCCGTGAGGGCAAGAACAAAATGTTTTATCTTAAAAAAACGTCCGGCTCACACTAAGATTTCAGCTGCTGCACTCTAGCAGGGTGCTGCAGAAGCTAACTGTCAGCTAGCTTCCAGGTGCTTACCCTCCGAACAAACGACTGCTGAGCAAAAACCGTAAAAGGTATCTAAAAAATTCTTTCAGTGAAAGCAACATCTATCCTTTGTCACAGACTGGGATAACTTTCACGTCTGTAGGTCTTTCACAACCCAAAACGAAGCACAAACAAAATGGTTGGTCCCACCTGCTCCTCCCTTTGTTATAACTGCAGCACCTCACTCTCACTCACCTTTTAGCTGCTAAAGCACCCCTCCGAACAAACAACTGCTGAGTAAAAACCGTAAATGGTATCTGAAAAATTCTTTTTATCTAAGCGACAGCTATATCTTGTCTTCAATTGGAGTAACTTTCATGGCTGTAGATCATCTACAACCTGAATGGGAAGATAAAGAAAAAGAAAAAACGTTTCGTCACACCTGAGCTTCTAATTGAGCTAGCTGCAGCAGGTCACTCTCTTTCAGGTGCTTAATATACCCTCCGAACAAACGACTGCTGAGCAAAAACCGTATGAGTTATTCAAAAAAATTTTTCACCGTGAGCGTCAGCCATCCTTCGACTCCAACTATGCCAACTTCGGTGTATGTGTGTCTGTCAGAGCAATATTTATGACGAGTTGAAAACACATAGTCTGATTCGTTTTTCTCCCCTCTTCTGCTCCAAAACCAATGGAAAAATGCTCTGATTTTCATCGACTTTAGGTCGGTCTGGAGGGTTTTAAAGGAAAAGTATTAATCCTACCGTAATTCCGAAGACATTGTGTGGGTCCAGAGGTTTCAGTCTACAAACTGACCAAAAATGGTGACTCTAGCCATAAATTCGTGGCCGTGAGGGCGAGTTTAAAATGTTTTTTGGTCTTAAAAAAACGGCTGCCTCACACTAGCTTTTCAGTTGCTCCACTCTAGCAGGCTGGATTTTGCTAAAACTTTGTGGCGCTTGAGGTGTGATTATACAAAAACCGTAGCAGTTATCAACATACCGTCTTCAGTTTTAAATAGACGAAGGATTTATCTACAAACTGAGCTTCAAACAGTTTTTCTAGGTGAATGTAATGTGACACAGTGAAATGCTGTTTTTTTATGCTTTTTTTACCTTTCCCCATTCATTTCCTATGGGATTTTTTTTGCGACGTTTTCGCTAATAATTCGAAAACCTTCGGACTAATGAGAAAGTTTTATACAAGCACGCATCACACCATTAGTCCCGAGGCGTGTGCCAACTTTGGGCCCGATCCGCCAAACCGTGCAGGACTAGTTACGTGCCGAAGTTTTGGGCTGGCGAGGAGAACTATAAGCTATAATACGCGGAATAAATATGAGCGATAGTAGTAGGTGGGCCATGCCTTCGGCATGTGGCCCCCCAATTAAGATCTCTCATCTTGATCTTAGTAATAATTCATTCATAGTTTTTATTATTTCTCCTGTCATATGGTGTATGGCACAGTACCTTTTAATTTTGTAAAAATAGTAAATGGGTAAAAACTAGCCATTAGAAGCTGAATTTGGACTCCCCAGAGTGAATCTGTATATAAAATTCTAAATTAAATGTATTAGTTTTAAACAACAGAATCAAAACCCAAGAGCAATCACAGGAACTAAAAAAATAGAAGACGCCAGGGGAACACACACACACATGTGGAGCAAAGCAACGACAAGAAACCAGCAATGAGTAACTGCACAGGAGGTGTATATATGGGGGACATAACAAAGAATGGGCTAATCAGCTGATATGGAGCAGGTGTTAATAGAAGTAACTAGAAGGGAGCCAAGAGAAAGGAGACTGGTTCAAGGGAGGCAACAGAGAGTAACTCAAAAAATGCAACACTGCGTAAATAAAGCTCAAAATGGAAAAGAAACTAATGACCAACAAAACAGAATGACAAAAAAAAAAAAAAACTCAAAAGGGGAGAACCATAACGATATTTTATTTAACTGAACATTCACCACATTTTGGCTACGTCCACACTGCAGCCTGAATTTACCCAAAACAGTTTTTTTGGCCCATATGCAACCTCTATCTGATCTTTTCGTGGCAGTTTGAACAACACAGATCCGATTTTTTCCAATCTGACCCAGGCCACTTGGCTATGTGGTCCTGAATCCGATACAAATCTGATCTTTTCAAATGCGACCTGTGTCTGAAACGCCATGTCGCATTCATCCGACCTGAACGCCATTAATACCCCACAGTGGTCACTATTCTGCGTCCTACTACACAGAAGCAGCAAGAAAAACAACAACCAAAGCAGATGATGATGTGGAGAGCAGTATTTATGTTTTTATCCATATTGAAAAGATTGAGTTTTTTTGGTTGGAAAAGGTCGCTAGGTGCGTGCTGGCACTACCATCAATGTTTACTTCTGTAAACAGAGAGCAAGCTGGCCTGTGAGGTCATTGCATCCTCTACTGCGCATGCGGGACACTTGCGTTGTATGACTGCAGTTCACACAGGAGATAACATACTGGTCACATATATTTAGAAATGCCGACGGCAATGCAAAAAAATTGGAATTGAGCATCAAGGCCTGCAGTGTGAGCGTAGCTTTTGACTCTCAGTTCTACAATTTTAATTTTAAAATTCTGATTTTTTTTATTTTTTATCACACATCTATATTTTTGAGAAAGAGCACAATAAAGAAACATAGATTAACGACATACGAATTAAAGCACATTTGCGGCAAGGCAACAATGCCAAAAACCTTGTAAATTTGCAGCTGATGCATTATCTTTCATAAATAATCTAACCTTGCTCAAGTTTTCTGGTAGAACAACACAACCAATGCTGCAGTTACAGCATGTGACAAGACAACATAATATTGCCTACAGAGCAGTGCAACATAGGTGAAAACTGAATCCTT